>NW_021025644.1:242820-257214 GCF_004153795.1 Camellia sinensis | reverse complement strand
ATCATATCGGAGAGCGGAGTCTGTTTTCCCCTACATCCATTGCTTAGGGCCGTCCTTCGCTATTGGAGTCTGATTCCTTCTCACACCAACGTAAATTTCTTTCGAATCATCATGGGGTGATAGAGTTGAACCTACGCCTTAGGATCAACCGTGGCATTCGGCGATTCGGCACTGCTATGTTTTGGCCAAATCTTTCGGTCGGCTAGGGCGATATTTTCTTAGGGCCAAGGACACTGACCATCACTTGATAACCATGCTTGCCAGTTTGGTAAGAGAGTTGACGACGTAAGGGTCAATGTCCGAGGTAATTGGGAGTTCGGTGAAGGCGAAGACCGCCTAGACCCTATTCCCAGACGGAAGGGTGATCCAGATTGCCATGTAACGCCTTGTGTTTGTTGATCTGCCTTTTATTCGGCCTTTTCCTTTAATCACCCCTTGTTCTTTGCAGGTAACAGATTAAAGAAGATTCTTCCCTTAACCGACGACGCAGTCCTTAAGGAAATTAAGTCTGCACTCAAATACTTCGGCCGTCTAAACGTACAAAACAAGGGAGAGCTGCTCCATACTCCTCGATACGAACCTACTTATACTACATTTTCGACCGCAGACGGCATTCCAATTCCATCTGGCGATCAACACCTTTTGGCTCTTCTCTTTCCCACTTCAAGAGCCTTAGGCAAATTGGCCCGAAGATTCGGTTTTGGGAAAAGACGCGGAGCCGGTGGTAGAGGTAATTGCTGAACCAACCAGAGAGGTCGCTGAGGAGGCCAAAGAGGTCGACGAGGCGATACGCTCGGCGTTCGAGGCTGCCGGACTTAACCAGCCTTCACTACCCACTTCGGGTCGGGCAGAGTTTTCTTCTGGAGATATTTTTGCAAATTGGGGACCTACCTGGCGATTTTTCCGAAGGTATGGCTGGGGAAAGCCTTACGCAGATGGCGCGAAAGAAAAATGTCGAGCGAATGGCTGCTCGAAAGAAGGCCGAAGCCGCCCATTCTGAGCCCACCTTGATTAAAATTTTCATACCCGTTATTGAAGAGACGACTCAGGTTACTGTGGCCGAAACGAGGAAAGAGGTTGAACAATGGTCATTGACGAACGGCTGATTCCGGAGGAGCGGGGCAAAAAGCGTAATGTCGAGGGAGAGGGGTCGGAGATTAGCCCTGCTTCCAAACGGTCTCTTTTGAAGAGTCGGACGTGGTTGCTTCTTTTATTGTTCGGCCAAAGATCAAAGATACCCCGATCTCTTCTGACACTTCAGCCATTGAGGATCCAGCCGTGGCGTTGAGCCTGGCGACTTCAATTTCCTTGTCGGCTGACAACGCAGCCTTTCGCGCCGTGCCAGATGTTATGGTCGTAGCCCTATCCACGCAGTCGGCGCTCTTGGTAAGTGACCATCTCAAATTCTCTTGAATTTGTTTTCATTAAGGTATTTGACGATCCCAACTTGTTTTGCAGACGGTTAGCCAGATCGCGGACATAGGCCGCCGCCTACATGCCCTTGGCAGGATTGACCGTTTGCAAATGGAGGTGGACGGTCAAAGATAGGGCCGAGTTTGAATGGATGAGAGTCGCAATGGAGAGTGCGCGAGCTGAAGCAGAGTAGGAGAGGGCTCGCTCAGCTGTACAGCTCCGCTCTGACGCTGAGAGTAGGGCAGATGCGAGCGAAGAATCGCTCAAGTTAGCCAATGAGGTGCTTGCCGAGGCGGAGGTTCAGTTAGAGGAACTCAAGGTGGCCAAGGAAAAAGTCGATTCTGAGGCTTGTGCGGCTATTGAGGCAGGAAAAAGCGCCGCTTACACGGAATATGTAGATGAAGTCCCAAATTCGAGAATCGGGGGTTCAAACATGGGTGGCTCAAAGCCCTTGCTGCCGCTAGAGTTACATTGGCCTTGCCAATTCCCTACGAGCAAGTGGACGTTGAGCCACTTTAATCTGACCCCTAGGATTGATCTGGGAGACATTTCAATTTTATTAAGTATTTTTAATTCCGATGTAAGTTTTTATTCGGTAGACTTTTGTTGGTTCAGGGTAGTTTTTATGTATAAATTGGTTACTATTTGCGCTCAATTTATTAATGAAAATTTCCGTGTTATTTCACCACCACTTGTACACAGTTTGTGAAGTTATGTTAATGAAGAATGTTTTGCCTTTCATTACTTTGGATAAAATCATTGCTGTGTTTGAGCTTTCAGAGATTGAATATCTTATGACAATATTGATTTGTCACTCATATGCCGAGTATTGTGGGCATTCAAGCCGAATAGGTTGGTGGGATTGCCTTGGCCCCAGGTGGTTCATGATCGTTCGGATGCAGGATGAGACGACCTTAAGAATTTTGAAGAATCGATTCGTAAGCCGTCTGGGGCACTTGAGTCGAATAGATTGATGAATCTTAAGTATTTGAATAATCGATTCATGAGCCGGTTGGGGTACTTGAGCCGAATAGATTGATGAATCTGCCTTTGTCCTAGGTGGTGCATGACCATTCGGGAGCTGGATGAGACGACCTTAAGAATTTTGAAGAGTCGATTCATGAGCCGTCTGGGGCACTTGAGCCGAATAGATTGATGAATCTGCCCTTACCCCAGGCGGTGCATGATCATTCGGGAGCCGGATGAGACGACCTTAAGAATTTTGAAGAGTCGATTCATGAGCCGTTTGGGGCACTTGAGCTGATAAGATTGATGAATCTGCCCTTGCCCTAGGCGGTGCATGACCATTCGGGAGCCGGATGAGACGACCTTAAGAATTTTGAAGAGTCGATTCATGAGCCGTCTGGGGCACTTGAAGCCGAATAGATTGATGAATCTGCTCTTACCCCAGGCGGTTCATGATCATTTGGGAGCCGGATGAGACGACCTTAATAATTTTGAAGAGTCGATTCATGAGCCGTCTAGGGCACTTGAGCTAAATAGATTGATGAATCTGCCCTTGCCCCAGGTGGTGCATGACCATTCGGGAGCCGGATGAGACGACCTTAAGAATTTTGAAGAGTCGATTCATGAGCCGTCTAGGGCACTTAAGCCGAATAGATTGATGAATCTGCCTTTGCCCTAGGCGGTGCATGATCATTCGGGCACCGGACGATTGAGGTTTTCTCAATTAATGAGATTGCCTCGAAGGCGCTGCCTCTGTAAAGATAAATGAACAAAGGTACAACCTTTATGAGCTTAGTAAACAGTTGACTTCCAGCTCTTGGAGGAAGATTTATTGTGTGAATGTCGAACAGACTCTTCTTTAACACTAGAGGGGAAGCGAGGACGCTAGTTGAGCTGGACGGAGACATGAATCGAGGTGGTGAACCTTCGCGCATAGGAAGTAGGAGTTCTAGGGATCGAGAGAGGCGCCAGTCTCCTCGACGTCGAAGCAGGTCACCCAGGCGGGACAAGCAGTCGCAAGGCAGATCTCCATAACTTTGAGTCGAGAGGGGATCAGACGCGAATCCATACCCATTAAGCTTTGCGATATTTGTGAGGAATAGACCCATGACAGAGGCGGATTTGATCGTTCGAGACCCAAATGTAGCGGTCGAGTTTGCTTAACAAATTTTCCTCCTGAGGTTCAGCAGTCAATGGTAGGTCGCCAGGACTATGACGTATTTCGCGAAGGCTTTCACGGGCGGTGAAGGGGCTAACTACCTATGAAATTGGCATGTGGCTGCGCGATGCCCGTCGAGAATTGGAGAAGAAGGAGGAACGTATTCGAAGTTTGGAAGCTCGCGCGGAGGCGGCTGAGCGTGAGTTAAGGAAGACCAGGGCGGCTCAGGCACAACCCGCCGGGCAGAGAAACCTAATTGTGGAGGAAAGGGTTACCAGTCGGCTCATCAGTATCGCGCTCGCTGATCGTGAGATGGCGAGTATGTTTGCAATGGAGTCTGCGAAGGGGAGGGCCTATGAAAAAGGTTTTCATGAAGGCCGAAAAGTTGGAATTGAAAAGACCAAGGAGAAGCTTGTCGAAGAGGTTTTCCGATGTGAGAATTGTGGATTTAGGCACGGTTGGATCAAGACATCTCAAGCCGCGGAAGCTCTTCGAGCGTCAGGCATTGATTCGGCATCGCCACTCTACAATAGTAAACATTTTCTGTTTTCCGCTTTTTAAAGTCGAGAAAAGTGAGGATGAGGGTGACGCCGTATAAGAATACGCATTGTAAGGTTGAATCGCAATAAAAATTATGTAATTTATTGTTGGATTGAATAGAAACGTTCTATTATAAATATTTCGTCGTAGTTCGTATTCGGTATATACGTGTTTCATTTTATTACATGGATGTTTGAATGAATGTACAAACATTGATCATATAGTTGATATGCTGGCTTATAAAGGGGGTCGGCCAAATCGTGATGGCTGTTTATTCTTGAATGTGGCCACTATAATTTTAAGAGGCCAAAAGCCGTATGTGGAGTGGTTGTGGCAAATTCCAGTCGGCGTGGGGTCTAAATGCTGGCCGGTTGGATTGATAGCGTTGCCCCTGTTCCAGTTAGTGCATGTGTTCCAAAAAGCCTTTTAGGGTACCTAGGCCGTGGTGAATGTCAACCGACGTTCGTCTCTTGGGGTTTTGGCGTTAATGAAATTGCCTCGGGGTCATTGCCAACATTTAAAAATAAATGGAATGGACTATTCGTGCCAGTGACCTCATTAATATAACATCATTTGTTGCGTAGGGTTATATAATATTGTGGATGTAAAACAGAGTTTCTTAATCAGCCAAACTCGAACTTTGGCCAAGCTTTATGCCGCAATTGGATCGCAGCGGAGAATTCTCCAGTGTGGGAGGTTAGGTCGTTAAAAAAGAAACGGGAGGCGCGTCAGCCTCCAAGTCGTCGAAGCAGATCGCCCCGAAAGGAGACACAACGACCGTTGCCCTTAACCTTCCTTGTCTTGGATCTTGGCCTTGACATTGTCGATGGTACAGAGGGAGGTCCAGAGATACGCTAATTCGGGCACGGTTGGATCAAGGCATTTTGAGCCGCGGAGGCCTTCCAAACGACGTGCATTGATTCGGGGCCTCCGCTGTATCAACGTGATTAATTTTCCTTTTTTCCTTAGAAGTTAAAGATAGATATTGTAATGTTCGAACGCGGATTACGTCTATGTAACAACTGTTTGATCAAATAAAAAGTTTTATTTCGAAACATTTGCGTCTTACCTCGTGTTTCTTAGCTCAAAAGTGTGTTTTTACCTTACTTTTGCACCATTACACACACCATTACACACGCACCTTCTGATTTTGCCATTATTCGGCTTCCACAATTGCCCCTCGAACTCCCCATTGACGGTAGTTAATCGGCGTGTTTGGTCTTGAATTGGAAAAGTCAAAATAGGTCAGACGGCTTTGCATACCCCAATACAGATGTCAGAACGCGCACACCGTTTCGGTTATCATTACACTTTACCGCCTCATTCGTGCGTCTCGCATTTATTGCGATTTGCAATTTCAGTCCTTTCAAGTGCACATTTTGTCGAGTATTTGAGACTCTTGGACCGCCAGTGGGTATCCCTTCTCTGACTCACATTTTTTGCAATTCTTCTCCGTCTATCCTTGCCCCATTTACTCCTCGTAAGTCTTCTTCTCTCTTCTTTGCAATCCTATTTTCTGTTTGTCATTTTGATTTTAGTGGAACCTTCAATCCCCGCGAAAATGGCTAAACACTTGAAAGACCTCCTCTCTGAGGGTCGTATTTTCGGATTTCGGCGACACTTTTCCATTCCCGACGATGTTCACTTATCTCTTGTAACGGACAGTACTCTTGATATGGAGAGGGAGGATCAAAATATGATCGTCTTCCCTCTCTTATCCATATCGGAGAGCGGAGTCTGTTTTCCCCTACATCTATTGCTTAGGGCCGTCCTTCGCTATTGGAGTCTGATTCCTTCTCAACCCAACGTAAATTTCTTTCGAATCATCATGGGGGTAATAGAGTTGAACCTACGCCTTAGGATCAACCGTGGCATTCCGGCGATTCGGCACTGCTATGTTTTGGCCAAATCTTCCGGTCGGCTGGGGCGATATTTTCTCAGGGCCAAGGACACTGACCATCACTTGATAACCATGCTTGCCAGTTCTGGTAAGAGAGTTGATGACGTAAGGGTCAATGTCCGAGGTAATTGGGAGTTCGGTGAAGGCGAAGACTGCCTAGACCCTATTCCCAGACGGAAGGGTGATCCAGATTGCCATGTAACGCCTTGTGTTTGTTGATCTGCCTTTTATTTGGCCTTTTTCCTTTAATCACCCCTTGTTCTTTGCAGGTAACAGATTAAAGAAGATTCTTCCCTTAACCGACGACGCAGTCCTTAAGGAAATTAAGTCTGCACTCAAATACTTCAGCCATCTAAACGTACAAAAACAAGGGAGAGTTGCTCACATACTCCTCCGATACGAACCTACTTATACTACATTTTCGACCGCAGACGGCATTCCAATTCCATCTGGCGATCAACACCTTTTGGCTCTTCTCTTTCCCAACTTCAAGAGCCTTAGGCAAATTGGCCCCGAAGATTCGGATTTGGGAAAAGACGCGGAGCCGGTGGTAGAGGTAATTGCCGAACCAACCAGAGAGGTCGCTGAGGAGGCCAAAGAGGTCGACGAGGCGATACGCTCGGCGTTCGAGGCTGCCGGACTTAACCAGCCTTCACTACCCACTTCGGGTCGGGCAGAGTTTTCTTCTGGAGATATTTTTGCAAATTTGGGAGACCTACCTGGCGATTTTTCCGAAGGTATGGCTGGGGAAAGCCTTACGCAGATGGCGCGAAAGAAAAATGTCGAGCGAATGGCTGCTCGAAAGAAGGCCGAAGCCGCCCATTCTGAGCCCACCTTGATTAAAATTTTCATACCCGTTATTGAAGAGACGACTCAGGTTATTGTGGCCGAAACGAGGAAAGAGGTTGAACAATAGGTCATTGACGAACGGTTGATTCCGGAGGAGCGGGGCAAAAAGCGTAATGCCGAGGGAGAGACTGGGTTGGAGATTAGCCCTGCTTCCAAACGGTCTCGTTTAGAAGAGTCAGACGTGGTTGCTTCTTTTATTGTTCGGCCAAAGATCAAAGATACCCCGATCTCTTCTGACACTTCAACCATTGAGGATCCAGCCGTGGCGTTGAGCCTGGCGGCTTCAATTTCCTTGTCGGCTGACAACGCAGCCTTTCGCGCCGTACCAGATGTTATGGTCGTAGCCCTATCCGCGCAGTCGGCACTCCTGGTAAGTGACCATCTCAAATTCTCTTGAATTTGTTTTCATTAAGGTATTTGACGATCCCAACTTGTTTTGCAGACGGTTGGCCAGATCGCGGACCTAGGCCGCCGCCTACATGCCCTTGGCAGGATTGACCGTTTGCAAATGGAGGCGGACGGTCAAAAGAGTAGGGCCGAGTTTGAAGTGATGAGAGTCGCAATGGAGAGTGCACGAGCTGAAGCAGAGTAGGAGAGGGCTCGCTCAGCTGTACAGCTCCGCTCTGACGCTGAGAGTAGGGCAGATGCGAGCGAAGAATCGCTCAAGTTAGCCAATGAGGCGCTTGCCGAGGCAGAGGTTCAGTTAGAGGAACTCAAGGTGGCCAAGGAAAAATCCGATTCTGAGGCTTGTGCGGCATTTGAGGCAGGAAAAAGTGCTGCTTACACGGAATATGTAGATGAAGTCCCCAAATTCGAGAATCGGGGGTTCAAACATGGGTGGCTCAAAGCCCTTGCTGCCGCTAGAGTTACATTGGCCTTGCCAATTCCCTACGAGCAAGTGGACGTTGAGCCACTTTAATCTGACCCCTAGGATTGATCTGGGAGACATTTCAATTTTATTAAGTATTTTTAATTCCGATGTAAGTTTTTATTCGGTAGACTTTTGTTGGTTCAGGGTAGTTTTTATGTATAAATTGGTTACTATTTGCGCTCAATTTATTAATGAAAATTTCCGTGTTATTTCACCACCACTTGTACACAGTTTGTGAAGTTATGTTAATGAAGAATGTTTTGCCTTTCATTACTTTGGATAAAATCATTGCTGTGTTTGAGCTTTCAGAGATTGAATATCTTATGACAATATTGATTTGTCACTCATATGCCGAGTATTGTGGGCATTCAAGCCGAATAGGTTGGTGGGATTGCCTTGGCCCCAGGTGGTTCATGATCGTTCGGATGCAGGATGAGACGACCTTAAGAATTTTGAAGAATCGATTCGTAAGCCGTCTGGGGCACTTGAGTCGAATAGATTGATGAATCTTAAGTATTTTGAATAATCGATTCATGAGCCGGTTGGGGTACTTGAGCCGAATAGATTGATGAATCTGCCTTTGTCCTAGGTGGTGCATGACCATTCGGGAGCTGGATGAGACGACCTTAAGAATTTTGAAGAGTCGATTCATGAGCCGTCTGGGGCACTTGAGCCGAATAGATTGATGAATCTGCCCTTACCCCAGGCGGTGCATGATCATTCGGGAGCCGGATGAGACGACCTTAAGAATTTTGAAGAGTCGATTCATGAGCCGTTTGGGGCACTTGAGCTGAATAGATTGATGAATCTGCCCTTGCCCCAGGCGGTGCATGATCATTCGGGAGCCGGATGAGACGACCTTAAGAATTTTGAAGAGTCGATTCATGAGCCGTCTAGGGCACTTAAGCCGAATAGATTGATGAATCTGCCTTTGCCCTAGGCGGTGCATGATCATTCGGGCACCGGACGATTGAGGTTTTCTCAATTAATGAGATTGCCTCGAAGGCGCTGCCTCTGTAAAGGATAAATGAACAAAGGTACAACCTTTATGAGCTTAGTAAACAGTTGACTCCAGCTCTTGGAGGAAGATTTATTGTGTGAATGTCGAACAGACTCTTCTTTAACACTAGAGGGGAAGCGAGGACGCTAGTTGAGCTGGACGGAGACATGAATCGAGGTGGTGAACCTTCGCGCATAGGAAGTAGGAGTTCTAGGGATCGAGAGAGGCGCCAGTCTCCTCGACGTCGAAGCAGGTCACCCAGGCGGGACAAGCAGTCGCAAGGCAGATCTCCATAACTTTGAGTCGAGAGGGGATCAGACGCGAATCCATACCCATTAAGCTTTGCGATATTTGTGAGGAATAGACCCATGACAGAGGCGGATTTGATCGTTCGAGACCCAAATGTAGCGGTCGAGTTTGCTTAACAAATTTTCCTCCTGAGGTTCAGCAGTCAATGGTAGGTCGCCAGGACTATGACGTATTTCGCGAAGGCTTTCACGGGGCGGTGAAGGGGCTACACTACCTATGAAATTGGCATGTGGCTGCGCGATGCCCGTCGAGAATTGGAGAAGAAGGAGGAACGTATTCGAAGATTGGAAGCTCGCGCGGAGGCGGCTGAGCGTGAGTTAAGGAAGACCAGGGCGGCTCAGGCACAACCCGCCGGGCAGAGAAACCTAATTGTGGAGGAAAGGGTTACCAGTCGGCTCATTAGTATCGTGCTCGCTGATCGTAAGATGGCGAGTATGTTTGCAATGGAGTCTGCGAAGGGGAGGGCCTATGAAAAAGGTTTTCATGAAGGCCGAAAAGTTGGAATTGAAAAGACCAAGGAGAAGCTTGTCGAAGAGGTTTTCCGATGTGAGAATTGTGGATTTAGGCACGGTTGGATCAAGACATCTCAAGCCGCGGAAGCTCTTCGAGCGTCAGGCATTGATTCGGCATCGCCACTCTACCATAGTAAACATTTTCTATTTTCCGCTTTTGAAGTCGAGAAAAGTGAGGATGAGGGTGACGCCGTATAAGAATACGCATTGTAAGGTTGAATCGCAATAAAAATTATGTAATTTATTGTTGGATTGAATAGAAACGTTATATTATAAATATTTCATCGTAGTTCGTATTCGGTATATACGTGTTTCGTTTTATTACATGGATGTTTGAATGAATGTACAAACATTGATCATATAGTTGATGCGCTGGCTTATAAGCGGGGTCGGCCAAATCGTGATGGCTGTTTATTCTTGAATGTGGCCACTGTAATTTTAATAGGCCAAAAGCCAGTATGTGGAGTGGCTGTGGCAAATTCCAGTCGGCGCGGGGTCTAAATGCTTGGCCGGTTGGATTGATAGCGTTGCCCCTGTTCCAGTTAGTGCATGTGTTCCAAAAAGCCGTTAGGGTACCTAGGCCGTGGTGAATGTCAACCGACGTTCGTCTCTTGGGGTTTTGGCGTTAATGAAATTGCCTCGGGGTCATTGCCAACATTTAAAAATAAATGGAATGGACTATTCGTGCCAGTGACCTCATTAATATAACATCATTTGTTGCGTGGGGTTATATAATATTGTGGATGTAAAACAGAGTTTCTTTAATCAGCCAAACTCGAACTTTGGCCAAGCTTTATGCCGCAATGGATCACAGCGGAGAATTCTCCAGTGTGGGAGGTAGGTCGTTAAAAAAGAAACGGGAGGCGCGTCAGCCTCCAAGTCGTCGAAGCAGATCACCCCGAAAGGAGACACAACGACCGTTGCCCTTAACCTTCCTTGTCTTGGATCTTGGCCTTGACATTGTCGATGGTATCAGAGGGAGGTCCAGAGATACGCTAATTCGGGCACGGTTGGATCAAGGCATTTTGAGCCGCGGAGGCCTTCCAAACGACGTGCATTGATTCGGGGCCTCCGCTGTATCAACGTGATTAATTTCCCTTTTTGCCTTAGAAGTTAAAGATAGATATTGTAATGTTTGAACGCGGATTACGTCTATGTAACAACTGTTTGATCAAATAAAAAGTTTTATTTCGAACATTTGCGTCTTACTCTGGAGTTTTTATATGCTTAGCTAAGCACCTTATTTCGAATGTTGGCATGTTTTGTTTCGTTTTATTTGTGCCGAAGGGTGCTCCGAATTCGGAGGTGTGATCTGCCTTAGGGTGTTATGCGTCAGAGGCGCTGCGAATCTGGAGTCTTAATCGGCCCTAAGACATCTTGCGCCGATAGGGCTCCATAACCGGCGTTTCGATGCGGAGACTTTAATCGGCCCTAAGGTGTCATGCACCAAAAAGGGGCTCCGAATCCGGAAACTTAGTTTGGCCAATCGTGATATCCACGAAGGGTGCTCCGAATCCGGAGTCTTAGTCGGCCCTAAGGTGTCATGCACCAAAGGGGGCTCCGAATTCGGAGACTTTAATCGGCCCTAAAGTGTCATGCACCAAAGGGGGGCTCCGAATCCGGAGACTTAGTTTGGCCAATTGTGATATCCACGAAGGGCGCTCCGAATCCGGAGTCTTAGTCGGCCCTAAGGTGTCATGCACCAAAGGGAGCTTCGAATCTGGAGACTTAGTTTGGCCAATCGTGGTATCCACGAATGGCGCTCCGAATCTAGAGTCTTAATCGGCCCTAAGGTGTCATGCACCAAAAGGGGCTTCGAATCCGAAGACTTAATGTGGCCAATCGTGATATCCACGAAGGGCGCTCCGAATCCGGAGGCTTAGTCGGCCCTAAGGTGTCATGCACCAAAGGGGGCTCCGAATCCGGAGACTTTAATTGGCCCTAAGGTGTCATGTACCAAAGGGGGCTCCGAATCCGGAGACTTAGTTTGGCCAATCGTGATATCCACGAAGGGCGCTCCGAATCCGGAGGCTTAATTAGCCCTAAAGTATCATGTACCAAAGGGAGCTCCGAATCCGGAGACTTTAATCGACCCTAACGTGTCATGTACCAAAGGGGGCTCTGAATCTGGAGACTTAGTTTGGCCAATCGTGATATCCACGAAGGGTGCTCCGAATCCGGAGGCTTAATCGGCCCTAAAGTGTCATGCGCCAAAAGGGGCTCCGAATCCGGAGACTTTAATCGGCCCTAAGGTGTCATGCACCAAAGTGGGCTCCGAATCTGGAGGCTTAGTCGGCCTTAAGGTGTCGTGCCCCAAAAGGGGCTCCGAATCCAGAGACTTAGTCGGCCCTAAGGTGTCATGCACCAAAGAGGGCTCCGAATCTGGAGACTTTAATCGGCCCTAAAGTGTCATGCGCCAAAGGGGGCTCCGAATTCGGAGACTTAGTTTGGCCAATCGTGATATCCACGAAGGGCGCTCCAAATTCGGAGGCTTAATCGGCCCTAAGGTGTCATGCACCAAAGGGGGGCTTTGAGAAATGAATTGAGTGACGAAGAAAAATGGTTTGCAATGCAGAAGTGATATATATACAAGTATCAAAGCCCACAAGTCGGGTTAGTGATAGGGTTTTTATAAAATCTCTACTTGTGCCGATTGTGGGGAGCCACGAATTTCTTCAATGCCACGGGCTGTCGGGAAGCGCACAAGCTGACGATAAGTGCTTGGAACGGCCTTCATAATATGTAACCAGGTTCGCCCCATGATGACATTATACGGCGAAGGGAGCTTTACGACCAGGAATTCTACTTCGACCGTTCTGGAGCCCGCTCGAACAGGTAGTATGATCTTCCCTAACGGGTACTCGGGATTCGTATTAAAGCCGAATAATGGGTAAGGCGTCGGAGATAGATCTGACTCGTTGAAGCCGAGTTTGATGAAAGTTTTGTAATACATAACCTCTGAAGTACTCCCTGGGTCTATGAGAATGCGTTCAATGGTGAACCGATTTATGCGTAATTTGATGACCATCGGATCGATGTGGGAGGCTGTTGTGCCGCTAAGATCAGAGTCATTGAAAGTAATTGTCGGAGTTTCTCTAGGCCATTCAGTCGAAATACATTGCTTTTGGAGGATTGGATGCGATTGAATTGTGTGCACAGTTGGGGATGCAGGCAGGCTGTAGATTATATGGATCACACCAAGTGGAGATGAGTCCTACCTCAAGGCTAATACCTTGATTGGCTTTCCCTCTGTCATGTACTGTTGCAGTCGACCGTCTTGCACCAATTCTTCCAGGTGATCCTTTAATGCGTAACAACTCTCGGTTTCGTGGCCGTGATCTTTGTGATACTCGCACCGCCTATCCCTTCTTCGCGTGTCGGGTGGCCCTACCATCTTTGACAGCCATTTGACGAATGGGAGGTGTTGGACTTTGGTCATTATTGCAATGATTGGTTCTGACAACTCTGTGTACTTCTTGTCAGCACGCCTCAAGCGCCTACTGTCGACTTGCAGTTGTTCATTCATCCAGTGGGAGCATTGATCGCTTGATCGATGAGAGTCCCGCCTTTTGTCTCGTGTAGCGCATTACCATGGCTTAGGGCTCGGAGGTGGCACGGAACTTATTGGTTGAGCAATTTCAAGGGGGGCCGTTTTGTTAGACATTTGTCCGGCTTTTATTCTTAAGGCATCATCTTCCACTTTGCAATACTCTTCAACTTTCTTCATCAACGCCCAGACTGTTTTGAGGGGTCTTCTGGTCAGGGAACTGCGAAGAGCACTGTCAGGATGTAGTCCCATTTTGAAGGCAGTGATGGCCATGGAGTCGTTGCAAGCGTCGTCGATGAGGTTGAAGCACTCCCAATAGCGCGCTGAATACGCTCTGAGCATTTCTCTTGACTGGATCTGCATAGCCCAGAGAGAGTCGGCCTGTTTCGGTTGTACCTCGTTGGTGATGAACCTGGCCCTGAAGAATTTTTGTAATTGATAGAAGCTTTTGATCGAAGCCGGCTCCAGCTTGTAATACCACCTGACAGCTAATGGCCCCCGGCTGCTGGGGAATATGCGGCACATGAGGGCTTCGTTGTCTGCATGCAATGTCATGGCCTGCTTGTAGTGACGGATATGATCAGTGGGGTCTGATTTTCCGTCGTAAAGAGTGAATGACGGAGCTCTGAACTTCTTAGGCAGGGACGCCCTTGCAATCCGTCAGACAAAAGGATCATGCTAGTCCTCTTCGTCTGAACTGCTTCGTCTGTGCTTGTTCCTTGTATGTAGACTCTTTTCGGAGGAGCTGGAAGTTTCGGATCATCCCTTCTTGTTGAGCTCCGTGGGTAATGAGTTAGAGTCACTATCGGTATCCTTTGGTCGGGCTTGAGGTCGTTGTCCACCTGTCCTCGGAGGTCGTTCGGGATCTTGGCGCACGGCTTCTCTGGATTTTGCTACTTCCAGGGCCAAATCTTGACGGAGACGTTCATTTTCAGCGATCATGTTCTCCAGCCTTTGTTCATTCTGCTTTGCTTGTTCCATGATCGCTTGCATTATCTCTTGCGCTGAAGTCGTTGGTGAGTCAAAGTTCAAGGCACGTCTTGCAGCAATGGTTTCCTTTCTGAGCATATTTGCTGGAGTGAGGTCATCCCTCTGTGTGGTCTCGTCACTGGTTATCGGAGGATCTTCAGTCACGCCTGCCATGGATGTATTTAAGTATTCCCACAGACGACGCCAATTGTGGAGAAGTGGTTTTGGAAATACTCTTCAGATCTTGGGAGACGCTAGTGATCCTCAGCTAGTCACGATAGGGTTTTCATAAAATCTCTGCTTGTGCTGATTGCGCGGAGCCACGGATTTCTTCAATGCCATGGGCTGTCGGGAAGCAC
>NW_021025644.1:218951-231537 GCF_004153795.1 Camellia sinensis | reverse complement strand
GATATACCTGATATAAATGTGAACACTATTATTGAGTCAAGGAATGCTGTGTTTTTTGAACATGTCTTTCCTTACAAGAAATGACAGGAATTAAGTTCACAGAAAAGAACTTATGATTGTACACAAAGTCAAGAGACTAATGACACCAAAAAAATTTAATGGTACCGAGTTTAAGAGATGGCAGCAGAAGATGCTGTTCTATCTTACAACTCTTAATTTGGCCCGGTTTCTCCATGAAGAGGCTCCAGCACTTAAAAAGGGTGAAAGTGATCGGCAAGTTGTTGCCGCTGTAGATGCTTGGAAACATTCAGATTTCCTGTGCAGAAACTACATCATCAATGGCCTTGACAATATGCTGTATAATATTTACAGTCCTCTGAAAACAGCAAAAGAATTGTGAGATTCTTTGGAGAAGAAGTACAAGACAGAGGATGTCGGCACTAAGAAATTTGTTGTCGGTAAATTTCTAGACTTCGTTATGGTAGACTCCCAAACAGTAATTTCTCAAGTTCAAAGTTTTCAATTAATTTTACATGATATTCATTCTGAGGGTATGTCTCTAAGCGAGTCTTTCCAAGTCGCTGCTTTAGCGAAAAAGTTACCACCGGCTTGGAAAGATTTCAAAAATTATTTAAAACATAAACACAAAGAGAAAACCATGGATGAATTGATTGTAAGATTAAAAATTGAGGAAGATAACCGAAAGGCTGAAAAGAGGAATGGGAAAAATCCCATTAAGTCAAAGGCTAATGTGGTTGAACAAGTTCATAAACCACATAACAAAAAAAAGGAAGTTTACTGGAGATGGTCCTAAACAAGGCGATAGCAACAAGAAGTTCAAAGGAAAATGCTATTACTGTGGCAAGACTAGACATCGAGCTTTTGACTGCCGCCGCCCTAAGAAGGATCATGGAAATACGAGCAAGAAAACTACCAATCAGACCAATGTAACTGAACTAGATTACATCTCTGACGGAGTGAATGACATCAACCTCTCTGTTGTGGTGTCTGAGGCTAATTTGGTTGGAAATCCCAAGGAGTAGTGGGTTAACACTGGAGCAATTCGTCACATTTGTGCGGACAAGAAGATGTTCACTACCTACAATGAGGCTGCAAATGGTGAACAACTTTTCATGGAAAATTTTTCTACTTTTACTGTGGCTGGACAATGAAAAGTGATCTTGAAGATGACATCAGGGAAAGAACTGACCCTCAACAACGTACTGCATGTACCTGACATCCGGAAGAATTTAGTTTCTGGTTCTTTGTTAAGTAAAAATGGTTTTAGGCTTGTCTTTGAGTCTAATAAATTTGTATTAACAAAGAGTGGCATGTGTGTTGGTAAAGGATACATGAGTGATGGTCTTTTCAAACTAAATGTAATGACAGTTGTACCAAAAGTTGCTAGTAATAAGAATAACACATCTTTTGCTTATATTCTTGAGTCGAATTTATGGCATGGTAGATTAGGATATTTGAATTTTGATGCTTTGCGTAGATTAATTGGTTTAGATTATATACCAAAGTTTGAAATTAATCCTAATCATAAATGTGAAGTTTGTGTAGAAGCGAAACTAACTAAGGCTCCATTTAAATCGGTTGAAAGGAAAACCGAGCCTCTAAAATTAATTCATACTGATGTATGTGATCTAAAATTTGTTCAAACTAGAGGAGGCAAAAAGTATTTTATAACATTTATCGATGATTGCACAAGATATTGTTATATTTATTAACTTAGAAGTAAAGATGAAGCCTTAGAAATGTTTAAACTCTACAAAACAGAAGTTGAAAATCAACTTGGTAAAACCATTAAAATGGTTAGAAGTGATAGGGGTGGTGAATATGATGCACCATTAAATGAATTTTGTGCACAACATGGCATTATTCACCAAACTACAACACCCTATTCTCCTCAGCAAAATAGAATTGCTGAAAGAAAGAATAGAACCCTAAAAGAAATGATGAATGCCATGTTACTAAGTTCACGTTTACCGCAGAACTTGTGGTGGGAAGCAATATTGTCTGCTAATTATGTTCTTAACAGAATACCCCATAAGAAAACCAACAACACTCCTTATGAATTGTGGAAAGATCGACCACCTTCCTACAAATACTTAAAAGTGTGGGGGTGTTTGGCGAAAGTTGAAGTTCTTGTTCCTAAAAAGACTAAGATTGGACCAAAAACAATAGATTGTGTGTTTATTGGTTATGCTCATAATAGTAGTGCATATCGGTTTCTGACTTATAAATCAGAAATACCTGATATAAATGTGAACACTATTATCGAGTCAAGGAATGCTGTGTTTTTGAGCATGTATTTCCTTACAAGAAAGGACAAGAATTAAGTTCACAGAAAAGAACTTATGATTGTACACAAAGTCAAGAGACTAATGACAATCAAACACAAGAGGCTAGTAATGATCTTGACCAACAGGATTTAACTAATGATGAACCAAGACGAAGTAAGAGAGCGAGAACATTAAAATCCTTTGGCCCATATTTTCTAACATAACTATTAGAAAATGAACCTCAAAGCTTTAAGGCAGCAATGACAGGTCCTGAAGCACCTTTGTGGAAAAAAGTTGTTAATAATGAAATTGAATCCATTATGCAAAATCATACTTGGGAATTAGTGGATCTTCCACCAGGTTCTAAACCGCTTGGATATAAATAGATATTCAAGAGAAAAATGAAGACAGATGGTTCAATAGACAAGTATAAAGCAAGACTTATAGAAAAAGGTTACAGACAAAAGGAAGGTCTGGACTATTTTGACACATATTCCCCTATGACAAGAATAACATCATTCGCATGCTTATTGCTATAGCAGCATTGTTTAATTTAGAAATATATCAAATGGATGTTAAGACAACTTTCTTAAATGGTGATCAAATTAAGAGATCTATATGGAGCAACCCAAAGGGTTTGTAGTGTCGGAACAAGAAAAGAAAGTTTGTCGGCTTCTAAATTCTCTTTATGGATTAAAACAAGCATCTAAGCAATGGAATGAAAAATTTGACCATGCAATGCTTACTAATGGGTTTAAGATAAATGAATGTGACAAATGCGTCTATGTTAAAAATACTGACCAAGGATATGTCATAATTTGTCTTTATGTAGATGACATGATTATCATTGGAAGCAGTCAAAACATGATCATATATTGAGAAGATCTGATATGAAAGATATGGGGGTCGCAGATGTTATATTAGGAATGAAAATTACTAAAACATCTGACGGATATGCATTATCTCAATCACATTATATTGAGAAAATTCTTGATAAATTTATCAAGGATGATACGAATTTAGCTAGAACACCTGTAGACATCAGTCTTTATTTATCAAAAAATAAAGGTGATACAGTGTCTCAGTTAAAATACTCCCAAATCATTGGAAGCCTAATGTACCTAATGAATTGTACTCATCCTGATATAGCTTATGCCATCAGTAAATTGATTAAGTACACTAGTAACCCTGGAGAAGACCATTGTAAGGCGATCATTCGGGTTCTTAGATATCTAAGATTCACCTGTGACATGGTTTGAACTTTACTCGATATCCAGCAGCATTTGAAGGTTATTGTGATACAAATTGGATATCAAACACTAAAGATTCAAAATCTACTAATGGATATGTTTTTACTCTCGGAGGCGCTGCTGTTTCTTGGAAGTCCACGAAACAAACATACATCGCACGTTTCACAATGGAATCTGAGTTTATTGCTTTAGACAAAGTAGGAGAAGAAGCAGAATGGCTTCGTCATTTCTTAGAAGACATTCCAATGTGGCCAAAACCTATGCCAGCTACTTGCATTCTTTGTGATAGTCAATCTGCAATAGGCAGGGCACAAAATCACATGTATAATGGTAAGTCACGACATATTTATCGTCGACATAATACCGTAAGGCAATTGTTGTCAAATGGAATAATCTCAATAGATTATATAAAATCTAAAGAGAATATTGCGGATCCATTAACAAAAGGTTTGACAAAAGAGCTAGTGTATAGTTCATCGAAGGGGATGGGATTAAAGCCTATTACATAAGAGTCGTCATAATGATAACCCTACTTATATGACTGGAGATCCTAAGAACTAAGTTCAAAGGGACAACTAAGTTATGTATGGCTCGATAGAAATCACCAAGAGATTAAAATTCCTTACCCATTCCTATGGTGAGAGTGATATCTGCAACATTTGTTGTCTGCAGGGGTATAAGGATAAGCTTTGCTTTTAATGATTACTTATATCTTGATTTAGGCATGAAAATCAAGACGAGTATAAGGAAATACTCGCAATAAGAATCACCTATATGAGTGTCAAACTGGGGCCGGTTCTATGAGAATGAAAAGGCTAAATTCTCTAGAAACACTCATGAAAACCAGGAGCGTTCAAGGCCTAAATGAACACAACAGTGAGAACCACGATGTGTTAGAAGATATTTTGTGTGAAATCTATTGTCTTAGCTTACACAAACAGCTGAACAATTCAAGGCATCGCGTCCATTGGTTAGCTAGTAAGTCAGATAGATTATCAATAGGGAAAGTTCAAGCCCGAAAGCTATCTATTTTGATGTAATATATTTTCGACTTATACTCTTTCGATAAAGTCTGCATATTGTTGCATTTCCGTTGTCATCAAATTCCATTCATGTGGGGGATTGTTGGAAATGGTTGGAAAATTCTGGATAAAATCAGAATTTTTTCCTAACTTTGGTCTATTATTTAGATGGGACTCGAGCGTCAATTTTCACGAGTCAAAGTGGTAATGCGTTCTATGCCACGTTGTGATTTACGTGGTATATTTGGTTGCTCAAAACCATTATCGAGTGAATGGGAAATTGAAGCCAAAGTGTGCTCCATGGAAATGGAGTTTTGGTGGAAATTCTTTAAGGTTGGAAAATGGCTTGTCCCACATTGATTTGGTGGGAAGTTTTGAATGGGTTTATAAGGTATGGGATTGGAACTTGGGGTGTGCCCGAAGGGATACCAAAGTTTTGTAGAGAGGGAGGTTATGGGCAAAATGGGCTAGACCCATTGGACCCAAAAAATCACCACACACGTGCTCGCGCACCGCCGTCGTCCGTCCGGTCGGGCGGGCTGGCCTGGGCCTGGGCTTGGTGCGCGGGTGCATGGTGTGAGGTTGGGTTGGGTTGGGCTTGTTCGGCCCAATACTAATCTTTTTGGGCCAAAAACATTTGAATTTAAATTTTATTTTTTGAAATAAAATTTGTCTAAAAATTCATTCCAAATTTTTGTCCAGATTTATATTTTAAATTCAAATTGTTGCACCTCTTCATTGACAGATCCGAGTCTGTCCAAACCGTAACCCGGACAGATTCAAATCTGTGCTGTTCCGATTTTATCTGTTCAAATTTGAACCCAATCAATACCAATTCAAACCCAACATGTTCAGTACCTGTTCAAATAGGTATGCTACCTGTTCAATTCAAAATAAATGGATGCCATTACATTTATAAATAGGCTAGTCCCTCGTTTGGTTTTTTACATAGAAATTTCGTACTTCTCATCTGTAAATTTATTCTTCATTTTGCTGTATTTAATTTTTGTGAGAAAGAGTGTAAACACTTAGTGTGCTCGTTGAACAAATAAATTGTAGTGCTATATTTATTTGTAGTTGATCATTTCATTCTGGGAGATAGACATCCATATTCTGAAAGTACCGTGGAGAGGACGAATATGTCTTAAGGAGACAGTGTCGAACACTGGACTTGATCATAATAATATTCAAGATATTAATCAAGTAAGTTATTTATTTATTTTCTATTTTATTATTTATTTAAATCAGATTTTAATTTTGTTTTTGTAACAAAATAAAATCTATTTTTATTTATTTAATTTTATTTCTAGTTTGATTTTTGTAATCAAACATTCTCTCTCCTTTCCTATTTTTCTATAATAATCTGATCAAGTCCAGTGTTTGACACTGTGTCCTTAAGACAGATTCGTCCTCTCCTTGGTGCTTTCAAAATATGAACGTCTATCTCCCAGGATGAAATGATCAACAACAAATAAATACAGCACTACAATTTATTTGTTCAACAAACACACTTAGTGTATTCATTCTTTCACAAAAAAAAATAATAATGGAATAAATGCAGCAAAATGCAGAGATGATTTGCAGCAAAAGATAGACGAAAATTGGAGTGGAAATCCAAATGAAGGACTAGTCTATTTATAGAGATGAAGTGGTGGCTTGGTGACTGCTTATTTTGAATTAAATAGGTACAATACCTGTTTAATTTAAATTAAGCAGATAGGCACTGTTTGGTTTGAATTTCAACAAATTCAAAAACATGTTTTGATTTGAATTTGAACAGAACAAATTCGGTTTGGACAGACTCGGATCTGTCAATGAAGAGGTGCAACAATTTGAATTTAAAATTTAAATCTGGACATAAATTTAGAATGAATTTTTGGACAAATTTTATTTTAAAAAATAAAATTTAAATTCAAATATTTTTGGCCCAAAAAAGATTAGTATTTGGCCGAACAAGCCCAACCCAACCTCACATCACGGACCCGCGCCCAAGCTAGCCCGACCGAACGGCGACGACGCGCGTGTGTGGTGGTTTTTTGGGTCCAATGGGTCTAGCTCATTTTGCCCATAACCTCCCTCTCTACAAAACTTGGGTACCCCTTGGGGCACACCCCAAGTTCCAATCACATGCCTTATAAACCCATTCAAAACTTCCCACCAAATCAACGTGGGACAAGCCATTTTTCAACCTTAAGGAATTTCCACAAAAACTCCATTTCCATGGAACACACTTTGGCTTCAATTTCTCATTCACTCGATAATGGTTTTGAGCAACCAAATATACCACATAAATCACAACGCGGCATAGAACGTGTTACCACTTTGACCTGCGAAAATTGACGCTCGAGTCCCACCTAAATAATAGACCAAAGTTAGGAAAAAATTCTGGTTTTATCCAGATTTTTCCAACCATTTCCAATAATCCCCTACATGAATGGAATTTGATGACAACGGAAATGCAACAATATGCAGACTTTATCGAAAGAGTATAAGTCGAAAATATATTGCATCAAGATAGGTAGCTTTCGGCCTTGAAACTTCCCTAGTGATAACCTATTGGATTTACTGGCTAACCAATGGACGCGATGCCTTGAATTGTTCATTGTATTTAATTTTTTGTGTTTTCAAAGTGATATTCTGGTTGGAAAATACAAATAGTATTATAAACTATTTGACAGATAGTAGTAATATACTGTCTATTTTCTTTAACAACTAGTAGTAATATACTGGTGTCATTAACAATTGCAGAATATTATTTGGTGTTACAGAAAATTATTGTGCTATTTTATTTTTCTAATTTTAGTAACAAGGAAAATAAAATTATTTTGAATTATAATTTATTTTCTGGTTTTAGTAACTAGAAAATTAATTTGTGATTTGTTTTTCTGATTTTTGTAATCAAATTTTATGGCTACTACAACTAAAACTGCAACTGGAAGTGGTACTCTAACTATTACACCAACACTGGTCCCTATCCAGAACCATGTTCAAGTTCTAATAAAAATTTAACGGTACTGAGTTTAAGAGATTGTAGCAGAAGATGTTGTTCTATCTTACAACTCTAAATTTGGCCCAGTTTCTCCATGAGGAGGCTCCAGCACTTAAAGAGGGTGAAAGTGATCGGCAAGTTGTTGTCGCTGTAGATGCTTGGAAACATTCAAATTTCCTATGCAGAAACAACATCCTCAATGGCCTTGACAACATGCTGTATAATGTTTACAGTCCTCTAAAGTTAGCAAAAGAATTGTGGGATTCTTTGGAGAAGAAATACAAGACAGAGGATGCCGGCACGAAGAAATTTGTTGTCGGTAAATTTCTGGACTTTGTTGTGGTGGGCTCCCAAACGGTAATTTCTCAAGTTCAAAATTTTCAAATAATTTTGCATGATATTTATTCAGAAGGTATGTCTCTTAGCGAGTCTTTCTAAGTCACTACTTTAGTGGAAAAGTTACCACTAGCTTGGAAAGATTTCAAAAATTATTTAAAATATAAACGCAAAGAGATGACCATGGATGAATTGATTATAAGATTAAGAATTGAGGAAGATAACCGAAATGTTGAAAAGAGGAATGGGAAAAATTTCATTGAGTCCAAGGCTAATGTGGTTGAACAAGTTCATAAACCACATAACAAAAAGAGGAAGTTTACTGGAGATGGTCCTAAACAAGGCGATAGCAACAAGAAGTTCAAAGGAAAATGCTATAATTGTGGCAAGACTGGACATCGGGCTTCTGAATGCCGCCGCCCTAAGAAGGATCATGGAAGTACAAGCAAGAAGCCTAACAATCAGGCCAATGTAACTGAACTAGATTGCATCTCTGATGGAGTAAATGACATCAACCTTTCTATTGTGGTGTCTGAAGCTAACTTGGTTGGAAATCCCAAAGAGCGGTGCGTTGAGACAGGAGCAACTCATCACATATGTGCGGACAAGAAGATGTTCACTACCTACATTGAGGCTGCAAATGGTGAACAACGTTTCATTGGAAATTCTTCTACTTCTACTGTGGCTGGACAAGGGAAAGTGATCTTGAAGATGACGTCAGGGAAAGAATTGACTCTCAGCAACGTACTGCATGTACCTGACATCCGGAAGAATTTAGTTTCTGGTTCTTTGTTAAGTAAAAATGGTTTTAGGCTTGTCTTCAAGTATGATAAATTTGTATTAACAAAGAGTGGCATGTATGTTGGTAAAGGATACATGAGTGATGGTCTTTTTAAACAAATAGGCACTGCTTAGTTTGAATTTCAAACAATTGAAAAACCTATTTTGGGTGGATTTGAATTTGACCAGAACAAATTCGGTTTGGACAGATTCGGATCTGTCTGTGAAGAGGTGCAACAATTTTGAATTCAAAAATTGAAATTTAAATCTGGATAGAAATTCGGAATGAATTTTTGGACAAATTTTATTTCAAAAAATAAAATTTAACGCTGTAGATGCTTGGAAACATTCAAATTTCCTATGCAGAAACAACATCCTCAATGGCCTTGACAACATGCTGTATAATGTTTACAGTCCTCTAAAGTTAGCAAAAGAATTGTGGGATTCTTTGGAGAAGAAATACAAGACAGAGGATGCCGGCACGAAGAAATTTGTTGTCGGTAAATTTCTGGACTTTGTTGTGGTGGGCTCCCAAACGGTAATTTCTCAAGTTCAAAATTTTCAAATAATTTTGCATGATATTTGTTCAGAAGGTATGTCTCTTAGCGAATCTTTTCAAGTCACTACTTTAGTGGAAAAGTTACCACTAGCTTGGAAAGATTTCAAAAATTATTTAAAACATAAACGCAAAGAGATGACCATGGATGAATTGATTATAAGATTAAGAATTGAGGAAGATAACCGAAATGTTAAAAAGAGGAATGGGAAAAATTTCATTGAGTCCAAGGCTAATGTGGTTGAACAAGTTCATAAACCACATAACAAAAAGAGGAAGTTTACTGGAGATGGTCCTAAACAAGGCGATAGCAACAAGAAGTTCAAAGGAAAATGCTATAATTGTGGCAAGACTGGACATCGGGCTTCTGAATGCCGCCGCCCTAAGAAGGATCATGGAAGTACAAGCAAGAAGCCTAACAATCAGGCCAATGTAACTGAACTAGATTGCATCTCTGATGGAGTAAATGACATCAACCTTTCTATTGTGGTGTCTGAAGCTAACTTGGTTGGAAATCCCAAAGAGTGGTGCGTTGAGACAGGAGCAACTCATCACATATGTGTGGACAAGAAGATGTTCACTACCTACATTGAGGCTGCAAATGGTGAACAACGTTTCATTGGAAATTCTTCTACTTCTACTGTGGCTGGACAAGGGAAAGTGATCTTGAAGATGACGTCAGGGAAAGAATTGACTCTCAGCAACGTACTGCATGTACCTGACATCCGGAAGAATTTAGTTTCTGGTTCTTTGTTAAGTAAAAATGGTTTTAGGCTTGTCTTCAAATATGATAAATTTGTATTAACAAAGAGTGGCATGTATGTTGGTAAAGGATACATGAGTGATGGTCTTTTGAAACTAAATGTAATGACAGTTGTACTAAAAGTTGCTAGTAATAAGAATAACACATCGTATACTTATATTCTTGAGTCGAATTTATGGCATGGTAGATTAGGACATTTGAATTTTGATGCTTTGCGTAGATTAATTGGTTTAGATTATATACCAAAGTGTGAAATTAATCCTAATCATAAATGTGAAGTTTGTGTAAAAGCGAAACTAACTAAGGCTCCATTTAAATCGGTTGAAAAGAAAACCGAACCTCTAGAATTAATTCATACTGATGTATGTGATCTAAAATTTGTTCAAACTAGAGGAGGCAAAAAGTATTTTATAACATTTATCAATGATTGCACAAGATATTGTTATATTTATTTACTTATAAGTAAAGATGAAGCCTTAGAAATGTTTAAACTCTACAAAATAGAAGTTGAAAATCAACTTGTAAAACCATTAAAATGGTTAGAAGTGATAGGGGTGGTGAATATGATGCACCATTAAATACAGTGAAGATTAAATACAATCTTAAGATAGATTCGTCCTCTCCACGGTGCTTTCAAAAAATAGGCGTCTATCTCCCAGGATGAAATGATCAATCAACAAATAAATGCAGCACTACAATTTATTTGTTCAATGAACACACTAAGTGTTTATACTCTCCCACAGAAGAAAATAATGCAGCAATATGAAAAGAATGTTTGCAGAATTATTAAGGAAATTAGAGTAAAAAAAAAACCAAATGAAGGACTAGTCTATTTATAGAGATGAAGTGGTGGCTTGGTGGCTGCTAATTTTGAAATAAATAAGTACAACACTTGTTCAATTTGAATTAAACAGATAGACACTGTTTGGTTTGAATTTCAAACAATTGAAAAACTTGTTTTGGGTGGATTTGAATTTGAATAGAACAAATTCGGTTTGGACAGATTTGGATCTGTCTGTGAAGAGGTGCAACAATTTTGAATTCAAAAATTGAAATTTAAATCTGGATAGAAATTCGGAATGAATTTTTGGACAAATTTTATTTCAAAAAATAAAATTTAAATTCAAATGTTTTTGGCCCAAAAAGATAGGTATTGGGCCGAACAAGCCCAACCCAACCACACACCCGCGCACAAGCCCAAGCCCAGGCCCAACCCACCCGACCGGACGGACGGCGGCGGCGGCGACGTGCGCGCGTGTGTTATGATTTTTGGGTCCAATGGGTCAAGCCCAATTTGCCCATAACCTCATTCTCTACAAAACTTGGGTACCCCTTGGAGCACACCCCAAGTTCCAATCCCATGCCTTATAAATCCATTCAAAACTTCCCACCAAATCAATATGGGACAAGCTATTTTTCAACCTTAAGGAATTTCCACCAAAACTCTATTTCCATGGAGCACACTTTGGCTTCAATTTTCCATTCACTCGATAATGGTTTTGAGCAACCAAATATACCACGTGAATCACAACGCAGCATAGAACGCGTTACCACTTTGACCCGTTAAATTTGACGCTCGGGTCCCACCTAAATAATAGACCAAGGTTAGGAAAAAATTATGGTTTTACCTAGAATTTTCCCAACCATTTCTAGCAATCCCCCATATGAATGGAATTTGATGACAACGGAAATGCAACAATATGCATACTTTATCGAAAGAGTATAAGTCGAAAATATCTTGCATCAGGATAGGAAGCTTTCGGCCTTGAACCTTCTCTATTGATAATCTATCTGACTTACTGGCTAACCAATGGACGCGATGCCTTGAATTGTTCAGCCGTTTTTGTAAGCCAAGACAATAGATTTCACACAAAATATCTTCTAACACATCGTGGTTCTCACTGTTGTGTTCATTTTGGCCTTGAACGCGCCTGGTTTTCATAAGTGTTTCTAGAGAATTTAGCCTTTGCATTCTCATAGAACCGGCCCCAGTTCAACACTCATATAGGTGATTCTTATTGTGAGTATCTCCGTATACTCGTCTTGATTTTATACCTTAATCAAGATATAAGTAATCATTAAAAGCAAAACTTATCCTTATACCCCTGCATACAACATATGTTGCAGATATCACTCTCACCATAGGAATGGGTAGGAACTTTAATCCCTTGGTGATTTCTGGCGAGCCATACATAACTTAGTTGTCCCTTTGAACTTAGTTCTTGGGATCTCCAGTCATATAAGTAGGGTTACCATTATGACGACTCGTATGTAATAGACTTTAATCCCATCCCCTTCGATGAACTATACACTAGCTCTTTTGTCAAACCTTTTGTTAACGGATCCGCAATATTCTCTTTAGATTTTATATAATCTATTGAGATTATTCCGTTTGACAACAATTGCCTTACGGTATTATGTCGACGACGAATATGTCGTGACTTACCATTATACATATGATTCTGTGCCCTGCCTATTGCAGATTGACTATCACAATGAATGCAAATAGCTGGCACAGGTTTTGGCCACATTGGAATGTCTTCTAAGAAATGACAAAGCCATTCTGCTTCTTCACCTACTTTGTCTAAAGCAATGAACACAG
>NW_021025644.1:208067-218755 GCF_004153795.1 Camellia sinensis | reverse complement strand
CATCTCCATTTGAATTTCCTTTTTTATTTAATTTTCAAATACATGCAAAACCTTTATTTCTAGTATCATTCACTGAGTATCCAAGCTCACCCTCTCTATATATATGTAGGTGATGAACAAGAAGGCATTGAGGCCTAGACGTGATTGCCGATGTGTTTTGGGTGCTTTGCCGACATGTTTTGGATTTGCGTTTTGCATCGTCTTGAAGATTATGCTTCTCGGCTTATGTTTTCTTTTGTTTGTTTTGGCATATGTCGGCTTGAGAAGCCTTTTGGTCAGGATGTGTTTTGTATCTCATTCTTGTTGTATCTAAATTGTAAGACTTGTAAAGATGCTTGATGTATGACATTCCATTGGACATATGCACGGCTCTCATGGACTACTCAGTTTTATATGTGTATTTTGCTTCCGCTCTTGTAAGCCCCATATTTCATACTCCGGTTGTGTGTGATTTTTGTAAGACGGCCTTCGGTAACCTCGGGTTACTGGCCATCACGGCACCAAACTACTAGGGGCGGTTTGGGGGCGTGACACTTTGGCTTCAATTTTCCATTCACTCGATAATGGTTTTGAGCAACCAAATATACCACGTGAATCACAATGTAGCATAGAATGCGTTACCACTTTGACCCGTTAAATTTGACGCTCGGGTCCCACCTAAATAATAGACCAAGGTTAGGACAAAATTCTGGTTTTACCTAGAATTTTCCCAACCATTTCTAACAATCCCCCATATGAATGGAATTTGATGACAACGGAAATGCAACAATATGCAGACTTTATCGAAAGAGTATAAGTCGAAAATATCTTGCATCAGGATAGGAAGCTTTCGGCCTTGAACCTTCTCTATTGATAATCTATCTGACTTACTAGCTAACCAATGGACGCGATGCCTTGAATTGTTCAGCTATTTGTATAAGCTAAGACAATAGATTTCACACAAAATATCTTCTAACACATCGTGGTTCTCACTGTTGTGTTCATTTAGGCCTCGAACGCTCCTGGTTTTCATGAGTGTTTCTAGAGAATTTAGCCTTTTCATTCTCATAGAACCGATACTAGTTCGACACTCATATAGGTGATTCTTATTGCGAGTATCTCCTTATACTCGTCTTGATTTTCATGCCTAAATCAAGATATAAGTAATCATTAAAAGCAAAGCTTATCCTTATACCCCTGCAGACAACAAATGTTGCAGATATCACTCTCACCATAGGAATGGGTAAGGAATTTTAATCTCTTGGTGATTTCTGCCGAGCCACACATAACTTAGTTGTCCCTTTGAACTTAGTTCTTAGGATCTCCAGTCATATAAGTAGGGTTACCATTATGACGACTCTTATGTAATAGGCTTTAATCCCATCCCCTTCGATGAACTATGCACTAGCTCTTTTGTCAAACCTTTTATTAACGGATCCGCAATATTCTCTTTAGATTTTATATAATCTATTGAGATTATTCCATTTGACAACAATTGCCTTACGGTATTATGTCGACGATGAATATGTCGTGACTTACCGTTATACATGTGATTCTGTGCCCTGCTTATTGTAGGTTAACTATCACAATAAATGCAAATAGCTAGCACAGGTTTTGGCCACATTGGAATGTCTTCTAAGAAGTGACGAAGCCATTCTGTTTCTTCTCCTTCTTTGTCTAAAGCAATGAACTCGGATTCCATTGTGAATCGTGCGATGCAAGTTTGTTTCATGGATTTCCAAGAAACAGCAGCGCCTTCCAGAGTAAAGACATATCCACTAGTGGATTTTGAATCTTTAGTAGCCAATATCCAATTGGCATCACAATAACCTTTGAGTACTGCTGGATATTGAGTAAAGTTCAAACTATGATCACGAGTAAATCTTAGATATCTAAGAACCCGAATGATCGCTTTTTAATGGTCTTCTCCGGGATTGCTAGTGTACCTACTCAATTTACTGATAGCATAAGCTATATCAGGACGAGTACAATTCATTAGGTACATTAGGCTTCCAATGATTTGGGAGTATTTTAACTGAGACACTGCATCACCTTTATTTTTCGATAAATAAAGACTGATGTCTACAGGCGTTCTAGCTAAATTCAAATCATCCTTGATAAATTTATCAAGAATTTTCTCAATATAATGAGATTGAGATAATGCATATCCGTCAGATGTTTTAGTAATTTTCATTCCTAATATAACATCTGCGACCCCCATATCTTTCATATCAAATCTCTTGTTAAGCATCTGCTTAGTTGATTTGATCATGTTTTGACTGCTTCCAATGATAAGCATGTCATCCACATAAAGACAAACTATGACATATCCTTGGTCAGTGTTTTTAACATAGACGCATTTGTCACATTCGTTTATCTTAAACCCATTAGTAAGCATTGCATGATCATATTTTTCATTCCATTGCTTAGGTGCTTGTTTTAATCCATAAAGAGACTTTACAACCTGACAAACTTTCTTTTCTTGTCCCGACACTACAAACCCTTCGGGTTGCTCCATATAGATCTCTTCATTTAGATCACCATTTAAGAAAGCTGTCTTAACATCCATTTGATGTATCTCTAAATTAAACAACACTGCTATAGCAATTAGCATGCGAATGGATGTTATTCTTGTCACAGGGGAATATGTGTCAAAATAGTCCAGACCTTCGTTTTGTCTGTAACCTTTAACTACAAGTCTTGCTTTATACTTGTCAATTGAACCATCTGCTTTTATTTTTCTCTTGAATATCCACTTATATCCAAGAGTTTTAGAACCAGGTGGAAGATCCACCAATTCCTATGTATGATTTTACATAATGGATTCAATTTCATTATTAACAGCCTCTTTCCACAAAGGTGCTTCAGGACCTGTCATTGCTGCCTTAAAGCTTTGAGGTTCATTTTCTAACAGGTATGTCAAAAAATCTGGGCCAAAGGATTTTGATGTTCTTGCTCTCTTACTTCGTTTTGGTTCATCATCAGTTAAATCCTGTTGGTCGAGACCATTACTAGTCTCTTGTGTTTGATTGTCATTAGTCTCTTGACTTTGTGTACAATCATAAGTTCTTTTCTGTGAACTTAATTCCTGTCCTTTCTTGTAAGGAAAGACATGTTCAAAAAACACAGCATTCCTTGACTCTATGATAGTGTTCACATTTATATCAGGTATTTCTGATTTATAAGTCAGAAACCGATATGCACTACTATTCAGAGTATAACCAATAAACACACAATCTACTGCTTTTGGTCCAATCCTAGTCTTTTTAGGAACAAGAACTTCAACTTTTGCCAAACACCTCCACATTTTTAAGTATTTGTAGGAAGACGGTCGACCTTTCCACAATTTGTGAGTGTTGTTGGTTTTCTTGTGGGGTATTATGTTAAGAACATAATTAGCAGACAATATTGCTTCCCCCCACAAGTTCTATGGTAAGCCTGAACTTAGTAACATGGCATTCATCATTTCTTTTAGGGTTCTATTCTTTTTTTCAGTAATTCCATTTTGCTGTGGAAAATAAGGTGCTGTAGTTTGGTGAATAATGCCATGTTGTGCACAAAATTCATTTATGTGGGGGATTATTAGAAATGGTTGGGAAAATTCTGGGTAAAACTATAATTTTTTCCTAACTTTGGTCTATTATTTAGGTGGGACTTGAGTGTCAAATTTGGCAGGTCAAAGTGGTTACGTGTTCTATGTCGCGTTGTGATTCACGTGGTATATTTGGTTGCTTAAAACCATTATCGAGTGAATAGGAAATTGAAGCCAAAGTGTGCTCCATGGAAATGGAGTTTTGGTGGAAATTCTTTAAGGTTGAAAAATGGCTTGTCCCACATTGATTTGGTGGGAAGTTTTGAATGAGTTTATAAGGCATGGGATTGGAACTTGGGGTGTGCCCCAAGGGGTACCCAAGTTTTGTAGAGAGGGAGGTTATGGGCAAATTGGGCTTGACCCACACTACAACAAAAGTAACCTATGGTGACGAAAACTAGTGAAGAAAATAAAATTCGTCACTAAATGAAAATAATTCGTGAGGAATTTTTAAATTTTGTCACATATGATAAAAAAATAAAAATGATAGGTGACAAAATATATTTTCGTCAATAAATACTTCATTTTAAGTGAGGAAACCTTAAGTTTCGTCACCAAAAATTTTCCCGCTATTTTTTTTCGGTGGCGCCAAAATTTTGGGACTTTTGGTGACAAAAAAATTTGTCACTAATTATAAAATTATTTGTGATGAATATATTTTCGTCACCAAAACGTTTTAATATTTCTGATATCTTTTGGTGAGGAAATAATATTGTCACCAATTTTGGTGGAAAATTTTTGATATATTGAGCGACAATAAAAAAAAAAAAAAGGTATTAATTTTTTTTTAATTTTTTTCTGTTTATCATCTCTCTCTCTCAAAATAAGGTATTAATTTGTCTTACCTCTTGCTCCTCTACCACGCCGATCGCCATTGAAATTGTTCGACTTCATGGTAAAATAATAGGTGACGAAATTTATTTCCGTCAATAAATATTTACTTTTAGGTGAGAAAAAAAATAAGTTTCGTCACCTAAATTTTTCCCACTCTTTTTTTTTTATGATGTCAAAATTGTCAAAATTTTAAAAGTTTTGGAGAGAATTTGTTTAAGTTTATTATGCCTGATTAGTTATAAACTCAAATTTTGTATAAACTCAAATTTTGGGGCTTTTCACCAATAATCTCCAACTCCTTGGGTATCGAGAACTCCAAACACCAGATCGACGACGGTCTCCCTGCCCTTTACTCCTCTTCCATGGCCGCCACTGTCTTCACCCTCACATCCACCGCACACCACCACCACCACCACCACCGTCTTCACCATCTTCGTGCCATTCTCGGACGACGACGATATGAGATATGAAGGCTTCAAATCTGTTGGATTTATGGTAGATCTGAGATGTGAGGGCTCTTCCTCCGCTGCTACAACCACCGAGATGAACGATGGGGGCCAAATCTGTGTTCGATTTTTGTTGGTTCATAATCTATGTTCAAAGTTATATATATATATATAAAGCTTCAGTGATTTCTATATGTGTGTGTGTAATTAGGTATCTGATTGTTCGATTTCCAAACCCTAATGGCGGAAATTGAAATTCGAAGTCTGTATATGTGTGTAATTGGGTATCTGATTGTTGATTGATTTGGTTGTATCAGCCACATTGTGCACCAAACCTGTTCGACGAAAGTCCTCTCTGAAAATTCTTTACTATCTATCTAGTTTGGGAGCTTTTTAAAGATGTATGTTGTGAAAGGAGATGGGCGTCAAGAGACTCTACATTTCGACAAGATCATTGCTCGTTTCAAGAAGCTCAAGGGCGTCACCACCAGTTGCTGCATTCTCTGCATGTGATGCATTTGATCTAGTAGTCGTCTAAATGATAATAAGAAGTAAGTTATTTCAGATATTCCTTCTACCCATACAAAATTTGAGTTTATTATGCCTGATTAGTTATTTCCTTTTACAGTGTTAGTTTTAGATTATTTTGTATAAGTTTGACTTGTTAAAATACATATTGTTTGTGTGCCCGTATTTTGTTGTACTCAAATTGACAAAATTACAATTTGTAATGTTATTCTATATGTATGTCATTTCATTTCATTGGGAAACCTGCACTTGTGAGTTGTGTGAAACATATGAGTGAACTTTATTTTCAGTTAAGGAAAATAATAACAAAATGATTAACTTTCTCAAAATAAGTCGATTTCGGAAATACTTTTTATACTAAAAAACCTTGGATTTTTATATTTTTGTTTGACTTACTCAAATGGCAAGTTTTACGAGGCAAATTGGAATTCTTTTTTGAATAAGTAAAGAAATGAATAGATTTTGACATTAATGATAGAATTAAGTGAATGAAGACAGAAATTGTACTTTTTTAATTAATAAGATCATGCTTAGGTTAATTAGTTTCCGCTTAATTACCTTCTAAAAATCTGGGGCATGACGTGATTGACTTCTAATGACTACATCCCATGGCTGGACTTGCAATTTTTTGTTTGCATTAACTGAAATGATAGTTATTATCGTAAGGTTTGAAAGTGTGTTTTTGAAAGGGCAAATGCTGAAGACTGCCCTGGGCCATTGTTTATTGTTGGGATTAAGCTAAAAAGTGTCTTCAAAATAGGCGAAAATGTTAAAAAGTGTATTGGTTTCAGTAAAAAGGGAATTGAATCTCTTTTGTTTCTCAAATTTTGTCTTTTTCTTGTGCCCGAGGGGCACTTTTTAGCGAGACCCTATTGAAAGATAGTTGGAGTGACAGCTGAGATGGATGTGAGATTTTGAAAAGCAGTACAGAAAGCGTTTTCATTATGTGGTAATTCTCATTATCATTTGAAGTAACAATATGGCTAAAAAGTTTGGAAGACAAAAGGTAGGCGTTTTACGAGTATTTGAAATAGTATCAGGTTGGGCACACCCATTATTTGTCTAGTTCAGCACACATGAACTTACTGTTGGTTTTCTCTGCTACAACCACCGAGATGAACGATGGGGGCCAAATCTGTGTTCGATTTTTGTTGGTTCATAATCTATGTTCAAAGTTATATATATATATATATATTTAAAGCTTCAGTGATTTCTATATGTGTGTGTGTGTAATTAGGTATCTGATTGTTCGATTTCCAAACCCTAATGGCGGAAATTGAAATTCGAAGTCTGTATATGTGTGTAATTGGGTATCTGATTGTCAAACGTGTGGTACATCCAAGTATGCATAGGGTTTATTTTCCTTTGTATCACTCTGCAAGCTTTGTCCATTGCATTAATTTTGCATTAGATTTTGGTCTACATGCCTTGAATATGTTTCAGTATCTTTTGTAAATCTTACTCATAATCTTACTCTTTTTATAGCTCTGTATCTTTTGGAAAATATTCTCAATACTCCTTTTTTCAAGCATTTTTTTTGTGCCATAGATCTATTTTTATTGTGATGACATGGTATCTTCCTTGGCTTGCAGTTAGTATATGAGTGCATTGAATATTCACTAGCTAGCAGTAAGTATTTAGGGTTTTAAGCTTGTTGAGTTGAGTTGAGTTGAGATGAGAGTTTGCTTGCATGAATGCACTGTTAAGGGAGCTTTGTTTGTACTTTTTCAGTATTATTTTGGCTTTATAGCTTAAATATGATTTCTGCTTGAAACCTCAGTGTAGGGCTGTACTTTAACTATCAAACTGCAATCCCATTTCACCTTACTGTTCCCAGAACCTTGAGGTTGTACACGTGTAATTGAAGAATTTCATTGGTTAGCCAGGGACATGGCCCTTTCATTGCTGTTTTCCTACTCTTATATACTCGTAGAATCTTGCTTGCCTTTAACTTTCTTATTGCCAAATATTTTGTTTTGAAAGTAGCAACCCAATTGATCATATTAACATGTATTGTTTTGAAATTTTATTACTGAATAGCCATTGTGCATACATAATTCTTATGGATTCAATACATGACGTGAATTTTCATGTGAATTTTCATTTTTACTTGATATTAGTGTTATATGAAGTGTTCCAAGATTACATAAAGTCATTTTAATTGTAACTAATTACTAATGGTATTTTCATCTTGTCTAGGTGTCTCTACTTCAAAGCACCTTTTGGTGGAAATTGTAGTTTGTCGCACTGAATTTCATATCCCTGGCCTGTGCTACAGCTTACTTCTGAGGATACCTCAGTAAGAAAGATTTTTGCAAGAATTGGTTTTAGGAGTTTCAAATGCTTCTTCAAATGACGGACTCGAAGTGAAAAAGCTTAACCAATTGCACCGATCAATTGAACAGAGTAGTAGTTGATCTGCGAGAAGAGATACTCTCCGACATCCTGTCTAGACTTCCAATTGAATTAATCTTGATATGCAGAATTGTTTGTAAAAGATGGTATGCCATGACTCGAGAACCTAGTTTCATTAACACACTTAGTAATTCCCGTTATCTCACTGGGATGAACTTTCTCAACTCTCTGTAAGTTGTTGCAATTTCCTTTGATATTCAATTTTGTTAGCAATGCATGTGAAATCTATTTGCATTTTCTGACCATAAGATGATGGTATGCAGGGACATGAGCAACAATAGTTTCAATTCATCAGCTGTTCCTCCATGGCATACAAGCCTAGAGGCTTTGACGACATTGTACCATTTTAATCCTCATCATCTGTTGATCTAGTTCTCACTAATAGTTTAGGGGATCTTAGAATAATTAAACATAAAAAATACTGCACCAAACAGGCTCATTACGCAATTTGAGAACTAGATCAACAGCTGATGAATTGTGTGTGTCAATTTCATGTAGGATATTAATCCACAATTTGCCACCATAGACATTTACATAAGGATGTTTTCCAATGTAAACCTGCATTTCCATTCCACTGAATGATTCCATGTTGATCACGACTCCTCTATGAGCTTGCGCCTGGCCCTGCATTTCCATTCCATTGTGAGTTTTCTTAATTTGTTTAATTATTTTCCCATAACTCATTGAATTCAGCCAAAATTCCTCACCTTCTTTGTGGTGTATTTTGATTTCTTTTTCCTGATCATATTTTGTGGTTTTTGAATCGAAGAGGAAAGAGAGAGAGGTGGGGAATTCCTACTAAGTTTTTCACCTTTTTCTACTCAAAATCTACTAAAATTGTTTGATGTAGTTATTAAAATTTTTGTAAGCAAGATGCTTGTTTAGTGGTTGAGTTCTTATTTATTCTTCTACCTAGTTTAAAATGTTAAATAAAATATTTTTCATATTAACTATATGCTTATGAGTTTCAGGTTAAACAATTGGAGCGAGAGGTTGCTGAGCTTCGACATGCCCTTGTTGATAAGCAAGAACAAAAAAATGTCATGCTTCAGGTTTTGCATTGCTTTATGTTTGACAATTAAATATGTAAAAACTTGGTTCTTGTTTTCTCTTATGTGATAAAGATTTCTAACAATATATTGATTATGACTTATCTGATAGGTTTTGATGAGGGTAGAGCAAGAACAAAGGGTAACAGAAGATACTCACAAATTTGCTGAGCAAGATGCAGCAGCTCAGAGATATGCTGCTCAAGTGCTTCAGGTTTTACTTTTTGATTTAAACTTATTTTTTTAGTACTGCTTTACTATAATGTTGAATGCTTGTGTTAATAAGAAACAGCTTCCTGTCTGTCAGATTTTCTGTCTTATGCATAGCTGTGGTCACCTTTTTTTGGAGTGTGCTTGATGCCTGTAGTGCATGAGCTATACTGGTTTTTAAAGTATGGTATTTAGAGGACACTTCACGCGGATGCATAAACAGATTTGGCAGTCTAGTTGTTGCATTACCGTTTAACTAGTGTAGCTCTTGCAAACTCTCACTCTTTCTTTGATTTTTAATTTTGATTTTTTTGAGCACCCATTGCATATGATTAAGTGTGATATATTGCTTCTTTAATAAAAAGTTGTTTATTTTGCAAAAATTTGTTTAGATGGTGAGCAATGGAATGACGGGTTGTTAGCTACAATAAGAGAGCGGGTATTTTTCTATTGAAGGCTTTTGATGTGATTGGATTTTCCTGTTTCTCCTTTGAGCATAGATTAGATGGTTGAAATGGTTGATGACTGATAACCTACATATTCCTTAAATTGGTTAAATTACATCTTATTAAATCAAAAATTTTCTCCTCCTCATCTTCCTCGTATGCTGCTTCTTGGTTAAAAGCACTCTTATCTGTTCCATATTTACATTTTCTTGCTTCATTAAAATTATTGTGGTTGCTCTGGGGTTTATATCAGGTTCACATGGAGGTTGAAAGAAAAGCAATGCAGGGGGATGCAAACATTCTGCCAGGTCTTCATTTTCATGAAAAAATTACATATAAAGTTGGAACTAAGGTATCTATTACACTAGTAGATTTGGCTAAAAGATTTCCTTATTCATCACATTTGTATCACATCTTCCAGAGGATCTATTTATATTTGTTCAGCAAAATACTGAGGTTGATAAATATGAGAAGTAAACAATTGCTACTTGCAGCTTGAATAAAACTACATGTGACATTGACCCCTTTGTGCATCATGAGGATTATTTGAGGTGAGGGTAATAGGAGATCTTTCCGTGGAAGCTAGAAGTGTATGTATAGCCTGAGGAGTGCCATAACCTGGATCAAATTTTGGATTTTGTTGATACAACCCATGCAAATTAGAGATATCATGCAAATCACAAGGTAAACAAAGCAAGTAAGCAAGCACAAGAATCTAGTTAGTCTTTTTCTTTTAAAAAAATAAAAAACTAAAATTATATGATGCAAAATACAAGAAACTAGATTGTCATGGATCTTATCTTCCCATTGGCATCTGAGCATTGAACATTTTTTTTTGGGGTATGTGGAAGATAGATCATATTAATAGAAATCACTTAGTATACACTTATTGCACATTGGTCTGTTGATGTCCTTCTGGACATTGTAGTTATTTAAGTTGATGTCAATTGGGTCCTTCTGGACATTTTGGTTATTTAAGTTGATGTCAATTGGGTCCTTCTGGACATTTTGGTTATTTAAGTTGATGTCAATTGGGTCCTTCTGGACATTTTGGTTATTTAAGTTGATGTCAATTGGGTCCTTCTGGACATTTTGGTTATTTAAGTTGATGTCAATTGGGTCCTTCTGGACATTTTGGTTATTTAAGTTGATGTCAATACCTCCAAATGGACAATAGTGTTGGATTATT
>NW_021025644.1:115789-162521 GCF_004153795.1 Camellia sinensis | reverse complement strand
GTCCCGGAGTGCATGACGTGTTTCATGTGAGTATGCTTCGGAAGTATGAGCCAGATCCATCACATGTGCTGGATTGGACCTGATTTAGAGGTAGATGAGGATGCCTCGTATGAGGAGAGACCGGTTCGGGTCTTGGATAGGCGGGATCAGGTCCTGCGGTGGCAAGACCATTTCCTTTGGTGAAAGTCTGTGGAAACATCACGGAGTGGAAGGAGAGCCACTTGGGAACGTGAGTTGGAAGTCCCGAAGAAATATCCGGACTGTTTGTTGATATGTGATCTTGTATTTAAATTTTAAATCATTTTGTTGGAACTTAAGAGCTTTTATATATGTCTTAAGTTGTGAAACAATTGAAAATGTTTTGATTATTGGAAAAGTATGTTTTGGGAACTTGCCTCATATGGAAGTTGAATGTAACATTAATATGTGTTAAGTATATTGTTGAAATTGGAAAAGTAGTGCAATAATGTTGAGCATGTGAAAGTACCATATGTTTCTTACATATTTGTGAATGTCTCTTGTTTAAATAGGATGTGGGATGAACCGGTAATGGTGTCGAATTGTTGAATGTTAAATTGTAACATTGTCTAAAATGAAGGAAAACCTGTTTTAAAAACTTGTGCTTAATTTCGGGGCGAAATTCTTTAAGGGGGGGTTATGCGATCCCGGGTTTACCCTTGTTGTACAGTGATCCGGACATGTGTCCGGATGTTGGTAGTTGTTATTATCGTGTTACATTCCTTTTCTTCATATTTGAGTTATAGGATGTGTTGGGCAGGTTTGTTACAGGTTGTTTGTGTTGGGAGCCAAGTGTTGCTGCCCAGAATTTTGGACCTTCGCTCGAGCGAGGGGTTGGTCGCTCGAGCGAGATGGGTTCGGTTTTGGTGGGTCGAGCAGAGTGGCTCGCTCGAGCGAGGGTTGCACCCTGGTTCTGGACCTGAGAGTGTCTTTCTTGGCTCGAGCGAGCTTCCTTCGCTCGAGCGTCTGGTTTTTCTTCGCTCGATCGAGAACTTTCTTGGCTCGAGCGAGAGTTTTCCGATGTGGGAACTGCGGCGGTAAGGCTAACCGATAAAGCAAAACCTCACCTATCCTTCTCACAGGGATCTTCAAAAAGGACAATAAACCGAGGGAAACTTCCCACTTCTTCCCAAACCCTCATCAGGCTTCGTTCTAGGTGATATCTTCATTGGAAAGACATGATCACCTACCTCAAACGCCAAAGGGCCTCCTCTTACGGTCGGCCATAACTCTTTTTGTCGACTCTGGCGCTGTAAACCAAGCCTTCCTACGGATAAGCTCAACTTTCTCCGTCGTCTCCCTAACCAAACTCCGACCCCAACAAAGGTGCATCACCCACCTCGGCCCCAACAAACTGGAGACCTACTACGGTCGACCATACAAGGGCCTCAAACGGTTGCCATACGATGCTAGACTGAAAAACTGTTGTTGTAGGGCAAACTCTACCAATGCGTAAGTGCCTCTCCCACGTCCACTGAAGTACCCAGGACAGCAACTCCGACAGGCATATCCTCGAGGACTGGACAGTACGCTCGGACTGCCCGTCAGTCTTGAGGATGATAAAGGCTGTACTAAAGGTCAACTTAGTACCCAAGGCACTCTGCAAAACTCTGCCACAACCTAGCAGTAAAACGAGGATCTCTATCTGAGACGATCGTCCACTGGGACCCCGTACAATCTCACTTACGTCCCGAATATACCAAATCGGCAACGGGAATATACCAAAATCTCTCACGCGGCATAGTAATAAAGTGCCGACTTAGTCAACCGGCTACAACCACCCAAATAGCATTCACTACCCCGTTGAGTCCTTCAGAAGACCTACAACGGAAGTCCATAGTTGACATGCTCCCACTATCCACTCGGGCAATTTAGGCAAGGGTTTGCAAAACAAACCCGCTGGCCTCTGATGCTTCGGCCTTCACTTGCTGGCAAGTAAGGGCACTTTCGATTACGAAAACAGCCACATCTCTTTTCATTTACCCGCCACCAAAACTGCGCGACCCAAAATCCTTGATACCAGTCTAGTACCTTCCCGGATGCAAACCCGCAAGGCGCGAATGGTGAAACTCTCGGAGTACGTTCCTCTCGGCAAGACTCCGGGTACAAAACAAACGGGTGGGGATCTTCGTTATCTTCACACTCTGGATCGGGATACACCGTCAAAACCCTTCTCAACTTTCCCACTGGGAGATCTTTCCTCAGACGGGATCTACCTCAAGGTCACCTTCTCTGTGCCTCTAACATAACTCTAATCACAAGAGTAGGCTGCGCAACAACAGAAAACAAGGCCGCAGCCTCAACAGATTCGCCCAGTAGCAAATCAAACTCGCCAAGGTGCTCCCAACATCTCCCATTCCCGGCGATGGCTTATACAAGCTACACACTAATGGATTTTCATACTAAGGGCATCGCCCAACATTGCGCCTTTCCCGGATGATAATGCAACTCAAAATCATAGTCCTCGATGAATTCCAATTCCATTCTCCTCGTGCCTCAAAATTCAAGTCTCTTCTGTGTAAACAGATACTTCAAACTTCTTATGGTCCGAGAATACCTCGAACCTCTCACCATAAAGGTAATTGCCTCCAGATTTTCAAGGCAAAGATCACTGCTGCTAACTCTAGGTCGTGTGTGGGGTAATTCTTCTCGTGTATTTTCAACTGACTGAGCCATAAGCTAACCACTTTCCCCTTCTTGCATCAACAAACACCAACCAAACCCTCTCGTGAGGCATCATCAATAAACCGCATAACCCAACCCTCTCTCCGGAATAATCAACACCGGAGCGGTTGGTCAATCTAAACTTTCAACTCTTGGAAACGACTTTTCACAAGGTCCCTCCGACCTCCACACAAACCTTGACTCCCTCGACGCAGTCTAGTCAACCGGTGACGCTTAACCCCCCCCATGGAGGGAAATCTTTCACAAACGACGGTAATACCCAGCTAATTCCCAGGAAAATGCGGGATTCTCAAAACACACTCTTTAGGCTGTGATCCAATATTGCACTGCCTCAACCCTTGGCTTGTTATCAAACAGACACCCCTTCCCCGGAACCACGTGGCCTAAGAATTTGATTCCCTCAGCCAGAACTCACACTTCCCAAACTTGGCATTACAGGGCCTATGGGCTCTAAGTAACTCAAGCACCACTCTCAAGTGGCCTCGTGCTCCCTCCTCAAGAAGACGAATTAGATAAGGATATCGTTCCACGAAAACAAACCACCAAATCGGTCTAAGAACCCCGAAAAATCCGGTTCATCAAGTCCATAAAGACTGGCCGGTGCATTATCGGGTAAGCCCGAATTGGCATCACCAAAAACTTCGTAATGGCCATACCGCGTACGGAATTTGCCGTCTAGGAATATCTTCCTCGCCTGACCCTCAACGATGTAACCCCGATCTCAAGCTATCTTAGGAGAAACACGGGGAAACCCTTCAACTGGTCAAACAAATCATCTACTACGGGCATAGGGTACTTATTCTTAACCGTAGCCCGATTTCAACTTCCGGTTAAGTCAATACACAATCTTCAAGGCACCATCTTCTTTTTAACCAAATGAGGGCCGGCGGCTCCCACCGACGAAACACTTAGGGCGAAACAAAGCCCTTATCGGAACAAATTTCCTGAGCCTGAACTCTTCAACTCTACCACTTCTGCTGGAGCAAATAACGGTAAGCGTGCCATTAGAAATCGGCGCCGTGCCGGGCCACTAATCAATAGAGGAAACTCTATCTCTCGATTGAGGTGGCAAACTACAAGATTCTCGGGAAAAACATACCGAATACTCACAAACCACCCTCGCGCAAACTCAATCTGAGTCTCAACACACTCAACTACTCTCAAAGCTAGCAAGTAGACTACTAAAAAAAAAAGGGGGGCCGCGACTTCGCCCTCGCGAATCATACCCACGTTGGCAAAAATACTACTAACCCGGTCTCCAAGAAATGGAACCACTCCACCGCTCAATGTGACAAATAACCGTGACCCTCTGGCGGTTTTAGCAATCAAAAAACAGCCCCAGGTATGACGATAGCCAGTCCATACCCAAAATAACATCAAAACCCTTTCATGGGCATGACAACAAACGGAAAAGGAAGCCTATAGTCGGCGACCTCTATATCACCATTCCTCTAACACCCTGTTTCAGGATCAACTCACCACCCAAGGCGGATACCCACACAAATAGGAGATTGCTAACTGTTCTAACTCCAATTCCAAAAACAGATGCAAATGCCAGCAGATACAAAAGAATGAGATGCACCCGTGTCTATCAATCACACTAGCAACCGAGTTGCAAAAACAGAAAAGTACCTTCATCACTACTTTGGATGGAGTCGGTGATAAATCCTGCGCGGGTAACAGCATACACGGCGCCCCGTAGGGCCCCTGGCTCTACCTTGCTCAACCTCTCGGAGCAAAAGGACTGCTGACAGACTGGGATGACGAAGCTCCCGGATTGGCCCTCGAGGCCTTGCACAGACTTGAGCTGGCTGAAAACCCTGCGGTCTGCCTAGAACCAGACCGCTCCCGAAGTGGCACTCAACTGTGGGCAAAACCTCTTAAGGTGCCCAGGCTGTCCACACTGATAACAAGTCAAGGCTGCCCCCTGCCCCAAACTTCTGAATCTGCGTCTAGCTGAAGAGAAGCAGGCTTTCTGACCCCCACCCTTCTGCGGGGCAAACTGAAACCTTGTGACCTAGCTGGCCACACTTGTAAACAATTTTGAATTTCCCCCTAACTGCTCTCCCCGAGCCTACACTCGGCACTGGGAAAGGATCGATCTAGAGACGCACCCTTGAGACTGACTGAGGGTTATAACCCTCTGCTCTTGCCATCAACTCTGACTATCCTGGCTCCTCTTGGAGGCCCCTCTGTATCTTTCCTCCTCCCTCCTGCAATCATTAAATCTCCATATGAGCAGCAGGCATCAACTAGGTGTCTATACTCTCGGATGTAAGGACCCACCAACTCTCAACTTGAGGCCCCGCCTCATACTTCCGCTCAAACTCATAAGCTAACGGCCTTCCTCAGACGCCAACCAGTTCCGCGTGCGAACCTGGACAGATTGGTAAAAGTAGCCTCAAACTCGCCACTGACAAGCCCTGCCTGTGTTTAAGCCGCGCTAAACTGATCCCTCAGCTTTCTCCCTAGCTGCTGCAGACCAAAAACCTCTCCTGAAAGCATTTATTAACGCCTCCCAAGTACCACCAACACGAGCCTTCTCGTACTTCCACCATTGACCCGCATCTTCCCTTCAGCTGGCCAAGATGCCAAGGTCACTTCAGTGCTCCGTCCTCGATTGCAAAGCATCTCGAACGTCTTAACTCATTGTTCTTAGCCACTCATCAGCCTTCAGGTGGCTCCTTCGGATCCCCAATAAAACTCATCCAGATTAGACCGGGAAAACTCCCTCTTCAAGAAAGAAGGCCCTGTCTCAGCTGCCTGATTCCCAGCTCTAAGAATACCCAAAGCTTTTTTTTTTTTCTGCTTCCTGTTCCCTTCCCTTTGCTTGCTATCTCTCTGGCCAACACCCATGGCCTGCTGACCACTGGCTCGGCCACATGGGCCTGCCCAACCTCCCTCCTGCACTGCCCGGAATCTCACCCTGGTAACGTACTTCCTTGCCTCGCAGGGTCTACCACGCCTTTTAGCTCCTCATTCCTCGTCCTGACATTCCTAATAAAGGCAACACCAGAACGTTAGCACATTTCATAAATTGGTGGCCGGAAACTAAACACTCACATCCTAATACATGGACAAACTGTTCTTCACTCCACATAAGCACATAAACACATAAAGCACTTACGAAATTTCATTTTCCGGATAATGATAGTCCCGAGGCGTACTAGAGTTCCGGTTAGAAATAGCACTTGATCAAGTGCTTTTCCAACCAAGACTCCCAGAAACCAAGGACCAATCAAACATCCTAGAAATTAAATCCCATACCCACATAGTCACAATAAGGCATGTTTAGCATTTAAAGCACATAGCATATGATACACATCTAAGTCTCTTATCAAGCGAGACAAAACCCATTTGATCCTAATCACTTCCACGTACCCAAAAGTATTCAAAACTGGCTCTGATACCCAAGTTGCTAAACGCCCTCAAATAATAACATTTAAACCCATCAAATAAAGACATGCATTTACATACAAACTAACTACATTCTTTTTATTCATTAGAGTTCCATTACATAAGTATTACATGTTAACATCAAAACAAAATGCCCTACGGGACTCATACAGCTTTCCAAGTTAACACTTGGTTTACAAACAAAAGAGTACTAACTCGTTTACACATTAAGCCCTTGGCTTGAAGTTACATGTAATACATCAAAGTTAAAACGACAAAACATGTCCGCCTCTAGCCTGCCAAGCATGTCCTTGGAGGTGGCATGCTTTCCTGCACCTGAAAATGATATTCCCATATAGGGTGCAGCCACAGCCAGTTAGAAATTACACTAAACCAACCATGGTAAATGACTTAAAACATTAGCAATTGATAGATGGCTAACACTGATGTACATCACAATAAATCATAATTTGTCAAAACGACTTACGAGTCCCAATTAACTTTTCAAATTTCCCCTTTTTCAACAGATAGGCCTATAAACCAATTACCCCACATTGGCTCAAACAGAATATGTATAACAACAATATCCACATTCTCAGATAAGCAATAAGCTATAATCCACATTCTATAACAGATATGTATAACAACCAATATCCACAGCATAAGCAATAAAAGCTATATCCACACATCACAAAGATAAGCATATAAGCTCTATCTTCACTTCTTAGACAAGATTGAGCTGTATCTACCGGAAGTTCATCCCCTATTCTCATCCCATCACTATCCGGTTTAGAGTACATCCCCTATCATTCCCTACAACCGCGGAGTACATACCCCTATCTCCTCCTCTACAACATAACGTATATAAACACATGGTTCTATATTACAATCACCCAATACATTACAATTAATGTATTCTATCAACCGTATGTTCCCATGACACCACTTTCATGATTAGGTTTCAGTTTGCCTAATCATCGTGCATTGTCTTACAACAATCACGACTTATTTCCTCCACGATAGCCCAAGCAGTTATTTCTAAACAGAAAATAAATGCACAATGGATATTCAATCAACATTTCATTTCCCTCATTTCTTTTCCCAATTAATTATCCCAATTAATTAAACAATGTAATTAGCCATTTTCCATAATTATCATTTTCAACCCTTAGGTCCCATTTTCATTCAATGCATTCAACCATCATATAATTCAATTTTTCTATGCCAAACATGCATCTAGGTTTATTTATGAAATTAAAACCCCAACTTTTTTTGGTAAATTTACACAAAAAGCCCCAAACTTTCACAAAATTACCCAAACCAAGCCCAACATCTCAAAATTTACCAAACATTTTAAAGACAAAATCCATGAGAGGAGTAGGATATCCCTACCTTGAAATTTCAGCCAAAAAGGAGATGAAGGACTCGAAGATCAACTTGCTTCCAAATCCAAACTTTTTCAGATTTTAAATCGAAGCTCATCAACACCCCTCTATCTTTTTAAACAAAGGCCCTAGGCTAGATTCACACCCTAGGGAGATAAATCTTAGAGAAGAGTGTAAGTGTAGGGAGAGAGATGTCGGATTGCAGGTTTTGGATCAAAAAGAAAGTGAAAAGTGTGTTTTAGACGCTGCTTGTACGCTGATATAAAACACGCTCGCTACGACCGCGAAGACTTGGTCGTCCCGAGCGGACCAGACACAGAAAACTCTCGCTCGAGCAAGAAGTTCTCGATCGAGCGAAGAAAAATCCAGACCGCTCGAGCCGAAGGAAGCTCGCTCGATGCCAAGAAAGACAACTCTCAGGTCCAGAACCAGGTGCAACCGTCGCTCGAGCGAGCCACTCTGGCTCGACAAACACCAAACACGAACCCCAGCTCTACGCTCGAGCGACCAACCCCTCGCTCGAGACGAAGGTCCAAAATTTCTGGGCAGCAACACTTTTTGGCTCCCGAACACAAACCAACCTGTAACAAACCTGCCAACACATCCTATAACTCAAATATGAAGAAAAAGGGAATGTAAAACACGATAATAACCAACTACCAAAAATCCGCGGACACATGTCCGCGATCACTGTACAACAAGGGTAAACCCGGGATCGCTATAATATGCAACTTCCATTTTAATTATTATTCAATTTAATTTTCTATTCGACTTCCTTTTTTATTTAATTTCCAAATATATCGTTAAGATATAGTGGTTTCTTGAATGAACTCCCATTGCTAATTTTATACAACTTCCATTTTTATTTTTATTCAACTTCCATTTTTATTCAATTTTCTTTTCTATTAAACTTCCTTTTTTATTCAAGATTGTTTTCTACTTAACTTGCTTTTTTCTTTAATTTCCAAATAGATTGTTAGGGTATAGTGGTTTCTGGATTGAACTTCCAGTTTTAAGTTTATGCTACTTTCATTTTTGTATTTATTCTACTTCCATTTTAATTCAATTTACTTTACTATTAAATTTCTTTTTTTATTTAATTTCCAAATAGATCGTTAAGGTATAGTGGTTTCTTTAATGAACTTCCATTTTTAATTTTCTGCACCTTCCATTTTTATTTTTATTCAACTTCCATTTTTATTCAATTTTCTTTTCTATTAAACTTCCTTTTTTATTCAAGATTGTTTTCTACTTAACTTGCTTTTTTCTTTAATTTCCAAATAGATTGTTAGGGTATAGTGGTTTCTGGATTGAACTTCCAGTTTTAAGTTTATGCTACTTTCATTTTTGTATTTATTCTACTTCCATTTTAATTCAATTTACTTTACTATTAAATTTCTTTTTTTATTTAATTTCCAAATAGATCGTTAAGGTATAGTGGTTTCTTGAATGAACTTCCATTTTTAATTTTATGCAACTTGTATTTTAATTTTTATTCCACTTCCATTTTTATTCAATTTGCTTTTCTATCCAACTTCCTTTTTTATTTAATTTCCAAATATATCGTTAAGATATAGTGGTTTCTTGAATGAACTCCCATTGCTAATTTTATACAACTTCCATTTTTATTTTTATTCAACTTCAATTTTTATTCCATTTCCTTTTTTATTCAACTTCCTTTTTTGTTTAATTTTCAAACAGATTGTAACGGTATATTGGTTTCTTGAATTAACTTCCATTTTTTTTATTTAACTTTCATTTTTATTCAATTTCCTTTTCTATTCAACATTATTTTTTATTTAATTTCCAAATAGATCGATAAGTATAGTGGTTTCCTGAATGAACTTCCATTGTTAATTTTATGCGATTTCTATTTTTATTTTTATTCAACTTCCATTTTTATTTAATTTACTTTCTAGTCAACTTCTTTTTCTATTAAATTTCCAAATAGATCGATACGTTATGGTGGTTTCTTGAATGAAATTCCATTGTTAATTTTATGCAACTTCCATTTTTATTTTTATTCAACTTCAATTTTAATTCAAATTATTTTTCCATTCAACTTCCTTTTTTATTCAATTTCCAAATAGATCATTAAGGTATAGTCGTTTGTTGAATGAACTTCGATTGTAAATTATATGGAACTTCCATTTTTATTAAATTTCCTTTTCTATTCAACTACCTTTTTTATTTAATTTCCAAATAGATCGATAAGGTATATTGGTTTCTTGAATGAAATTCGATTGTTAATTTTATCCAACTTCCATTTTTATTTTTATTTAACTTCCATTTTTATTCAATTTACTCTTTTCTATTCAACTTCCTTTTTTATTCAATTTCCAAATAGATCGTTAAGGTATAGTGGTTTCTTGAATGAACTTCCATTTTTAATTTTATACAGCTTTCATTTTTATTTTTATTCAACTTCAATTTTAATTCTATTTACTTTTTTATTCCACTTCCTTTTTTATTCAATTTCCAAATAGATCGTTAAGGTATAGTGGTTTCTTGAATGAACTTTCATTTTTAATTTTACCCAACTTTCATTTTTATTTTTATTCAGCTTCAATTTTTATTTAATTTCCTTTTCTATTCAGCGTCCTTTTTTATTTAATTTTCAAATAGATCGTTAAGATATAGTGGTTTCTTGAATGAACTTCCATTTTCAATTTTATGCAACTTCAATTTTTATTTTTATTCAACTTCCATTCATGTTCTATTTCTTTTTCTATTTAATTTCCAAATAGATCGTTAAGGTATGATGGTTTCTTGAATGAACTTCCATTGTTCATTTTATGCAACTTCGATTTTTATTTCTATTCAACTTAAACTTTATTTAATATCCTTTTCTATTCAACTTTCTTTTTTATTTAATTTTAAAAATAAATCGTTAAGGTATAATGGTTTCTTTAATGAACTTCCATTGTTAATTTTATGTAACTTCCATTTTTATTTTTATTCAACTTCAATTTTTGTTCCATTTCCTTTTCTATTCAACTTCCATTTTTATTTAATTTCCAAATAGATCGTTAAGGTATAGTGGTTTTCTAAATGAACTTCCATTTTTTTTTTATTCGACTTTCATTTTTATTCAATTTCATTTCTTTTCAACTTCCTTTTTTATTTAATTTTCAAATAGATCGTTAAGGTAAAGTGGTTTCTTGAATAAACTTTTATTGTCAATTTTATGCAACTTCCATTTTTATTTTTATTCAACTTCCATTTTTATCCAATTTCTTTTTCTATTAAACTACCTTTTTTTGTTTAATTTCCAAATAGATTGATAAGGTATAGTGGTTTCTTCAATGAACTTCCATTGTTAATTTTATGCTACTTCCATTTTTATTTTTATTCAACTTCCATTTTTGTTCAATTTATTTTTCTATTCCACTTCCTTTTCTATTTAATTTCCCAATAGATTGTTAAGGTATAGTGGTTTCTTGAATGAACTTCCATTGTTAAATTTTTGCAACTTCCATTTTTATTCATTTTACTTTTCTATTCAACTTCGTTTTTTATTTAATTTCCAAATAGATCGTTAAGGTATAGTGCTTTCTTTAATGAACATCCATTGTCAACTTTATCCAACTTTTATTTTTATTTTTATTCAATTTCAATTTTTATTCCATTTCCTATTCTATTCGACTTCCTTTTTTATTTAATTTCCAAATAGATCGTTAAGGTATAGTGGTTTCTTGAATGAATTTCCATTGTTAATTTTATGCAACTTCCTTTTTTATTTTTATTCAACTTCCATTTTTATTCAATTTACTTTTCTGTTCAACTTCCTTTTTTATTCAATTTCGAAATAGATCATTAAGGTATAGTGGTTTCTTGAATGAACTTCCGTTTTTATTTTTTTTCAACTTCCATTTTTATTCAATTTCATTTCTATTCAACTTCCTTTTTTATGTAATTTCCAAATAGATCGTTAAGGTATAGTGGTTTCTTGAATAAACTTCCATTGTCAATTTTATGCAACTTCCATTTTTATTTTTATTCAACTTCCATTTTTATCCAATTTCTTTTTCTATTAAACTACCTTTTTTTGTTTAATTTCCAAATAGATCGATAAGGTATAATGGTTTCTTCAATGAACTTCCATTGTTAATTTTATGCAACTTCATTTTTATTTTTATTCAACTTCCATTTTTATTTAATTTACTTTTCTATTCCACTTCCTTTTCTATTTAATTTCCCAATAGATTGTTCAGGTATAGTGGTTTCTTGAATGAACTTCCATTGTTAAATTTATGCAACTTCCATTTGTATTCATTTTACTTTTCTATTCAACTTCCTTTTTTATTTAATTTCCAAAATAGATCGTTAAGGTATAGTGGTTTCTTGAATGAACATCCATTGTCAACTTTATCCAGCTTTCATTTTTATTTTTATTCAATTTCAATTTTTATTCCATTTCCTTTTCTATTCGACTTCCTTTTTTATTTAATTTCCAAAGTATAGTAGTTTCTTGAATGAACTTCCATTTTTAATTTTATGCAACCTCCATTGGTATTTTTTATCCACTACCATTTTTATTCAATTTCCTTTTCTATTCAATTTCGTTTTTTACTTAATTTCCGAATAGATCGTTAACGTATAGTGGTTTCTTGAATGAACTTTCATTTTTAATTTTATGCAACTTCCGTTTTTATTTTTATTCAACTTCCATTTTTATTCAATTTTCTCTTCTATTCAATTTCCTTTTTTTTATTTAATTTCCAAACAGATCTTTACGGTATAGTGGTTTCTTGAATACGCTTCCATTTTTAATTTTATGCAACTTATATTTTTGTTTTTGTTCAACTTCCATTTTTATTCAATTTCCTTTTCTAATTAATTTTTTTTTTTACTTCATTTCCAAATATATCGTTAAGGTACAGTGGTTTCTTGAATGAACTTCCATGTTTAATTTTATGCAACTTCCATTTTTATTCAATTTCCTTTTCTATTCAATTTATTTTTTTTATTTAATTTCTAAATGAATCGTTAATGTATTTTTTATTCAACTTCCATTTTTATTCAATTTACTTTTCTATTCCACTTCCTTTTTGATTTAATTTCCCAATAGATTGTTAAGGTATAGTGGTTTCTTGAATGAACTTCCATTGTTAAATTTATGCAACTTCCATTTGTATTCATTTTACTTTTCTATTCAACTTCCCTTTTTATTTAATTTCCAAATAGATCGTTAAGGTATAGTGGTTTCTTGAATGAACATCCATTGTCAACTTTATCCAACTTTCATTTTTATTTTTATTCAATTTCAATTTTTATTCCATTTCCTTTTCTATTCGACTTCCTTTTTTATTTAATTTCCAAATAGATGGTTAAGGTATAGTGGTTTCTTGAATGAATTTCCGTTGTTAATTTTATGCAACTTCCATTTTTATTTTTATTCAACTTCCATTTTTATTCAATTTACTTTTCTGTTCAACTTCCTTTTTTATTCAATTTCGAAATAGATCGTTAAGGTATAGTGATTTTTTGAATGAACTTCCGGTTTTATTTTTTTTCAACTTGCATTTTTATTCAATTTCATTTCTATTCAACTTCCTTTTTTATTTAATTTCCAAATAGATCGTTAAGGTATAGTGGTTTCTTGAATAAACTTCCATTGTCAATTTTTTGAAACTTCCATTTTTATTTTTATTCAACTTACATTTTTATCCAATTTCTTTTTCTATTAAACTACCTTTTTTTGTTTAATTTCCAAATAGATCGATAAGGTATAATGGTTTCTTCAATGAACTTCCATTGTTAATTTTATGCAACTTCATTTTTATTTTTATTCAACTTCCATTTTTATTCAATTTACTTTTCTATTCAACTTCCTTTTTTATTCAATTTCGAAATAAATCGTTAAGGTATAGTGGTTTCTAGAATGAACTTTCGTTTTTATTTTTATTCAATTTCATTTCTATTCAGCTTCTTTTTTTATTTAATTTCCAAATAGATCGTTAAGGTATAGTGGTTTCTTGAATGAACTTCCATTGTCAACTTTATCCAACTTTCATTTTTATTTTTATTCAATTTCAATTTTTATTCCATTTCCTTTTCTATTCGACTTCCTTTTTTATTTAATTTCCAAACAGATTGTTATGGTATAGTGGTTTCTTGAATGAACTTCCATTTTTGTTTTTATTCAACTTTCATTTTTATTTAATTTCCAAATAGATCGTTAGGGTATAGTGGTTGCTTGAATGAATTTCCATTGTTAATTTTATGCAACTTCCATTTTTATTTTTATTCAACTTCCATTTTTATTCAATTTACTTTTCTATTCAACTTCCTTTTTTATTCAATTTCGAAATAAATCGTTAAGGTATAGTGGTTTCTAGAATGAACTTTCGTTTTTATTTTTATTCAATTTCATTTCTATTCAGCTTCCTTTTTTATTTAATTTCCAAATAGATCATTAAGGTATAGTGGTTTCTTGATTGAACTTCCATTGTCAATTTTGTTTAGCTTCCATTTTTATTTTTATCCAACTTCTGTTTTTATCCAATTTCCTTTGCTATTCAACTACCTTTTTTTATTTAATTTCCAAAAAGATCTGTAACGCCCTCAAAATAATAACATTAATCCCATCAATATAGACATACATTTATATACAAAAGATCCACATTCTTCAATTCATCAGAGTACTTCATTACAAAGTATTACATGTTAACAACAAAAGCAAATGCCCTACGGGCTAACAGCTTTCCAAGTTAACACTTGGTTAGAAAAACAAGAGTACTAACTCCATATATATTAAGCCCTTGGCTTGAATTTACATGTATCTTCAATTCATCAGAGTACTTCATTACAAAGTATTACATGTTAACAACAAAAGCAAATGCCCTACGGGCTTACAGCTTTCCAAGTTAACACTTGGTTACAAAAACAAGAGTACTAACTCCATACATATTAAGCCCTTGGCTTGAATTTACATGTAATACATCAAAATAAACAAAAGAAAGAGTCTTCAACTCTCATCATCATCCAAGCTATGTCCTTGGAGGTGGCATACTACCTGTACCTGAAAATAATGTCCCATAAAGGGTGAGCCAACGCCCAGTAGAGATATGCTAAACACAGTATGAGCAATGACTAAGACATTAGCAAATGATAAATGTTCATGTTTTATTTCAATTTCCATTTCTTATCAATCTCACAATTTACATCAACGACTTTTTACAATAGATAAACATATTAGTTGTATCAACATCTCAACAGATAAGCATACAAGCTGTATCCATATTTCAACAGATATGCATATTAGCTATATCAACACTTCTAATGACAAACATATGAGCTGTATCAACACTTCCAAAGATAAGCATATGAGCTATATCAATACATTATCTGACAAGCATATGAGCTGTATCAGTGGAGTCCATCCCCTATCTTCTCCTAAACAATATCCGGTTTAGAGGTCCATCCCCTATCTTCCCCTAAACCGTGGAGTACATCCCCTATCTCCTCCTACACACACAACATATATTCACAAAGGTCATATACGTAATCAATCAATACATAACATTAATGTATTCTATCAGCCGTCATACTCTATGACATATCCAATTGATTAGTTTTAGTTTGCCTAATCATCATGCATTGTCTACAACAATCAAAGCTACCCTCCACCGGTAGCCCAAGCAATTATTTCTAAACAGATAATAAAAGCTCCAATAGATAAAATATCAATTCAAAAGTGAGCGATTTATAAGTCCAACTCCACTATTCAATCATATAATGAGTCAATTTCATTATTCCCAACTCAATTCCATATAACCATCATTTTCTCAAATTAATCATACAAATTAATTTATGTAACCAATTAGGGTTTTCTAACCCATTTTCCAATATTGACCCAAAATACACATTTTGAGACCAAAATCACAAAACCCTCTTTAACATATTTTGAAACCCTAAGTCCCAAAATCACCCAACTACAACACTTTATCAAAACAACTAAAAATTTAGGTCAAAGGCCATAAGAGTGAGTAGGAACCCCTACCTCAAAAGATGACACCCAAAGAAGAAGATGGCAAAAACGAAGTTGCTCCAAACCACGAGTTTCTCGGATCAAAAGATAGCCCTCGACGATCAACAACCTTTTTGTAAAGGCCAAAGGAAAAGGAAACACTCTAACTAGATCAAACCCTAGAGAGAAGGGAGTTTCTAGAGAGAGGAACTCTCAAAAATGTCTTTTTAGAAAGTAAGAGAGAGAGAGAGAGAGAATGTAAAAACTGATTTTAAAATGCCCAGCTGCCAACTGATATACGACATTCCCGCTTGAGCGAAGAACACAATGCTCGAGCGTCAAGAACAAAAATCTGGACACGCTCGAGCGCAATAAGGCCCACTCGAGCGCCAAGACACAAGAATAAAGCCCTTCCGCTCGAGCGCGAAAACCAGTCCACTCGAGCGTAGATTTCCCCCTCCCAGAACTTATACCCAGAAAGTACTACCCGCTCGAGCGCTACCGCTCGAGCGTAAAAATCACATCTGCAGAAGTTTTGCAGGAACACGAAATACTGGAGGTGTGCAAGCCCCGCTCGAGCGCAAGAAGACCCGCTCGAGTGGATCGCCTAAAAACTGAACAACAAGGAATTGAAACCAAGGCCTAACCAACCTGTAACAACCCTGCTCAAAACATCCTAAAACTCAATCAAGTGGAATTAAAGGACGACAACAAGATAGATACCACTACCAACTTCACAGAACCGAGTCCGGAATACAACAGAACAGTAAAGGGACAACTGGGATCGTTATAAGATCGATAAGGTATAGTGGTTTCTTCAATGAACTTCCATTGTTAATTTTATGCAACTTCCATTTTTATTTTTATTCAACTTCCATTTTTCTTCAATTTACTTTTCTATTCAACTTTTTTTTTTATTCTATTTCCAAATAGGTTGTTAAGGTGTAGTGGTTTCTTGAATGAACTTCCATTGTCAAATTTATGTAACTTCCATTTTTATTCAATTTCCTTTTCTATTCAACTTCCTTTTTTATTTAATTTCCAAATAGATCGTTAAGGTATAGTAGTTTGTTGAATGAACTTCCATTGTCAATTTTATGCAACTTCCATTTTTATTTTTATTCCATATCAATTTTTATTCCATTTCCTTTTCTATTCAACTTCCTTTTTTTATTTAATTACCAAATAGATCGTTAAGGTATAGTGGTTTTTGAATGAACTTCCATTTTTATTTTTATTCAACTTTCATTTTTATTCAATTTCCTTTTCTATTCAACTTCCTTTTTTTATTTAATTACCAAATAGATCGTTAAGGTATATTGGTTTCTTGAATAAACTTCCATTGTGGATTTTATGAAACTTCCAATTTTTTATTTTTAATCAAATTCCAATTTTATTCAATTTACTTTTCTATTCTACTTCCTTTTTTCTTCAATTTCCAAATACATCGTTAAGGAATAGTGGTTTCTTGAATGGACTTCCATTGTTAATTTTATGCAACTCCCATTTTTATTTTTATTCAACTTCAATTTTTATTCAATTTTCTTTTCTATTCAACTTCTTATTTTTATTTAATTTCCAAATAGATCGTTAAGGTATAGTGGTTTTTGAAGAGGGGCTCAAAATATGCCTCATATCAGTTTATAACATGCTCCTTTTTTCTTCAATTTCCAAATACATCGTTAAGGAATAGTGGTTTCTTGAATGGACTTCCATTGTCAATTTTATGCAACTTCCATTTTTATTTTTATTCAACTTCCATTTTTATCCAATTTTCTTTTCAATTCAACTACCTTTTTTTTTATTTAATTTCCAAATAGATCGATAAGGTATAGTGGTTTTTTAAATGAACTTTCATTGTTAATTTTATGCAACTTCCATTTTTATTATTATTTAATTTACTTTTCTATTCAACTTTATTTTTTATTCAATTTCCAAAATAGATTGTTAAGGTATAGTGGTTTCTTGAATGAACTTCCATTTTTATTTTTATTCAACTTCCATTTTTATCCAATTTCCTTTTCTATTCAACTTCCTCTTTTATTTAATTTCCAAATAAATCGATAAGTATAGTGGTTTCTTAAATGAACTTCCGTTGTTAATTTTATACAGCTTCCATTTTTATATTTATTCAACTTCCACTTTTATTCAATTTACTTTTCTATTCTACTTCCTTTTTTATTCAATTTCCAAATTTATCGTTAAGGTATAGTGGTTTCTCGAATGAACTTCCATTTTTAATTTTATACAACTTGTATTTCAATTTTTATTCAACTTCCATTTTTATTCAATTTCGTTTTCTATTCAACTTCCTTTTTTATTTAATTTCCAAATATATCGTTATGGTATAGTGGTTTCTTGAATGAACTTCCATTGTCATTTTTATACAACTTCCATTTTTATTTTTATTCAACTTCAATTGTTATTCCATTTCTTTTTCTATTCAACTTCCTTTTTTATTTAATTTTCAAACAGATTATAATGGTATATTGGTTTCTTGAATTAACTTCCATTTTTATTTTTATTCAGCTTTCAATTTTATTCAATTTCCTTTTCTATTCAACTTTATTTTTTATTTAATTTCCAAATAGATCGATAAGTATAGTGGTTTCCTGAATGAACTTCCATTGTTGATTTTATGCAACTTCCATTTTTATTTTTATTCAACTTCCATTTTTATTTAATTTACTTTCTAGTCAACTTCCTTTTCTATTTAATTTCCAAATAGATCGATAAGGTATAATTGTTTCTTGAATGAAATTCAATTGTTAATTTTATGCAACTTTCATTTTTATTTTTATTCAACTTCAATATTAATTCAATTTACTTTTCCATTCAACTTCCTTTTTTATTCAATTTCCAAATAGATCGTTAAGGTATAGTGGTTTCGTGAATAAACTTCCATTGTAAATTTTATGCAACTTCCATTTTTATTCAATTTTCTTTTCTATTCAACTACCTTTTTTATTTAATTTCCAAATAGATCGATAAGGTATATTGGTTTCTTGAATGAAATTCCATTGTTAATTTTATCCAACTTCCATTTTTATTTTTATTCAACTTCCATTTATATTCAATTTACTTTTCTATTCCACTTCCTTTTTTATTTAATTTCCCAATAGATTGTTAAGGTATAGTGGTTTCTTAAATGAACTTCCATTGTTAATTTTATGCAAGTTCCATTTTCATTCAATTTACTTTTCTATTCAACTTCTTTTTTTATTTAATTTCCAAATAGATCGTTAAGGTATGGTGGTTTCTTGAATGAACTTCCATTGTCAACTTTATACAACTTTCATTTTTATTTTTATTCAATTTCAATTTTTATTCCATTTCCTTTTCTATTCGACTTCCTTTTTTCTTTAATTTCCAAACAGATTGTTAAGGTATAGTGGTTTCTTGAATGAACTTCCATTTTTGTTTTTATTCAACTTTCATTTTTATTTAATTTCCAAATAGATCGTTAAGCTATAGTGGTTTCTTGAATGAATTTCCATTGTCAATTTTATGCAACTTCCATTTTTATTTTTATTCAACTTCAATTTTTATTCCATTTCCATTTCTATTCAACTTTTTTTTTAATTTAATTTTCAAATATATCGTTAAGGTATAGTGCTTTCTTGAATAAACTTCTAGTTTTATTTTTATTCAACTTCCATTTTTATTCAACTTCCTTTTTTATTTAATTTCCAAATAGATCGTTAAGGTATAGTGGTTTCTTGAATGAACTTCCATTGCTAATTTTATGTAACTTTCATTTTTATTTTTATTCGACTTCCATTTTTATCCAATTTCCTTTTCTATATTTTTTTAATTTCCAAATAAATCGATAATTATAGTGGTTTCTTGAATGAACTTCCATTGTTAATTTTATGCAACTTCCATTTTTACATTTATTCAACTTCTTTTTTTATTCTGTAACGCCCTCAAAAATAAACCCATCATTGCATACATTCACTATAAGTAAAAGAGTTCTCATATTATAACCATCAGAGTATTCTTACAAATGGTATTACATGTTGACAATAAAAGTAAATGCCCTATAGGCTTACAACTTTCCAAGTCAACATTTAGTTACAAAAAAGAGAGTACTAACTCTACACCAATAAGCCCTTGGCTTGATATACATGTAATACAACAAAAAAGAAAACAACAAAAAGAGTCTACAGCCTCAAGCCTCCCAAGCTACGTCCTTGGAGGTGGCATAACACCTGTACCTGAAAATGATGTCCCATATAGGGTGAGCCAACGCCCAGTAGAGATATGCTAAGCATAATATGAGCAATAACTAAAACATTAACATTTGATAAATGTTTAACTTAACAAAACTCAACTTATAAACATTGCTCAGAACCTGGCCAAATAACTGAAGTGAGACTACATTTCATGCCAACAATACTACAAACTGTCACTTTACGAAGATTGCGTCCGCGAGATTCGGCACCCATGTATTTTCATTCTCTTATGGCCATTTTACGAACATTTCATCCGCGGGACTCGGCACCCATGTATAGATATATTCGGATTGCCAATTTACGGAAATTGCGTCCACGGGATTCGGCACTCATGTATAATTATATTGAAATGGCCATTTTACAAACATTTCATCCGCGGGATTCGACACCCATGTATTCAAATACACAACTTGATTAGTTTCAATTCACCTAATCATCATGCAATGTCTACAACAATCATGACTATCCTCCACCGATAGCCCAAAGCAGTTATTTCTAAACAGATAATAAATGCCTCAACAATATATAATTAACATTTTCAAAAGTGAGCGATTTATAAATCCAACTCCACCATTCTATCTCATAATGAGCAAATTTCATTATCCCCAACTCAATTTCATAACAAATGTCCTTAATTACACTAATGACCCAAATATACCCAAATATAGCATTTTTTCCTTTAAGCTCAATATTGACCCAAAGGTCCAAATATTATCAACAACACCAATATTCTTATTTCTAGGCTCAAATACATATGTATAGGCTCAAAATACAAAACCCCTCTTTTATTCATTTTGAAACCCTAACATCCAAAATCACCTAACTCAACATTATATCAAAAAGACCAAACGTTTATGTCAAAGACCATAAGAATGAGTAGTTATCCCTACCTCGAGATGAAGAGCTGAAATGGAGGAGATGGCCAAAATCCAAAGTGCTCCAAATCCAAGATTTTTCAGATTAAAAGGAAGCCCTCAACACCCTCTATCTTTCTTAGAAAGAGCCTAGGTTAGAAACTCACAAGAAGTAGATCAATCCCTAGAGAGAAGTTGTTTAGAGAGAGAGAGAGAGAGCTCAGATCTAGGATTTTTGAAAAAGAAAGAGATGAAAAAGTGAAGTGTAAACCCGCTGCTGTCTACTGATATACGTATGACCTGCTCGAGCGGAGAATAGGATGCTCGAGCGTCAGACACAAAAACTGGACATGCTCGAGCGCAAAGATTCCCGCTCGAGCACCAAGACACAACTGCAAAACACACCAGCTCGAGCGCAAAGGGAAAGCCGCTCGAGCATATATTTCCCCTTTCCAGTACTTTTGTAGACAATAAACTACCCGCTCGAGCGCCAATATACCCGCTCGAGTGCTACCCGCTTGAGCGGAAGGAAAACCGCTCGAGCGTGAAAAATGTACCTGTAGAAGTTTTGCAGAGGCACGAAATGCTGAGAGTGTGTAAACCCCGGTCGAGCGTAAGAAGATCCGCTCGAGCGGACAACCAAAAATCAAACTCTGCTCGAGCGCAATGGGACCCGCTTGAGCGTGCCACCAAAAATCTGGGCAACAAGGAATGGAACTAAAGCTCAACCAACCTGTTCGAAACACGCCCAATATATTCTAAAACTCAAACACACAGAATTAAAGGATAACAACAAGATATACAACCACCAACTCCACGGAACCTAAGTCCGGAATACAACAATTGAAGGAAGAGAAACCGGGATCGCTATAACCTCTCCCCCTTAAAGAATTTCGTCCCCAAAATTAAGTACAAGTTTTTCAAAAACATGTTTTCTCAATCACCAACATTATTACAATATAAAATTCAACAACTTGACCCATTACCGGTCATTCCATCTCTATTCAAGAGGCAAACTTCCAACATAATCTCCAACATACATTATCAACATGCATCACAGAACAAATTCAATGCCAAAATTATATTTGCATTTCTAAAACAGAGTTAACATATGCAATGTTAAAATAAACTTCCATTACAAGGCAAGTTCCACAATATTCCCATAAACCAAAACATTCACAATGTTTTACAACTTAAGACATATTTAATGCTCTTAAAGTTCATCAATATTACAAAATCCCAATACATGGTTAAACATTTACAAACAAGTCCGGATATTTTTCATGGACATCCGCCTCACCTTCCCAAGGGGCTTCCTCCACTCCGTGATGTTTCCACAAAACCTTTACCAAGGGAATGGTCTTGCCTCGCAAGACTTAATCCCATCTATCCAAGACCTGTACCGGTCTCTCCTCATACGAGGCATCCTTATCTACCTCTAAGTCGGTCCAATCCAACACGTGTGATGGATCCGGCTCGTACTTCCGAAGCATACTAACATGAAATACGTCATGCACCTCAGACAACTGCGGCGGCGGAAAAGCTAAACGGTAAGCAACCTCCCTAATCCTCTCAAGGATCTCAAAGGGACCGATAAATTGAGGGGACAACTTCCCACTCTTCCCAAACCTCATCAGGCCTCGCCTAGGTGATATTTTCAGAAAGACATGATCACCTACCTCAAACGCCAAAGGTCTCCTCCTACGGTCGGCATAACTCTTTCGGCGACTCTGGACTGTAACAAGCCTCTTACGAATAAGCTCAACTTTCTTTGACGTTTCCCTCATCAACTTCGGGCCCAACAAAGGTGCATCACTCACCTCGGCCTAACAAACCGGAGACCTACACGGTCGGCCATACAACGCCTCAAACGGCGCCATACCGATACTATACTGAAAGCTATTGTTGTTGGCAAACTCCACCAAGGGCAAGCGCCTCTCCCACGTCCCACTAAAGTCAAGGACACAACCTCGAAGCATATCCTCAAGGATCTGAATAGTACACTCGGACTGTCCGTCAGTCTGAGGATGGTAAGTTGTGCTAAAGGTCAGTTTAGTGCCCAAGGCACTCTGCAAACTCTGCTACAACCTAGCAGTAAAACGAGGATCTCTATTAGAGATGATCGACACGGGGACCCCGTGTGACCTCACTATGTCGCGAATATACAAGTCGGCAAGATGATCTACCGAATATCTCACGTGCATAGGAATAAAGTGCGCTGACTTAGTCAACCAGTCTACAACCACCCAAATAACATCACTACCCCGCTGAGTCCTCGGAAGACCTACAACGAAGTCCATAGTGACATGCTCCCACTTCCACTCGGCAATAGGCAAGGGTTGCAACAAACCCGCTGGCCTCTGATACTCAGCCTTCACTTGCTGACAAGTAAGGCACTTAGACACGAAAACTGCCACATCCTTCTTCATACCCCGCCACCTAAACTGACGACCTAGATCACGATACATCTTAGTGCCTCCCGGATGTACCGCAAGGCATGAATGGTGAAACTCTCGGAGTAGGTCCTCTCGGCAAGACTCCGGCACAAACAGACGGTCTCGGTATCTCACACTCAGGTCGGGATACACAGTCAAACCTTTCTCAGCCTTCCCACTGGAGATCTTCCCTCGAAGGGATTCTACCTCAAGGTCACCTCTCTGTGCCTCTAACACTCGATTCACAAGTGTAGGCTGTGCAACAACAGAAAACAAGGCCGCAGCCTCAATGGATTCACCTATAAGCAAATCAAACTCGCCAAGTGCACCCAACATCTCCCACTCCCGGATGGCTATACAAGCAACATCACTAATGGATTTCCTACTAAGGGCATCGGCCACAACATTGGCCTTTTCCGGGTGATAGTGCAACTCAAAGTCATAGTCCTCAATGAACTCCATCCACCTCCTCTGCCTCAAATTCAAGTCCCTCTGTGTAAATAGGTACTTCAAACTCTTATGATCCGAGAATACCCCGAATTTCTCACCATACAGGTAGTGCCTCTAAATCTTCAGGGCAAAGATCACTGCTGCTAACTTTAGGTCATAAGTAGGGTAATTCCTCTCGTGAATCTTCAATTGACGTGAGCCATAGGCTACCACTTTCCCTTCTTGCATCAAGACACAACCCAAACCCTCTCGTGAGGCATCACAATAAACCGCATAACCCAAACCTCTCTCCGGAATAATCAACACCACAGCGGTGGTCAATCTAACTTTCAACTCTTGGAACGACTTTTCACAAGTCTCACTCCATAAAAATTTGACTCCTTTCCGCGTCAATCTAGTCAACGGTGAAGCTAGTCTAGAGAAATCTTTCACAAACCGGCAATAATACCCAGCTAATCCCAGAAAACTGCGGATTGCAAAAACGCTCTTAGGCTGTGCCCAATCTTGCACTGCCTCAATCTTGGATGTATCAACAGACACCCCTTCCCCGGAAACCGCATGGCCTAAGAACTTGACCTCTCCTAGCTAGAACTCACAGTTTCCAAATTTGGCATACAGCCTATGGGCTCTAAGCAACTCGAGCACCACTCTCAAGTGTTCCTCGTGCTCCTCCTCCGAAGGCGAATAAATCAGAATGTCGTCCACGAAAACGACTACAAAACGATCTAAGAATTCTCGGAATATCCGGTTCATCAAATCCATAAACACTGCCGGTGCATTGGTGAGCCCGAAAGGCATCACCAGAAACTCATAGTGGCCATACCGCGTACGGAATGCCATTTTCAGAATATCCTCCTCCCTGACCCTCAACTAATAGTAACCCGATCTTAAGTCTATCTTGGAGAAACAATGGGACGCTTTTAACTGGTCAAACAAGTCATCTATACGGGGCATAAGGTACTTATTCTTAACCGTAGCCCGATTCAACTTCCAGTAGTCGATACAAAGTCTCAAGGCACCATCTTTCTTTTTAGCAAAGAGGGCCGGTGCTCCCCACAGTGAAACACTAGGGCGAACAAAACCCTTATCTAGCAACTCCTGGAGTTGAACCTTCAACTCACTCAACTCGGCTGGGGCAAAATGGTAAGGTGCCTTAGAAATCGGCGCTGTGCCCGGCACTAAATCAATAGAGAACTCTATCTCTCGATGTGGTAGCAAACTTACAAGATCCTTGGGAAAAACATCCGAATACTCGCAAACCACTCTCGGTAACTCAACCCCGATCTCATCACACTCACTACTCATAAGGCTAGCGAGAAGACTACTAAGCTCACTCCACCCTCACGGATCATACACCGGTGGCAACACACTACCAACCCAATCCCCCAAGAAATGGAAACACTCCCCACTCACGGTACAAACTGTGACCCTCTGGCGGTAACATTCAATAACTACCCGATATGACAATAACCAGTCCATACCCAAAATAACATCAAAATCCGACATGGGCATAACTACAAAAGGAAATGGAAGTCAGCAGTCGGCGACCTCTGTGTCACAACCTCTACATCCGTGTTTCAAAATCAATTCGCCTCCAACAAGCGATATAACGCAACCCAATCCCCCAAGAAATGGAAACACTCCCCACTCACGGTACAAACTGTGACCCTCTGGCGGTAACAATCAATAACTACCCGATATCACAATAACCAGTCCATACCCAAAATAACATCAAAATCCGACATGGGCATAACTACAAAAGGAAATGGAAGTCAGCAGTCGGCGACCTCTGTGTCACAACCTCTACATCCGTGTTTCAAAATCAATTCGCCTCCAACAAGCGATATAACGCAAATAGGAGATGCTAACTGTGCCAACTCCAATCCCAAAATAGATGCGAATGCAGCAGATATAAAGGAATGAGATACACCTGCATCAATCAACACATTGGCAACCGAGTTGCAAAACAAAAAGGTACCTCTCACAACAGATGGAGCCGGTACAAGATCCTGAGCAGTAACAGCATACATGCGCCCTATAGGCCCCTGATCTACCTGCTCACCTCTCAGAGCAAAGGACTGATGCACAGACTGAGACGATAAAGCCCCCTAATTGGCCCTTGAGGCCTGAACAGACTGTGCTGGCTGCGAACTCTGCGTCTGTCTCAAACCAGGCGCACTGGGTGTACCACCCAACTGTGGGCAGAACCTCTTCAGGTGTCCTGCCTGACCACACTGATAACAAGAGGACGACCGGCCTCTGCCCTGACTCTGACTCTGAGGTCGAGCTGAAGATGAAGCCGCTCCCTGACCTCCTTCCCTCTGCGGGCAAGCTGGAGACTTGTGGCCCAGCTGACCACATTTGAAACAGGTAAAGTCCCCCTGGCTGCCTCTCCTAGAACCTGAACTCGGCACTGGAAAGGTAGATCTCGCTAAAGCACTCTGGGACTGCTGAGGGTTAGAACCCCTCTGCCTCCTACCATCCCCCTAGCCTTCTTGACTCCTCTTGGAGCCCCTCATCCTCTCCTCCTCCTCCATCATAGACTCCATATGGGTCGCGGCATCCACAAGACGCCCATACTCCCGGATCATGGATCCCCCAACCCTCATCTTGAGGCCATGCCTCAACTTCCTCTCGAACTCAATACAACAGCGTTCCTCCGATGCCACGAGCTCAGGTGCGAACCTGGACAAACTGGTAAAGGCGGCCTTAAACTCGGCCACTGACAAACCTAGCTACTAGAGCTGACAAAACTGATCCCTCAGCTTTTCCCTGATAGCTGGGGCTAAGTACTTCTCCTGGAAAGCGTCTACAAAAGCCTCCCAAGTGCCACCAATACGGCCCCTCGTGAACTTCCACCATTGACCCGCATCCCCCTTAAGCTGGAAAGATGCTAAGGTCACCTTTAATACCCCGTCCTCGATGCCAACCATCTCAAATGTCTTGGTCATCTGCTCTAACCACTCATCAGCCTTAAGTGGCTCCGTTGGATCCCCAACAAACTCATCCGGATTAGACCGGAAGAACTCCCTCTTTTGAAAGGAAGGCCCTGCATCAACAACCGGGGCCTGAACTAGATTCTCAGCTCTGAGAATGCCCATGGATTCCCTCAAAGCATCTGCTATCCCACGGGCTAAAGCGCCTATAGCTTGCTGGCCTGCTGGCTCGGCCACATTAGCCTAACCAACCCCCTCTTGCTGCGTCGGAATATCATCCGGCATAGGCATTTCCTGCCTTCTAGGACTGCCTCACCTACCACCACGTCATCATCCTGACATCCTAATAAAGGTAATGAAGAACATTAGCACATTTGCAAATGTGTCGAAGCTATAACACTCGCGTCCTAATGCAATGGACAACTGTAATTCACTCCACGTAAGCACGTAATCACATAAGCACCTACGAATTTCATTTCCGGACAATGATAGTCCCAAGGCGTTACTAGAGTTCCGGTTAGAAACAGCATTGATCAAGTGGTTTTCCAACAAGACTCATAGAAACCCAAGGATACAATCAACATCCTAGAAACTAAATCCCATACCCAAATAGTCACATAAACATGTTATCACATAAGCATATAACACTACATCTAAGTCTCTATCAAGCGAGACAATAGGTAAGTAATAATACATATCTAACTCCACCACACTCATCAACATCATCCCAATATAACAATTCCAATATGAATCTTAAAATTTACAAAAAATCAATATTTGAGGCATTCAGAGCAATAACCCTTTTTCTTTTCCAAAATCAACCCCAAGCATCAAAATCGGCCATTTCCACCCAACACAACATTATTCTTAACATCAAGATCATTTCCAAGAATCTATTTGAAAAACCCCACTTTTGATTTTTCAACCAAAACCTTTGATTTGTTCCAAAAACTCCCAAAATCACAATGTTGTTTAGAATGTCAAATAACAAAGTTAAAATTCATAAAAAAGTGTAGAAAATATCCTTATCTCAAACTAAAACACGAGAGAGAGAGAGAGAGAGACACACACACACACATACACACACACACCAAAAACCAACTTTGTTCCGATTAGAACAAAGCCCACGCCGAGCTCTAAGTTTTTAACAAAGGCACACGGATAAAGAGATTGACGGATCTATGTGAAATCAAGAGAAATAAATAAGTTTTAGAGAGACAGTGAGAGATATTAGGGTTTTGAAATGTTTAGAGAGAGAGAGAGAGAGAGATGAAAAAGTGACTTAAAATGAGCTATTTACAAACTGATATACGCACAGTTCGCTCGAGCGCAAGATGCGTCGCTCGAGTGACTAGACACAATAAGTTGTTTCGCTCAAGCTCAAGAAGCTTCACTCGAGCACAGAATACATACTCCTAGTAATTTTGTAGACAAAGGCCGTTGCTTGAGCGAAAAAAGCTTTGCTCGAGCAAAGAATACAAACTCCCAGTATTTGCAAAAATACTAGATGTTCACAAAGGCCGCTCGAGCGCAAGAAGCTTCGCTCGAGTGAAAGAACAAAAATCTGGACAACAAAAGTTTGAAAAACAAGCTACTAACATGTTCCAAGCGCAATCAACACAACCCAATAGCCCCACTCAAGGAGAAATAGTGGGAAACAAGGCAAGAACAACTATATAAGGAAAGGAAACCTGAGTCCAATAGTTAAATAGGTTGGGTTCAAACTAGAAACGCTCTAACCTCCTCCCGTAAGGAATTTCATCCTTGAAATTTAAACCAAACATTTAACACCATGTTTTGACCAATTATAACATTAATCATAATTTCAAATCATCACCATGACCCATCCATCGGTCATCCATCCTTATCAACAAGATAAATAAGTTCTCAATACTGAATATACAATTCATATTTCCAAAACACCTCCAATGCTCATATTACATTAATATAACAAGGTTTTCAATACATGCTCAAACATTAACAAACAGGTCCGGATATTTCTCACAGACTTCCGCTTTACGCTCCCAACTAGCCTCCTTAACCCCGTGGTGTCGCCATAATACTTTTACTAAAGGAATCGTCTTGCCTTGTAAGACTTGGTCCTGAGTATCTAAAACTCTAATCGGTCTCCCCTTATACGAGGCATCCTCGTCAATCTCTAACTCTGTCTAATCCAATATGTGTGATGGATCCGGCTCATACTTCTGGAGCATACAGATATGAAATACGTCATGAACCCTAGAAAGCTGTGGCGGCAAGGCCAAACAATAAGCTACCTCCCTAATCCGTTCTAGGATCTCAAAAGGCCCAATAAACCTAGGAGACAACTTCTCGCTCTTTTCAAGCCTCATCAAATCCCGTCTAGGTGATATCTTTAGGAAGACATGATCTCCTATCTCAAAAGATAACGATCTTCTCTTACGGTTAGCATAGCTCTTTTGACGACTCTGAGCCGTGATCAACCTCTTACGGATAAGTGAAACTTTTTCTATCATTTCCCAGACTAACTCTAGACACAACATAGGTGCATCGCCCACCTTGGCCCAACACATAGGAGACGTACGGGGTCGGCCTTACAAGGCCTTAAATGGCGCTGTTGTTATAGGAAAACTCCACTAAGGGCAAGTGCCTCTCCTACGACCCCTTAAAATCAAGGACACAACCTCGAAGCATATCCTCAAGGATCTGAATAGTACGCTCGGACTGCCCGTCAATCTGAGGATGATAGGTGGTACTAAAAGTCAACCTAGTGCCCAAGGCATTCTACAGGCTCTACCACAACCGAGCCATAAAACGTGGATCTTTATCATAAAACGTGGATCTCTATCTCAAACGATAATCACAGAGACCCATGAAGTCGAACAATGTCCTTGATGTAAAAGTCAGCCAGACGAGTCACTCGTGCGCGCAAAAGTATAAAATGTGCTGACTTGGTCAATCGATTAACTACCACCCAAATGGCGTCATTACCCTGTTGAGTCCTTGGAAGACCCACAACAAAATCAATCATGACATGCTCCCACTTCTACTCGGCTATAGGCAAGGGTTGCAACAGACCCGCTGGCCTCTGATGCTCGGCCTTCACTTGTTGACGAGTAAGGCATTTCAACACAAACACGACTACGTCCTTCTTCATTCCCTTCCACCAAAATTGATGACTAAGGTCATAATACATTTTTGTGCCTCTCGGGTGCACCGCAAGGCGTAAATGGTGAAACTCTCAAAGTACTTCTTCTCGGGAAGACTCCGGCACGAAAAGACAATCAAGGTATCTAGCACTCGAGTTGGAATATATGTTCACGCCTCTTTCTACCTTCCCACTGGAGATCTTCTCCCTAAGGGATTCTATCTCAAGGTCACCCCTCTGTGCTTCTATAACTCAGCTCACAAGTGTAGATTGTGCAACTATTGAAAACAAAGCTTCAGACTCAACGGACTTGCCAAGATGCAAGTCAAACTCACCAATAGCACCTAACATCTACCATGCTTGGATGTCAATACTCGCTACACTGCTAAAGGACTTTCTACTCAAGGTATCAGCCACTACGTTGGCTTTCCCCAGATGATAGTACAACTCAAAGTCATAGTCTTCTATAAACTTCATCCACCTCCTCTGCCTCAAATTTAGATCTTTCTGTGAAAGCAGGTACTTTAGACTCTTGTGATTAGAAAACACCTCAAACTTCTCACCATAAAGGTAATGCCTCCAAATTTTCAAAGCGAAAACCACAGCTGGTAATTCTAAATCATGGGTAGGGTAGTTCCTCTCATGTGTTTTCAACTGACATGAGCCATAGGCCACTACCTTCCCTTCTTGCATCAAAACACAACCCAAACCTTCCCATAAAGCATCACAATACACAGAATATCCCAAACCCCTCTTCAGAATAATTAACACTGGAGCAGTGGTAAGTCTAACCTTAAGCTCTTGAAATGACTTCTCAAAAGTCTCACTTTACACAAATTTGGTTCCCTTTCTCGCTAGTCTAGTCAAATGTGAGGCTAACTTAGAGAAATCCTTTACAAACCAATAATAATACCTCGGCTAACCCTAAGAAACTACGGATCTCAAAGGTATTCTTAGGTTGTTCCCAATCTTGTAGTGTTTCTATCTTTGAAGAGTCTACAGTCACTCATACCCCAGATACCACATGGCCTGAGTACTTTATTTTTTTCAACCAGAACTCATACTTCCCAAACTTCTCTAAGCAACTCAAGCATAACTCGCAAGTGTTCCTCGTGTCCCTCCTCAAGGGGTGAGTAAATCAGAATGTCATCAACGAAAATGACTACGAAACGATCTAAAAAATCCTTGAATATTTGATTCATTAGATCTATAAACACGGTTGGTGCATTGGTCAGCCCAAAATGCATCACTAGGAACTCATAATGGCCATACCGTGTACGGAATCCTGTCGTCTGGATATCTTCCTCCTTTACCCTCAACTGGTGATAACCCGATCTTAAGTCTATCTTAGAGAAACAACAAGACCCCTTCAACTGATCAAACAAATCATCTATGCGAGGCAATGGGTACTTGTTCTTGACAATTACCCAGTTCAATTTACAGTAATCTATACAAAGTCACAATGCACCATCTTTCTTTTTGGAAAAGAGAGCCAGTGCTCCCCACGGTGAAGTACTAGGGTGAATAAAGCCCTTATCTAGCAATTCTTGGAGTTAAATCTTCAACTCGCTCAATTCAGCAGGTGCAAATCTATATGGTGCCATAGAAATCGTTATAGTGCCAGACACTAAGGCCTTGTTTGGCAACAGGTCAGTTTAGCTAAAAAGTCAAAAAGTTACTAAAAAAGTCAAAAAGCCAACAACTCATACCAAAAAGTCAAAGATTCTCTTTTCTCTCGGCTTTTTGCACATCTTTTCGTAAAAAGCCAAAAAGTTGTCCCAAACATACTAGTTTTTTTTAGTTCATATTTTAGCCAAATAGCCAAAAAGTTACTAAATTAGCCTGTTCCCAAACGAGGCCTAAATCAATAGAGAATTCAAAGTGAGATCCACTTGAAAAACATTTGGGTATTCACAAACTACTCTCGGCAATTCAACTCGGACTTCATCACACTCACTACCCAAAAAGTTTGCAAGGAGACAACTAAGCTCACTTCGACCTCGTTGATCAGATACTTGTAATGAAGCTCTATCAACTCTGTCTCCCATAAAATAAAAACAATTTCCACTCAAGATACATATAGTAACCCTTTGACGGTAACAATCTATGACAGCCTGATATGACGACAACCAGACCATACCCAATATAGCATCAAAACTCGACATATCAATCAATACAAATACAAAAAGAAGTCGGCGACCTACAACCTCTATCTCACAACCCCGACACCCCTGTTCCAAAACAAACTCACCACTAATAGGTGACTCTACACTGAGTGGAGATGCTACCTGAGCCAATTCTAACCCTAATGTCGATGCAAATGTAGACGAGATGAATGAATGAGATGCACCCATACCAATTAACACATTGGCAATAGAATTATATAACAAGAAAGTACCTCTCATAATTGAAGGTGCTTGCACTAGGTTTGGCGTGGTAACAGCATACACACATCTTGTAGACCTTTGCTTCACCTACTCACCCCTTGGAGCATAAGTTTGATGCACTAACTGAGCCGAAAAGGCTCCCTGATTAGCCCTCGAGGCCTGTGCTAATTGTGTAGGCTTGTGGCTCTGTGTCTTCCTCGAACCAGACGTACCAGGTGTGCCACCTGACTGAGGACAAAACCTCCTCACATGCCCTGACTGCCTACACTGGTAACATGTAGGTGGCTTCCCTATGCCTTGACTTTGGCTCTGAGAATGAGCCGTTGCCGGTGTGGATTATTGCCCTTCTCCTCTCTGCGGGCAAGCTGGGAACTTGTGACTCAATTGGCCACATTTGTAACAAGTGAAACCTCCCGGATTACCTCACCCTGAACCTGAACTCAGCATAGGGAAAGTGGATCTAGACTGTTCAGCCTGGGACTGCTACGGAGCGGGACCTCTCTGTCTCTCACTGTCCCGACTCTCTCCCTGAATCTCCTGACTCCTTTTGGAGCCCCTAATCCGCTCATTCTCTACCTGAACTATGGTCTCAAGATGAGCCGCTGCCGCCTCCACAAGGCATCCGTAATCATTGACCTAGCTACTTTGAAAAGAAGTTCGATCCTTATCTCTTCCCGAACTTGATACAACGACGTTTCTTTGTCGCCACGAGTTTCAGTGCAAATCTAGAAAAGCTTGTGAAAGCTGTCTCAAACTCGACTACTGGCAAACTAAGTTGCTTGAGTTTCAGAAATTGGTCTCTTAACTTCTCCCTAGCAGTGAGAGACAAAAAATTGTCCTAGAAGGCATTGACAAAGGCCTCCCAAGTCACCCCAATGCGCCTACAAGCATACTTTCACCATTGACCCATATCTCTCTTCAGCTGGAAGGATGCCAAGGTCACTCTCAAATTGTCATCCTCGATGCCAAGCTTCTCGAACGTTTTCACCATCTGCTCTAGCCCCTCATCCGCCTTCAGTGGCTCATTTGGATCATCCAAAAACTCATCCGGACTAGACCGGAAGAACTCTCTCTTAGAGAATGAAGGCCCTGTTTCAACAACTTGAGCCTGGACTTTATTCTCAACCCTGAGAATATCCATGGATTCCCACAAAGCTCCAGCCATTTCACGAGCCAAAGAATTCATGGCCTGATGGCCAACTGGTTCGGCCACATTGGCCTAACCAACACCTTCTTCTTGCGCCGGAATCTCATCCGGTAAAGGCACCTCATGCCTTCTAGGCCTACTACGCTTACCACCACCACGTCCACGTCTTGACATTCTAATGAAGGTAACAAAAGAGATTAGCACATTTACAAATGTGCCGAAGCTAACTCACTCGTGTCTTAATGCAGTGGACAACAGTAATTCACTCCACATATGCACGTAGTCACATAAATACATAGGAATTTCCTTCCTAGATAATGACCGTCCCGCGACATTGCCAGAGTTCTAATTAGAAACAACAGTATTCAAGTGCTCTTCTAATAGGACTTCTAGAAACCCATAGACTCAATCAATATCTTAGAAATTAAATCTCATACTCATATAACCACACAAGCATGTTACCACATAAGCATACCATACATACGAATATCTCTATTAAGCAAGACAAACCAATTGTGGTAATAACCACTTCCCACGTACCCAAAATATTCGAACCTGGTACACTTTGATACCAAGTTGTCATGCCCCCAAATAACTACAATAATCCATCCACAATATCAATGAACTACAACAACGATAAAGTAAATATCTTCCATTATATTCAATTGAGTTTACAAAAAGAGACATATGAGGTATACATTCATAATGTTTGGCCCTGAATCCATAGCATATGTTGCAAACTAAAGAAAAAGAATTGAAATTAAACAAATAAGAAATTCCCTAAGGGCTTATAGCTTTTTAAGATAGTTCTTGGTTACAACAAAGTGGACTTAAGTCCAATACAATTTAAGCCCTCGGTTTGTACCAAATAAATGCAATAAATCCATAAAAAGGAAGTTGTCGTTCCAAGTGCTCCCAAGCTATCACCTTGGCGGAGGCACACCATTAGCACTTGAAATGCTTTTTCCGAAGTAGGGTGAGCCAAAGCCTAGTAGAAATAGTCAAATACAATATATGAATCTTAACAAAGTTATAAGGTGAATGCATATACAATGCTTGTACCAAAATATTTTTACACATCTTTCCAAATCTATGCAATGCCAAGTTATTGTCTTGATTCATAAATCATTTCCATTTTAACAGAAAATAGGGTAGTGAATCACACTTTGAGAATTTCAAAACAATACAATTTTCTTAAAAATTTTGTCTGAAGGAAACCATAAACTGGCACCCATGTAAACGTAGGCCATACAAGCACTACAATTGCCATTCTACGGAAATTTTGTCCACGGCATCGGCACCGATGCATACGCATGGTTTTTGGGACTTTCACCCAGAACACACAGACCAAATTATTTGATGTAACCATAATTCCTTTCCCAAATTTACCCATTTTCACAAAAAATAGTAACATTTTCAATGTAAAGTATGAGATAATGCTCAATGCACATAAATGAGAAAATAGTTTCAATTCTCCTAATTCACATGCAATTTCTATAACACTCATAGCTATCCTCCACCAATAGTCCAAAACAGATATTTCTAAACAGGTAAGCAATTATTAATAAAGATAAAATTTCCAAATTTTCAAGAGGTGAGTGATAATACTTATTTAACTCCACCACACTCATCAACATGATCCTATTGTAGACACCTCATTTTTGATCGCCCTTAAGACTTGGGCGTCTCATGGTAAACACTCGATGATGAATTAGTATGTTGTGCAAACGTTTGATTTCTTCAGCAAGAATCATCGGTTTTGAGTTTTAGAGCCTAGAACCTTGCACCACCTTTAGACCAAAACCCAATATTTTCTAGCCTGACCACCTAGAGGCCTGCTGGTCAACAGGTGGCCGACTGGCCAAAAATTAGTGGCCGACCGTGGCTAGGTTTCCCGGCAGAACAAATATTTGCTGCCCAGTTGTCCCCCTGGCTTAATATAGATATTTCTGAGATAGCAACCTATTTTTCTATATATACTTGACCATCCCTCATGGTTTTAGGTTAGAAAATTTTACCAAAGCTCAAAATCTTGCAAAGCACTCTCCCTCTCTATCTTGCAACATACACCATACAAACACTTTCTAAACCAATTTTTTGAGGCTCCTTGCTGAGGTTCTTGAGTTAAAATCTCAGCCCTTGAGAGTGAAGGCCCTGTGGTTTGTGAACAAAAGAGTAACTCCTCTTCAAGAGGTATAACTTTGGCTATCTTTACACTACTTCTTCCCTCTTTCTTCTTGCAATTTTTACACTGTTTTTAGACTATTTTGGTGGGCTGAAACTTGGGATTTAAAGCTACCAAAGGTGGAGGGGTTAACCACTTTTCCTTGAACCTTATTCCATAAGCTTTTATCCTTGTATTTCCCACTTGTCTCTCAACTTTTGGGCACTAAATTTCAGAGTTTTTCAAAAGCTAAAACATGTGGTTTTGAGGTCCAAAAAATGGAGGGGTTAGCCACCATTCCTTAGGCTTGCTTACTAGTTTCAATTCTCTCCCACTTTGCTTACTTTTTTAGCATTTTCAAACTAACTTCCAGCACTGTTTTGCTGTTTTTAGGACTGTTTTAGTGTGTTTACTTCATTCATGCTATGAATATTAGGCTTGTGTTGTTGTACGTCCTCATAGGTTTGGTGGTTTAGGCCTTAGACACCAACCTATTTGAGTTGATTGCTTTTATTTCATACTTTTCATACATGTACTCACACTCATAATAATCGTCTCTGCAACCTCCATCATTTCTTGATTTTCTTTGTTTAAGAGTTGTTTCAAATAATTGATTGTTGTTTAACATGCTTAATGGTTTAATTTCTTCAGAGGTTCATTACCATGGCATTATATCTCTCTTATGCGAAGAACAACTTCTTGTTTGACACTTCTCTTCATTAGTGGATGTAATTGTCACTTTTGGACAAAGTGATTAAAGAATGGAAAGATAATAAAAAGGGCTAATAAAATTGGACTAAAAGAGGTGCAAGATAATAAAATTGAGTCAGGTTCAATCGGACAATAATTGAACACATTGAGTCTTGAATCATTACATATTCTTAGTGATGTTAATGGTTCAAGAATCAATGTCTACCACTTCCTTTGAGGTAACTCCATGATAGGGAGGAGGTTTTTGTTGGTCGTTTATTTTTATTCATTAAGCCTTTGTCCAATCGATTCATGGATCATTATGCAACAACCTTATGACCATTGATGATTTGTGGATCGATTCTACTTTTGCCTTGATCAATTCCATGATAGAGAGAGGCAGAGAGGATAAACATCTCCTAGAAAGACTCTGTTTTTGCTTTGTTTCCAATCTGTTGCAGCAGAGCAGTACCAAACCTTAGTGGCCAGCCGGCCACCTTTTGTTGAGCAAACAATGCCATTTTCATGGCAGAATAGAGAAAAGGATGGGGTAAAAACAGAATTATTTTTTAACTGCGAACAGAACAGTTCAGGCAGCAAAATAGAGGAGTTTCCAGGAGGATGTTCTCGGTAGCGCACGTGGTTCTTCGACATGTAGCTCTTAGATCAATTAGTGTATTATAATTAATTGTCTTTGAATTTGTAATAACTAGTTCATTAATTAGTTAGCTTAATTCTAATTTGTAATAATTAGTAAGTGTAGTTAATTCAATTATTTGGTAATGTAATAATTAGTTTAAGTAGGACATTTATTCAGACCCTCTTGCATGAGGGCAAATATGTTATAATTTGTATATGTCTTTCAACCCCCATTTCTTTCTCTCTTTTATTTGCTCACTTATAACGGTAGCATCATATTTTGATTTCATATCATTACCATGTGTACATATACATGTTTGCATGCATAAGGGTTCGGCTCATCATACTAATCATTGTCAATTTCAAATTTCTTACTCGAATACGTACTTTATCGCATGCCTTGAATTGACTCACATGCCATGCTAGTAGCCAAGCCTATTAATTGCATGTTGTATGCGTTGCATTAGTCATGTTGCATTGTTTAGGATCATGTATTTTTTTTCTAGCTATTTTCTTCCTTTTGGCTCACCTCGGATATTTGGGGTAAGCATTTTTTTGCTTTAGCATATTGCATACATGCGATTGTTGTCATATCAAACATGTTTACCATGAGGCTAAGTGCTTATTTGAGTTAACTCTTTGAATTCCTGTGGATGAAAGCTTTTTCGCTTTAGTTGGGATGATTTGATTAATGTATATATGAGCTTGCTTTTTCAAGTAGTATATGTTCAAAATACCTTTTCAAAACATGTAGAGACCCTAATTTTTGTAATTACCATTAAATCCCTAACCTTGAGCTTATTTAAATAAAGCCATTAAATTTTTGCTTAATTGCGTTTTAAACCCTACTTAATTCCCTAGAATGGGGAAACATCGCTGATTAATTTGAGTAAACCCTAATCGATCTCAGTAGATCAATAACCACCTTTAAAATCCTACTACTAATTATTAGACCCTATAATTATAGATTAATCACTTTAAAATCTTAATTCCCCGATAACATCATTTTTGCTCGGTTTCTCGCCTTTTTTTGCGCTTTAATTTAATGGGAAACAAATTTATTATTTTAACTATTTTCTAATGTTAGTATATTAGTAATAAATATCAAGGTTTCATAAATTTAGACTTGGTCCCTATATACTTCTACTTTATTTCATTTCAAACCTTAATTGTAATATTTTATTAATTAATGTACTTGTGCCTATTATTTTATGTTTATAAATACAAATATCTTATATATATATCAAGGTCCTTTCATCCATCACATGGCTAGCTACTTGGGCTCCAAGAAATATATTATATATATCATGTGATGGATGAAAGGACCTTGATGGCACTTTGACAAATTTGCACTTAGGGAACTTAGTCTCTAAGAAACCTTCCAATCCTTTCTCTATATATATGCACACTTCTCTCCCTCATTTTACACAATTTTCAGCCATGTACTAGAGGAGTGAGAGAGAGTGATCTTGGAAGAGAGAGAGAGAGAGAGAGAGAGAGAGAGAGAGGAGAAGAAAAAAAAGAAGAATTGTGTTGAGTCTTGTATAACAAAGGTAAACCTACATCACCTCTTCTCTCAAGTTCTTTTACCACTTGTTTTCCCCTCCTAATACATGCTATTTGTATATATATATATATATATATATATGTTGTATTCTAGGCCTATGCTCTTATATAAATGTGCATTAATCAAGAAATGGTGTGCTTCTCTTTCTTTCTTAAATTTCCAACAGCAAATCTTTTCTCTCTCTTGAATTTATTTTCCTATCAAAACTCCATAAACTCAAAATCTATTTTCATGGGGTAATATTTGGTATGTATAGAGTATGTAATAATTTTGGTAGGACCTAAGGATTCATTTTTATAACCTAAGCAATTTTTCTAAGTTTGTTACTCACAGAACCAAAAAAATAGTCGACTTTCTTTATTTTTAGAAAATTTCAAAAAAATAATCTTGAGTCCAATTTTATTTCAAAATCTTAATCTTGGTGTTATATTTCAACTAAAATTTTTTTGACCTCAAGAGAGTGAGGGGTTTGAGAGAAAAACTGATTTGCGTAACGGTCAACGAATCTGGAAAGATCTTAGTAATTCTGAATTATCTTAAAATCTAAAATACCTATCCTACTTTCGTAAATTGAGTTTGAAACTAGACTTATTTATCTACAAACTCACATGAGGCCAGGTACTTAGGGCCAATAAAAGTATTTTTTTCATAATTATTTTCAAATTGGTTCAAATCTGAAAATTTGTGTTAATATGCTCTTATTTGGTTTGCAACTCTTATATTCTATGTTTCTTGAATGTTTTAGTCTTGATATGTAATTTATGATAAATTGTGAATTTGCTTTGCCATGAATAAATTAATTGTTTACTTTGGATTCGTAATTTTATTGACCATGTTTTGCTATAATTAAGAACATAATGCACTTAATAAAGGGGAAATCAAATGGGATGGTAATGGGTTGCGATCATTGTAGTAAATTTTATGAGATAATGAACGATGGCTTCGTAGTGGAATGTGCTTCATTTTGGTGAAGTCTTGCGCAAGTGTGTTTTCGAACCCTAACATGGCACGAGAGGTATTCTGGCTACTTAATAGAAATGTGAGGCATAAGGGTGGTAGTGAGGGTCTCACACATGAAGAGTATCCTTGGAAGCCCATTTCATTGGGGCAGACCGTGATGTCACCACTCGAGTATGTAACCTAGGCACATAGGCATCATTGGTAATTGTGCGGTAAGTGACGCACTGGTGGTTATACGATAAGCAACATATTGGTATTGTATTAACCAAGGGAGATTCAGAATTGCCTGTGGCCAATGTTAGTGGTTGGGTAAGAACTGCATTCCGCGGGGAGTTGCCTAGAGCTAACTTAATTGACTGTTATTCATGAGAACTGAAATTTATTATAAGCTTTGCTTAATTACTGTTTTTGTTGTATGTTATGATCATGCCATTGTTTTACTTGTGTATTTGGAATGGAAAATGGATGGGGTGTGTGTGTTTGCTGGGCATTCCAAGCTCATGATATTTTATGCTAGGTGAAGGCGAGTTTTACACTGAGAACGAAATCCCTAAAAGCTTTAAGGAACCATGACTGCCCTAAAGATTAGATTTTATATTTCCTATGTTTTGGATAATCTTTCTGTATCAAGAAACTGATCTGTATTTAAACACTTGAAGAATTTTATCTGTAACTATTATTAATATTTTCTTTTAGTGTAATCATTTGTATTTTGTGCTTAAAAATGTTCTGTATCCACTGGTTAAACCCCGGTGTACAATAGTATATTATCGATGTTCCTAAAATTTGGGGTGTCACAAAACAAACATGAAATCAAAGGGTTTCAAATTTTGTGAATTAGTCTATACTTGTGTGCATCACATAGTAAAGATAACATAATAATCGGAACAAGAGCATATAATGTACATGAAAATCACATCATGATTAGTAGAGGTCAATCTTTGATCGGGTTCATAACCTTCTCCTCTCATACCTAAGTTCCCGAGTCGAGATAAGTGGCCTTTGGTACGAGTCACGGGTTTCCTAAATTTTCCAAAATTATTTAGGTGGCGACTCTGATATCTGGCAAAGTGGTCCATTTTTGGCATTTTTGATTAAAAATCGATTTTCCAAAAGATTTGTTAGATTTAGACTCTTTTGCGTTTTTTTTTAAAATTTTTTTATACTGTTTCACATTGCACTTGTGAAACTAGATTCAAAACCATGGGAGTCCAAATTATAAGGCTATCATATCCGAGAAGACTAAACCCCTCCGAAGAACACGAAAAGCAAGTTATACCCATTTTAACAATTCCAATATCCATCTCAAAATTTATACAAAATCCATATTTGAGGCATTTAGAGCAATAACCCCTTTTACTTTTCAAAATCAACCCCAAGCGTCAAAATCGACCATTTCTACCCAACTCAACATTATTCTCAACGTCAAGATCATTTCAAAGAATCTATTTGAAAAACCCCTCTTTTAATTTTCAACCAAAACCCTAGATTTTTTCCAAAAACTCTCAAAATCATAATGTTATTTAGAAATCTCAAATAACTAAGTTAAAACTCATAAAAAGTATGGAAAGTGTTAGGACTATTTGTTGTCAAATTCCATGGTACAAAACCAAGGTTGTAATTATTTAGAGTTTTCCAAATTTTCTAGTTTTTGTCTTCCCGCTCGAGCGGGGATTGGACCCTCACAGCATTTCTGTCAAGCCTGCAAATATACTGGATGGTGTGAATCGACGCTAGAGCATGGAAACTTTCGCTCGAGCGTGGACCTTATTTGAATCACAAAATATGCAGTCTCCGCTCGAGCGGGCTTTCCCATGCTTGAGCGGACCACGCGAACTCCGACTCTATATATTTGCGTGTTAGGTCAAGTTTAGGATTACTTCTTCTAGATCTTGTTTAAGGTTTTTTAGGGTTTTGTTTGAGGTTTTCTTCTGGAGATTTTTGTGAGTTTTCCTTGATAAAATTGAATGAGTATTCAACTCATGAATTGAGAAGCACATATCAAGGAGATTGTTCGTATACATACAAGAGTGTTATTCTTTTGGTGGATTTCGAATATTCAAACGTAGAGTTTCAAAAGGCGTTTGATTCTGTACGTAGTCATTAATTTGACAAGTGAAGTTATGGATTCAACTTCAGGATTGATCAATTCCAAGACGAAGGCGTGGTGAAAGAGTTGGGTAATTTGTGTGTTATCTTTGTAATCTTTCTTTCTTCAGTAGTGAATTGATTAGTGACGTTTCGCCTGTGGTTTTTTATTACAATTGAAGGTTCTTCAATTGTGGTTTTTTCACGTAAAAATCGTTTGTGTCGATTTATTATTTATTCTGAAAAACAACAACCTAAATCACTTTCGTAAATGCTTGATGATTTAGATTTTGTGTTTTGAATAATTGGGATTTAGAATATTTTAATCTTGATCTAAGCACGAATCACTTAGGATTTTCAATTGGTATCAAAGCGGGTCACTCTTTGTTTTTATCAAAATTATAGGAGTGTGATTTTGTGTGACTAGTGATATGGATTCTATTCATGAAGGTAACTCAACCTATAGACCTCCTTTACTCGATGGTACAAACTATTCTTATTGGAAAGCTCGGATGAGAGCGTTTTTAAAATCCATCGATGAGAAAGTTTGGTACTGCGTAATCTATGGGTGGAGTGAACCTACTGTCACCATTGATGGTGCTGATATTCCTAAACCCCTTGACAAGTGGGACACAACTGATTACCAAAACTCGAGTTGGAATAGTAAGGCTCTCAATTCCCTGTTTTGCTCCGTCACACCTGAAGAGTTTCGCCGTATCTGCACGTGTGAGGTAGCAAAAGAGGCTTGGGACATGCTTGAAACGATTGACGAAGGTACTACTTTTGTCAAAAGTCAAAACTTCAACGTCTCACCTCCGCCTTTGAAACCCTTTTTATGCTCGATGATGAGACGTTTGATGATTTCTATGCAAAACTTAGTGATATCATGAATTCTTGTTTCACTCTCAGAGAAAAAATCCCTAAAGCTAAAGTTGTTGAAAAAATTTTGAGGTCTTTACCCGAGAGGTTCCAATCAAAAGTGACAGCCATTGAAGAGGCTCAGAATGTTGATACCCTCAAGCTGGATCAATTGGTTAGAAACTTGCGGACTTATGAAGCCCACCAGATTTCAAAGAAAAAACAAAAAGATAGTATGGCCTTCACTAGTGTTCATGAGACTGCAAAAACTCCGGAGACTGAATTTGATTTAGAGTCTGAGATGACAGTTATGTTTACTAAAAAGTTTTAAAAAAATTTGAAGAAAAAGAAGCCTAATTTCAGAGACCCTATTTCAAAAGACAAGAGTATTGAAAAACCCAAAACTTTTCCACAAAAACTTGCTCCAAAAACTGAAAAAGAAGATTGTAAAGGGGCAAAGGGTCAAGTGCTATGAATGTCAAGGGTTCGGTCATATTGCCCTTGAGTGCCCTTCAAAAAAGAATCGAAAGAAAGTCTACACTGTGACCTGGGATGATGAAAGCGGGACTGAGCAAGAACTCGAAGAACTTGAATCCGGTGAAGACAGGGATAGTGCTTTCATGGCATTTTGGACCACTGTCACTCAACCACTCCCAAAGCCAGCAGAAGTAGCTCGAGATCAGAACCTGCATAATGCCCCTACCTTTGATGGGAGTAACTACTTGTATTGGAAGATCAGAATGAGGGCGTTTCTGAGAGCTTTCGATCCAAAAAGCTGGCAAGCCATTGAAGAAGATGTTGAAAGTATTGCCAATCCAAACAATCAGAGAGTTCTGTCTACTATTCGTGGAGCTATTTCTGATGAAGAACAGCAACGGGTTTCTCGTTGTACAAAGGCTAAAGAAGCATGGGAAATTCTGAGCCAATTTCATGAAAGAGGAGATTCACCTTCACCACCATCCAGCAACTTCTACGCTTTAGTTGCCCGACTGGATGAAGTCAAGAAGAATGAGGAGCAAAAAGAGGATGATGAAACATCTACATCTGAAGACAATGATGAGATTACCGGTGATGATCTACAACAAGCTTACGAAAAACTGTATGATGAATCTCTAAATCTGTCTAAAATCAATGACAAACTCACTCTCAAGCTCAAAGCATATGAAAGTGAGAATGTCAAACTGAAAGGAGAGCTTATAGAAACAAAACAGAATATCATCAAGATCTCAAGTGATCGGCAAGACTTATATGAAAAACTTATATCCCGTGAAACTGAAAGGAATGAACTTTTGAAGGTGTATTCCACATATGAAGAGAAGCTTGAAAGCCTTGAGGTGTCATAAGCAACATTGGAAGAGATAGTCTGTCAGAAAGATGAAGAACTCTGGATTGCTAGAACCATTATTGCCATGTGGAACAAAGGTTCCAAATCTTTAGAAGACATTCTCGGGTCTCAACAAATGCGTTGTGACAAAAGTGGGCTAGGCCATGGTGCGACAGCTCACAAGGGGCAGGCCTCTACTTCACATGACCTGAAGACTTAAGCAAAGGGAAAGCTGAAGGTAGACCAGGGTGATCCCTCTCTTCATCTACCTACAGGGGGTAAGATCAACAAAAGGGAGGTAAAACCTATTTTTATTGGTCATCACTGTGGTAGGTATGGCCACATTCATCCTTATTGCTTTGAATTGTTTGGTAAGGTGTCTCAAAAGGGTAGAAATTCGAATACTTTTTGGGTTAGGAGACAACCTTACATGTCTAGGCGGAATACCAAGATTCATAAGGATGTTCACAACGTCAAGACATTTACCAAGACCAAAAAGATTTGGGTGAGGAAAGATGATTTGACTTGTTTAGTTGTTCACACTGCTCTAAAAGCACGTGACTCACACATGTGGTATCTTGATAGTGGGTGCTCTCGTCATATGTCCGGTAACAAATCCTACTTCACCTCCCTTGAAAAATATGAAGGAGGAATTGTTACCTTTGGAGATGGCGGCACTTCTAGAGTCATTGGTAAGGGCTCTATAAGTGTTGCTAGTCTTCCTAAACTTGAAAATGCTTTACTTGTCGATGGTCTTAAAGCAAATCTTTTGAGCATCAGTCAAATGTGTGATTCCCATCATGAAGTATTGTTTTCAAAAAATAAATGTGAAATTTTGGATAAAAAAGGAAATATTGTCCTGCATGGGGTTCGCACATCTGATAACTGCTATGGGATTGCTACTACTAATGATCTCACTTGTCACTCAGCCATCATAAGTAACATTGACTTGTGGCATCAAAGATTAGGTCACATGAATTTCAAAGATCTGACTAAGATAGCCAACAAAGAGCTTGTGAGAGGAGTACCTAAATTGGGTAAGAATCTGAACCATGTGTGTGAACCATGTCAACTTGGGAAACAAACCTGTGCCCCTCATAAGAAGGTGAACAGCTTTACAACCAAACGTCCTCTTGAATTGGTTCACATGAACTTAATGGGACTTACTCGCACTGAAAGCATCGGAGGTAAAAGATACATTTTTTTAACTGTGATGATTTTACTCGATTTTCGTGGGTAAATTTTTTAAGGGAAAAATCTGATACGTTTGATGCTTTCCAGGCCTTAGTCCTTAAAATCCAAAATGAACAGGTTGTTTCCATTGGGCATATCATAAGAATCCGGACTGATCATGGTCGTGAGTTTAAAAATAGTTCGTTTTCAGATTTTTGTGATATGCATGGAATTAAGCATGAATTTTCTGCACCTATTACTCCACAACAAAATGGAGTGATTGAGAGGAAGAACAGAGTTGTTCAAGAAATGGCTAGGGTCATGCTCCTTAGTAAGAAACTTTCTCCAAAGTTTTGGGCTGAAGCCCTAAATACAGCGGTTTATGTCATAAATCACGTGTATTTAAGGCCCGGCAATTTACAAACTCCATATGAATTGTGGAAAGGATTGAAACCTAATGTAAAATACTTCAAAACTTTTGGGAGTAAATGTTACATCTTCAAAGATAGAGAGCCTTTGGGAAAATTTGACTCCCGAAGCGATGGAGGTATTTTTCTAGGGTATTCAACCACTAGTAGGGCTTTTCGAGTCTATAACCTGCGAACTTCTTCTTTAATGGAATCAATCAATGTGGTTATAGATGACACAGGTGCACCTACTCCAGCAACAAATGAGGATGAAAATGGTGAGTCTCCAATCTTGGATACTGAACTGCAAAGTCAAAGAGAAGTTGAGGTTCAAGCAAAAGAAGTTGAAACAGCACCATCCTCACAGGTAAGTCAAAGTCCCAAGAGTGCACAAAGAGACATCCCTCCTGCTACTTCTGTCACCGCAAGTCCTGAGTTCAAACCATCAGCAAGGGTGAAACTGAATCATCCAACTCAACAGGTGATTGGAAGTGTATCAGATCGTATGAAAACCCGAAGACAGATTCGGGATGAGGTATCACATATGTGCTATGTTTCTTTAATTGAACCTAAGAATTTTAAAGAGGCCTTGCTAGATGATAGTTGGGTCAGTGCTATGCATGAAGAATTAGGTCAATTTGAATGTAACAATGTTTGGACTCTAGTTCCCAGACCTAGAGATATGAATGTGATAGGTACCAAGTGGATCTTTAAAAATAAATCTGATGAGAATGGTACTGTGGTGAGGAATAAAGCTAGGTTGGTTGCTCAAGGATACACTCAAGTAGAAGGCGTTGACTATGATGAGACGTTTGCCCCAGTTGCACGTCTCGAATCTATTCTTATTTTACTTGGTGTTGATTGTTATCTTGGTTTCAAATTGTTTCAAATGGATGTGAAAAGTGCCTTTTTGAATGGGTACTTGAAAGAAGAGGCATATGTTGAGCAACCAAAAGGGTTTGAGGACCCTAAATGTCCAAATCATGTCTACAAGTTAGACAAGGCTTTGTATGGGTTGAAACAAGCCCCTCGAGCTTGGTATGATAGACTTACTACATTTCTTCTTGACAATGATTTTCAAAGGGGTAGTGTGGATAAGACTTTGTTTGTGAAACATACTAAGTCTCATATTCTTGTTGCTCAGATCTATGTTGATGATATTGTGTTTGGATCCACTGCTGAACATCTTGTGAAATATTTTTCGGATTGCATGACACATGAGTTTGAGATGAGCATGATGGGAGAGTTGTCTTATTTTTTGGGTCTTCAAATTAAACAGTCTCCTTCAGGTATATTTGTGGCTGCAAACCTAAAAGAGGTCATTGTGCGCTCGAGCGAAGCATTGGAGGCTCGAGCGAAGAACTGCATCTGCGTACAAACCTGAAAGAGTTTATTCCTCGCTCGAGCGAAGACTTTATGGCTGCACATCTCGAATCCATTCATATTTTACTTGGTGTTGCATGTTTTCTTGGCTTTAAATTGTTTCAAATGGATGTGAAAAGTGCCTTTTTGAATGGGTACTTGAGAGAAGAGGCATATGTTGAGCAACCAAAAGGGTTTGAGGACCCTAAATGTCCTAATCATGTCTACAAGTTAGACAAGGCCCCTATTGCCCTGCCCAATTTGCTAGGCAATTTGGACTCTCTCAAGGGATCCCTATCCTTCTTTGCAGTCAGTCCAATTCAAACCTTACGAATGGAGAATTGAAAGTTCCAAGATCCAGATTAGAAGAGGTAACCTCCAAGTTTATCCAAGACTTGATTGATTTTAAATACCTACCCTTCATTCCTCAAAGCAACACACTAAAAAGGTACCAGAATTGGTGGATGGCCAAT
>NW_021025644.1:83086-104751 GCF_004153795.1 Camellia sinensis | reverse complement strand
CTTATTTTGGCCTATACTTCATGTTTCATTAACATTTTTTTTTCTGTTTGGTGATTATTTTGTATACTTCATGTTATAGTACCTTTTGAGCCTCAATCTTGTGCCTTTTTTTTAGCATGTTTGTATATTGATTTGAGGTTTGCCATATACTGTAAATATTCATATTTTTAGTCCCTCTTCAATTTTTTAGAAGGAAATTTTTCAGTTTGGATTTTTCTTATATCACTTGCTTCATTACCCCTCTCTTGGCCCCTATTCTTGCATGCCATTTTTGCCCTACCTATGCTTGCTGTTTGGCCATGTTTATAACTGTGAAAGTGCCTTTTTTGGGACTGCCTAGCTTCTGTCTTTGCATTGCATGTCCATATTGTGCATGTTTGGCATAGCTATAGGCCATTTCGGGTGCCTAAATTCGCATTTCGGGGCAATTCCATGCATTTAGTGTCATTTCGCCTCATTTCGGGACTGTTTTCCCCATATTTTAGTGCTGAAATTTTATTAGAATGATTGCTTTCCATTTCTATGTCATTGCATCGCATTCTGTCATCGCCTCGGTTTGCGTGCCCGTGTGCACGCATTTCGAGGTACTTCATTTTCATCCGCCGGCATACTTGTTACAACAAAGAGCTGGTGCATTCGACATCAAAAACAAACAACGCAAAGAATTCCCTAAATGGTTCAAAGATCATGTAAACTAGTATTCTCCTCATACAATCAATCGTACATTACGTTAATATTGTGCATGCTTGTAACATAACACGTGTTCTTCATGTAGATGAATGAATTGCGGAGCCAAGTTTCCCCCGAAGCAACTGATGAGATGTGGTCATTAGCCAATGGTCCTAGTGGCTTAGTGAACACATATTCAGGATGTATTTGTAATGGTGTCTGTTTTCATACTATCGACTGTGGCAACCATCGTAAAAGTCAGAATAGTGGATTAATTGTAGAAGGGGAGCATGAAGGCCAATTGATATATTTCTATGGACACTTGTGCAGAGTGTGGGAAATGAACTATTTGTTCAGACGTCAGATTGTATTGTTCTAATGTGAATGGTTTAACACCGGTAGTAGCAAAACTATGCGTGTAGAACCACATTTGACAACAGTTGATGTAAGAAGTCAATGGTACAAAGATGACTCATTTGTATTACCAAGTCAAGTTGAACAAGTATTCTATGTTCATGACACCAAATTAGGTACCAATTGGAGAGTCGTAGAAAAGTTTTAACATCGAGGAATTTGGAATGTGCCAGAGATGGATGACCTACAACCTGATGATGTGTTCTAACAAAAAGAAACCACCGAGGTCGTACCAGCTATGGCTATTGATGATGATGTGGTTTTGCGTCGACATGATATTGAATCTGAAATTATTCTAATGGAAGTTTTGCAATCTGTCAGAGGTGTAAAAGCCAAGGGTGTTACAGATGATGCCTTCATCAGTGATGATGAAGATGGATTAATGAGGGAGGGTGACGACCTAGAAGAAGAATATAACCTACAAAGTGATTTTGATACAGATGTTGATGTAGAATATTGATATATTTGCTTTTATGATTGGGATATGATAATGAACCAAAATACTTGTCTTTTTAGTTTGGCAACATCATGTCATAGCTTGTTATTTATTTTTATTGTTTTTGTCTAATTTAGTTCATGTATATCATGCTTTATAATGTAATTAAGCATGTATTAGTTGAGTTATTTCATGCTTTCTAATTTATTTTTGTCTAATTTATTTAATGTATTTCATGCTTTATAATGTATTTTATTTCATATATATCATGCTTTATAGTGTTACTTGTGTTATTACAGTTTGAAAAATGGTTCCTGGCTTAAAGACTAGTCGGCTCCAGAAAAAGACACTCACGAGCATAATAACAGACTCGCTGGCTGCTATTCCTTTAGGATCAACGGTCACTCCATCTCCTGTTGTCCCCGTACGATCAAATATGGGACCATCTCATCATGCCACTAGCCCACCATTGGTTGATTTTGATAAGACACAACCCCCATCCGAAACGCAACCGAGTGGTGTAGGTAAGATCAAAGCGTATCAGATTTGTCAATTATCACTTGTCATTATTTATAATTTTCGTATTATTATTTTGTTAATAGGGACTTCAAAGCCCACACATGTACGAGAACCGACACTTGGCAAAGGAATACAAAAAATAATTAGAGCCAAGAAAGGGGCAAAAATGTTATGTTCACATTGATCGTGCTTGGAATGCAATGACTAGCAAGTATGCCACTCCAGCAACTAACGAGTTAGGAATTCAAATTAGGAGCATGTGCCCTGTGAAAGATGTCAAGTCGTGGCTGGATCTTGATGAGATTACAAAATCTGTCATCATCCAAGCTGTTCTTGTAATTGATATTACTTGTCCACAAGATGTATTTGTATTATGTATACTTATAAGAAAGACTTTTATTTAGTAACTGTAATTTCCATTTGTTATGCTTGTAGGACAAGTTTGATATTGGAGACGATTTCCACAATGACTTACAAGCACAACAGATTGTGAATAAGAAGGCATATGGGTTGCACAAAGATTGGAGGTACACCTTGAAGCAAGAATTCGAACTATTAGAGGGACTTCCAAGTGATGAGATCTATGCTCATCCGCCGCTAGGGGTGAGTTTAGATGATTGGAAGCATTTGATCAATGTGGCATGGCAAGATGCATCTCACCAGGTAAAATAATAAGGAAAGAGTACATAAATCTATGCCAAAATGTGATATGCCTTAATATTTATCAAAAAATTATTTATCTGCTTGTCTTATTTTTAGAAACGGTCAAAAGCTGGCAAGAGTAACAGGAGGCAATTGTCGTACAATCATACCAATCGGTCTCCCTCATTTCCTATCGCAATGGCTGCTATGGTGAGATTGATTTTATTTAAAATTAAATCCATTATATGTTGTTTGGATATGAAAATGTTATGTTGTGATTTTTAGGGGCAATTTGGAGTCTATTAGTACACATATTTTTTTATAAAATTTATTTGATATCAACTCTTTAACTTCCAAACTAGTTGATTATATACCTGATTATAGAGAATAGTTCTTATATGATTATTGTTTAATCCAATTAAATGTTTGGCTGGGTTGGAATTATATTATGAAATGAAATCATATCGGTAAGAATTTATTCTTGTTCTTTAGTCGTTATATTAAATCAATCTTTAAATTCCAATTGAATGAGAATTTGTTTATGGTGTGAGTGTTATAGCTGGAAATTATCAAATAGATTATTTATTCATATCTAGTGTTTGAAATTGAAGCTTCAAATGCTAAATTTGTTATGCAGCAGTAGGTAACCTGTAACAACCCCGACTTGCAATTAGCTACTAATCCGTAATTAAAGATGCTAACGAGGGGACTAAAATAAATTATGTGTTTATCATGTATTTTGTATGTTATTTGGCTTTCTATCTGTTACTCGTAGTAATATCTGTTATGAAATCTACTTCGATATGATGATTGGAAGCCTTATCGATATTTGAAACTGAATTTGGTTACACTAATATGTTATTCGGAATTTTTAGAATGTCATGGCAAATTTTATTAAAAATTGATTCAGTTTGGTAAATTAAGTTGCATTTGGGAAGCCTTATGTTCTAATTAATGTATTGTGGCATCATGACTATATATATGACCCTTTAAGCTCATTCTTGTGCTCAATTCTTTTACCTCTTAGTGCCAAAATCTGAGTTCATACATTTTAGAGAGAGAAACTCTCATTTTAGAGAGAGGAAGTGTAGATTCAAGGTAAAAGTTGAAGATTTTGCTAGAATAGCTCAAGTTTGGCAAGAATCTTGTGTATTTGAAGGCTTTTGGTGAGCATCTAATCCATAATTCATGAAGAATAAGAGTTTAATTGCATACCATGAGCCTAGAATGAAGATTTAAGTTGTAATTCATACATGCATGCTTAGTTTTGTTTAATTTCATCATTTTGAACATGATTCATGACATCCATGTTGAATTTAGAAGATGACTTGTACATGCATGCTTGATTTTGCCATGTTTTTCCATGATAAGTTAATCTTGAGCATCTAAGTTGTTATCATAAATTATTTGGCACATGCATGTATAATTCATCATGTTTTAAAATTTGAATTCATGTGTTGAAAAGGATTTCTCTCATGTATGGAGCTTTTGAGCTCAATTTTGTTAAAACCATGGTGTTGAAGAAAAAGAGTTTATAAAACTTATATACATGGAAGTTTCAACTCAATTTTGGCTAAATCCATGAGTTTTGAGATAAGGGTGTGTAAATGATCATATATTCATGTTTGTGGATAAGTTTTCCAAGTTTTTGAACAAGCCTTGCACGAGTTTACCCTTGAAATTTGCAGTTGGAAGCTCAAAACTCTATTTTTTGAAAACCCAGAATTTCGCAGTCCGCTCGAGTGAGGAAACTTGCGCTCGAGTGGAGAATGCGAGCACTCAGCATTTTTGCAGACATGAGTGCTCTGCTCAAGCGACCAGAGTCGCGCTCAAGCGAACCCTTTGTATTTTGTTGAGCCTCTCGAGTGTGGGAGTTGTGGCTCGAGCGTAGATTGAGACCAACCAGTACTTTTTCAGACAGGCCGGTCTGCTCGAGCGACCAATGTTGCGCTCGAATGACCAAGCCATTTTCAGTGCATTTTGACAAGTTCTGCATTTCATTTCCAACCATTTCTGGGCATTTATAGACATGAACTATGAGTTATTGAAAAGTCATGAGCTAAGAATCGATATATGTAATGTGAATTAGAAAATATGAGATAAATTCGAGAATTGATTCATGTGCGAGTCTTAAGTACTTAACTGAATAAGAAAGCTAAGCCATAGTAATGAAGATATGAAATAGAGACACACTAAGAAAGGAAGATACTATGTTAAGAAATTACGAGTGTGTGTTTTGAGTAATGCGTTAAGCGAAAACAAGAAACCTATGTAGAGAGATCTAAGTCGTAATTGCTAAGTACATGTGTAATAATAAGATATGTTCGTGTTATGTACTTTGTGGTTGTAGGTCAAGACACGAAGATTGATTGATCGTTTACGGGAGCCCACTGTGAGTAATGTTATTGTAAAGATATGTCCATATGAAATATGTTCCAAATGTGATTTGACAAGTTATGATTTCTGAAATGATATTTGTTTACACGAACGAATGTCCTATGTTTGAAATCTATTATGGCATGCATAGATAGTCCCAAGTCATGGGGGATGGCATGTTAATGCGGGTCCATGACATATATGTGATTACGAGATCTCGTTAGCCACTTCATTGTGGTGATATGTGTTTAATCGATATCCGGAACCGATTACTCTAGTCAGAAAAATATATGTGATGTGTTATATGGGATGTACCATTAGTATGTTCAGATATGAGAATGATTATGTTATGATTTGTCTTATGATTATGAAATGTTCGGAATTCATTCACTAACCCCTTTACCTTAATGTTATTCACTGGGCTTTAGCTCACTGTGTGTATATATATGTATAGGTGGGCATTCTGGTGATCGAGCCTGAAGGCTTTTATCTGGATCTGTGTTCTGTTGTCAGCCAACCATTGTGCCTCACATGGAGGTTCCAAAAGTGTCACGTGTTATAAGTTTTGGTTGTTCCTATATATGAGACTTGTTTGTTTTTGTTGGCTGTACTTAAGTTGCTATAATGTGTGTGGGTATAATGTAAGAATGATTTTTAGATATGTATATAAAGTTTTCAATGTTCCGTTCATACAAGTCAGCACAGCTCATTGGACAATTATATTTATGTATTTACTTCTGCTAGTCCCTTATTTTTGTTTATCTGTTCAGAGGCCTTTGGTAATCCAAGGATTATTGGCCGGTTGCGATGCTAAACCTATAGGGACGGGTTTGGGTCGTGACATAACCAGTGAATACAAATTGGAATACTACTTAACAGCAACCATTTCTTTGCAAGTTCTGGAAAATTGTGTTTAATTGCTGAAATTTATTCTAGTCATCGAAAATTGACAACTAATTGCTATATCTTGAGCTGTGTTTTCATTGATTTGCTGAAAATGGAATGTTTTTTTATGTTGAAACAAGTTTGCAGGTATCAAAATAAGCTTAGAAACTTGGAAAAACTATAAATCTATTATTAAACTATAAATCTGTTATTAAACTATAAATATGTTATTAAACTATTATTAAACTATAAATATGTTAGCCTAGAAATATGTTATTAAACTATAAACTGTTATACCATATTTTTGCAGACAGTGTTTGAATTCGAAATCTGTCTAAACTAGAAATCTTCCTGCAAAAACTCTATTATTAAACATCTACTGTGTGCAAAAAATATGTCTGCAAAAAATCTGTTAATGATACCCTTGCCACTTGTGAAATTTGTCTAAACTAGAATATTGGTGCTTAATGGAAATCTGTCTACAAAAACTCTGTTTGAATTCGAAATATGTCTAAACTACAAATTTGTCTGCAAAAACTCTTTTATTATATATACTGTTTGCAAAAAATCTGCTTAAACTCACATAAAAAAATCTGTAAGCAAAAACTCACATTAAAACTTGTTCCACTTATTTTCTTTTTTGTATTATTTCTAATGTATATATATATATAATATTGATTTGTGATTGATATGCCTCTAATTAATTAATAACTGTATATGATAACATTTTTAAAGGCCCCCTTATGAACTAACATAACTGCATTCATTTGGCATCATCAAACACAACAATGTAAAGTATCATTGTTTTATACCTTGATGTGTTAACAGGTAGCAAAAAATGGAGAGTTGGATTTTCCTAAGTTCTATGAGGACAGCCGCACTTCCAAGAAAACGAATGACTGGATCCATCCGAAATGCGGTGAGCTGCATGTAAGTATGTAACAATGAAATAATTGTATTCAATATGACTTTACTTAGTACCCAATAATATATATGTTAGTTAGCTTTTTTTGTCTTATTTATTTGCAATGACAGCAAGAGATGGTCAATGTACAAGTGGCTGCCATCGAGTCGGGGACGCCATTGACACAGGAGGAGCTTTCAAGGCAAGTGCTTGGAGAGAAGAAAAGGTACTTGCTTGGATTTGGGAGTGGTCCACAACCCTCTACCATAGCTGCATCACGAGCATATGATAAGGACATTGAGGCAATGCGAGCTGAGGTTGAGGCACTTTGTGAGGAGTGACAAAAAGATCATGACGAGTTAATGAAAGAGCGAGAGGAGCGCAAGAGATATTACAATGAGATGTTGAAAGAGCAAGAGGAGCGCGTTCAATGTTACAATGAGATGTTGAAAGAGCGAGAGGAGGGACAAAAAAACAAGGGAGGAGACAAATACAAAGGTCGAGCATCTTAATAACGTAGTCGCCAAACTGTCATAACTCTTGGGAATCTAAGTTGGTCATCTGACGTTTGCTTTTCGGTAAGAATAATTTTATTAATGTCACACTTACTTTGTTTAAATATGTTTGCTTTAAGAGTTGAAAATGTCATCAAGTTAGTCGAAAAGAAGGCGTTGGGAGGGCAAAAATGAAAAATAGTCTCAGAACCACTGGTTAAGTGGATTCTAATTCTCTGCTGGTTGGTTCTCTTAGGCTGTGTTTGGATTTAGAATTTGTATTAAAAATTGTGAAGGGAGACGGAAATGGAAGGAAAAATGAAAAAAAAAAAAAATAGCATCTACTTCCCTCCACGAATTCAAGATCCAAACACATCAATAATGAACAAGAGTTAGGCATCCAGGAGACTGAATATTTAAATCTAAAAATGATATTTAGGGTGTGGCTTGTTGATTTGATATGAATATTTAAATCTAACTATGATATGGAAGAAATGGAATAATAAAGTTGACCCCAAGCAATTGGGGCTAAGGCTTGTTGATTTTAATGTTTATAATTTGTATATATGCACTTGAATACAAGCATGCATACCTCCACATATACATCAACCAACATATGCATAGTGTAGACAGGTTCTTTGTGTTTGGACCATAAGATGCTATTAAAATAGATGGCCTACTGTTCTTACTTGACTCGTGTTCCCACTATACATGGTTGTATATGTAAATAACATTACCTTTGTCATTCATATACATGTATTCATTTTCTTCATCCTACTTTGTATATATATATATATATGGATGCCTATATAATTTTTGTTTAATATGTATGTACTATATTCTGGACTATGGGCTGACTGTCTAGTATCACGGTCAAACTACAATACCAGGATTTTACATTTTGATAGTCTTTGGCACAAGTGAACAGATTTTGTGGCTTCTGATCAATCGTTTCTTTTTTTATTTTTTTTCCTGAGCACAATTTTGTACTAATTAAGGAAGAAAAAGAGTTAAGAAAGCTACAATACAACTATCACATGCTATGCTACAAAGTAATCACGTAACGAGAAGCTTCCTGGTGCCAAATGTGACATGTAGGGCCAAATGGTACATAAATAGGGCACATAAGTTGGGAGTTAGAGTTGATAATGTCATAAATTTGGTCAAAAAAAGGCGTTCGGGGGATGAAAATGCAAAACAGCCCCCGAACCACTGTTTTTACATAACAGGAAGCTTCCCGGTGCCAAATGTTACATGTAGGGACAGACGTTACGTAAATAGAAAATGTAGGTTGGGAGATGGAGTTGATAATGTCATAAATGTAGTCGAAAAAAGGTGTTCGGGGGGGCAAAAATGCAAAATAGCCCCTAAACCAAAGTAATTACATAATGGGAAGTTTCCCGGTGCCAAATGTGATATGTAGGGACAGACGGTATGTAAATAGAACACTTACGTTGGGAGTTACAACTGATAATGCCAAAAAATTAGTCGAAAAAAGACATTCGGGGCGCGAAAATACAAAACAGCCCCCGTACCACTATTTTTACATAACAGGAAGCTTTCCGGTACCAAATGTGATATGTAGGGATAGAGGGTATGTAAATAGGACACCTACATTGGGAGTTGGAGTTGATAATGCCATAAAATTAGTCGAAAAAAAGCGTTCGGGGGGCGAAAATGCAAAACAGCCCACGAACCACTGTTGTTATGTAACAGGAAGCTTCCCGATGCCAAATGTCACATGTAAGGATAGATGGTACATAAATAGGACACCTACGTTGGGACTTGGAGTTGATAATGCCATAAAATTAGTCGAAAAAAGGCGTTCGGGGGCAAAAATGCAAAATAGCCCCCGAACCACTGTTTTTACGTAATGGAAAGCTTTCTAGTGCCAAATGTGACATGTAGGGACAGACGGTACGTAAATAAGACACCTACGTTGGGAGTTGGAGTTGATAATGCCATAAAATTAGTCAAAAAAAAGGCGTTTGGGGGGCGAAAATGCAAAACAGCCCCTGAACCACTATTTTTACGTAACAGGAAGCTTCCCGGTGCCAAATGTGACATGTAGGGGTAGACAGTACATAAATAGGACACCTACGTTGGGAGTTAGAGTTGATAATGCCATAAAATTAGTCAATAAAAGGCATTCGGGGGGCGAAAATGTTAAACAGCCTCCGAACCACTATTTTTATATAACGGGAAGCTTCCCGGTGCCAAATGTGACATGTAGGGACAGACGGTACGTAAATAGGACACCCATGTTTGGAGTTAGAGTTAATAATGCCATAAAATTAGTCGAAAAAAGGCATTCAGGGGGCGAAATGCAAAACAGCCCCTGAACCAAAGTAATTACATAACGGGAAGCTTCTAGGTGCCAAATGTGACATATAGGGACAGACGGTACGTAAATAGGACACTTACATTGGGAGTTACAGTTGATAATGCCAAAAAATTAGTCAAAAAAAGGCGTTCGAGGGGCGAAAATGCAAAACAGCCTCCGAACCACTATTTTTACATAACGGGAAGCTTCACAGTGCCATATGTGACATGTAGGGATAGACGGTACATAAATAGGACACCTACGTTGGGAGTTAGAGTTGATAATGCCATAAAATTAGTCGAAAAAAGGCGTTCAGTGGGTGAAAATTCAAAACAGCCCCCATACCACTGTTTTTACATAACGGGAAGCTTCCCGATGCCAAATGTGACATGTAGGGACAAATGGTACGTAAATAGGACACCTACGTTGGGAGTTGGAGTTGACAATGCCATAAAATTAGTCGAAAAAAGGCATTCGGGTGGCGAAAATTCAAAACAGCCCCCGAACCAAAGTAATTACGTAACGAGAAGCTTCCCGGTGCCACATGTGACATGTAGGGACAGGCGATACATAAATAGGACACTTACGTTGGGAGTTAGAGTTGATAATGCCATAAAATTAGTCGAAAAAAGGCGTTCGGTGGGCGAAAAAGCAAAACAGCCCCCGAACCACTGTTTTTACGTAACAGGAAGTTTCCTGGTGCCAAATGTGACATGTAGGGATGGACGGTACGTAAATAGGACGCCTACATTGGGAGTTAGAGTTGATAATGCCATAAAATTAGTCAAAAAAAGGCGTTCAGGGGGTGAAAATGCAAAACAGCCCCCAAACCACTGTTTTTACGTAACGGGAAGCTTCCCGGTGCCAAATGTGACATGTAGGGACAGACGGTAACAACTCTTGGGGGTCTATGGGGGCCTTAAAAATATTTACATTCACAGAGGAACTTGAATAAAAAGCATGCTAAATGGTCTTCATTTCTTCAAGAGTACGCACTTTAAGGAACTAGGGTTTAATTTAAGTTTCTTAACCATAAATCCTTTCTCATTTCAGGGATGACTGATTGAAAGAGAAAACCTGAGCTAACTATGTTCAAGAAAATAAAATAAACCGAACCCTTCTAAATAATAAAGATAAGAACTCTCTAAACGATGATAATGCAATGCATGTGTTTTTCCTTTTCACAGAAGATGAGTATGTTTGTATGATCAAGGCTTGAAGCTGAAGTTGTTTTGATAATGCTTCACTACAAAGCATGGTCAAGACTCAAATAAGCCTAAAAAACAATTATAACAGACTCAATCTTAGAGTGAAATTGCCAACACAAAAGTGATTAAAGGGTAACTAACATTTTTTGCTTACACATTTACTTAATAACTGTGTTATTATGATCATTCAGGATATAACCTCTCCTTTTTAGTATTGTCAAGATCTTTCGTAGGTCTATTTCTATGTATGTGTGGAAGACAAATGGAGGACTAGGACTCTGCATTATGCGGGTCCTTCGTAGGAGATCTAACATGCCAAGTTTCACTGTGGCTTGAATCAATTTAGGTTGTCTTGCTGATCGAAAAAGTTTGGGCTGTCTTACTTAACACTGTTATTCATTCATCTATTTTTTTATGCTATGTGGATGTATATTATCAATCAGCTAGATAACTAAATTTTGGTTATTTCTTCTTTGGGCTGTCTTACTTAACACTGTTATTCTTTCTTACTTAACACTGTTCTCTTTTTTCCTTGAGCTGTTGGCTCGAACCTTTTGATAATGATCATGGGTGATGTCATTATGGTGTTGGTTTGGAATGTGCATGTAGTTGTATTGTTGTCGGTTGGTTTGGAATTTGAATGTAGTTGTACTGCTAGCGCTTATGTTAATAACGCGTGGACTTTGAGGATTGATGAGTTCATTCCATCTCCACCTCTATGTTGGTATAATATTATTCTCTGACAATCATATTATTAACCTTACTAGATTGTCTAGTGGTTGCAACCCTACATGCATGTACAATACTAATGATGAATTTTTTCTTTTACCAACCCAATATGTAGTCAATACTAATGATTAACCTTTTTTTTTTTTTTTTTTTTTGCAGATGGTTTTGGACGTACAAATGTGGATATGACTTTTTTTGACACGTATGGAAGGGCATTGTTTTTATACCTCTATCCGTATATATAGTGGTTCGTACAAATTAATTTTTTTCCATGGTAAATATCTAAAATATGGCATGGTAGAAATTAGCATTGGGCGTGGTACAAATTAGTTTTTGGGGTGGTACAGATTAATTTTTTTGGTGTGGTACAGATTTCCTCTATTAGAATTCGTATTACATATGTCGAATGGAATGGAATTGGATGTCGAATGGAATTTTTTGCGTGCACGTTGTCGAATGATTGATAATATATATTCAGTATTGATGGATTATATTGTTTATACATTGTATAGGTTGCACTAATAATGGATACAGGTGGTTCAGAAATTTTTTTTAAAAAAATTAATATAGTATTTGGCTACTAAATATTTTGGTAGCCAAAAATGTAAACAAATGTTTTGGCCACTAATAATGTAGTAGCAAAATCAACAAAATATTTTTTGCGACCAAACAGTTTGTAGCTAAAACAAATCAGAATGAGAGAAAGAAACTATTGCCGACTAACTATTTTAGTCACGAAAAAGTTGGCATCCTTTGGCGACTAAATTCCACGGTCAGTAAATAGTTCAATTGGCGACTAAAACTTTAGTCTCTAAATAGTTCAAATTAGTTTATGTTAGAACTTTCGGCGACTAATATTTTGGTCGCCAAAATATCACTTCAAAAATTCATTATTGACGACTAACCGAAGTTTAGTAGCCAAAAATTCACTTTTCGGCGACTACTATCTTAGTCGCCAAAAGGTAGCATTGCAGACTAAACAAAAAATAGTAGCCAAATGTTTCACTTTCGACGACCAAACAAAAGTTTAGTCGCTAAAACTATCGCCGACAGGGTTTAAGCGACGACCTTGGTGGCAAAAAATTTTAGTCGCTAAATGGTATCGGCGACTAAAAATGGGACTTTTGGCGACTAATATTTTGGTTGCCAAAACTATTATTTCTTGTAGTGTATAGCTTTTTAGCTTTGAAAAGGCTATTTTGGATAGTTTAGTTAAATTTATTTCAAACAGTTTCTGATTCTAACAACTTATTTTAACCCAAAAAAGATGTTTCTGAGAAGCTGTCCACCCTCTGCTTCTGATTGTCAGTTTTTACTGTGGATATGTTAACTTGCGATTATACACTTAGAAATTGGGTTTTTTTTTTATGAAAATAGAAAGAGTCCCAAATGGATTGTAAATTAAATTTATTGTTATTATTATTATTATTATTATTATTATTATTATTATTTGTATGAAATAGTAAATAACAAAAAATAAAAGTTAATTCAATTTACAACTAACAAAGGTTAATTCAATTTATAATTAACAGAGGTAAAAACAATATTTATACATCAAAAAAATATTTCACAACTTATTTACCAAATACTATTTAGCAACTTAAATCTATAATCTATAAACTGCACCAAACAGATTAACAACTTTTGATTAAAGCTATAATTTATAATCTGTCAAGTTATAATTTATAATCTTTTTTAACAATTGCACCAAGCACCTCTAATGACTCATGGTGTAATTTATCCAAAATAAACTTGTTGATTTTTATGAGAACAGTTGTGGGGCCACAATGAAACCAACTTATGTCCAACAAGAAGTAATGAACTGGAGAGTGCTCTGGACCGACTCCATCCTTCCCATTCCTTTATTTTCTCTTCTGATTCTAAATTCCCATACTGAAGAGAGAGAATTTTCTCTTCTGATTTTGAATTCCCATACTGAGAAAAAAATAATAATGAGAAAAATAAATAAAAATAAAAGAAATTAAGCCTAATAGTAAAATATAAAAAATAAAATAAATTAAAATAAAATAATACCAGCAGAAATTAAACTTAATGGGACGTTGGTGTTGCTGGAATGGTAATGTAAAAAAAATACCATGAGGGTTTAAAAAAAAAATCAATGTATGCAAAGTTAATTTTACCTCAAGATGCAGAACCCAAAGAAAAATTACACAGTTGAGAATAGCAAACTGTTAAGGAGAATAAATGTATGAAGGACTTGAGAGCATGCAACTGATATAAATGTTTCCATATCAATGTAGCAATACACATATATCATTTCAACAAAAATTCAAGTTTCACAGTCATAACAAAACTTTTTAAGTAGAAATCAACATTCCAAGCTCGCCACGAATAAAATTGAAACGATCCTCGCTTAGGGGTTTTGTGAAAATATCCACCAATTGCTTGTCGGTGTTTACAAATTCAAGTACAATATCTCCTTTTTGAACATGATCTCTTAAAAAATGATGTCAAAATTCAATATGTTTTGTTCATGAGTGTTGAATCGGATTTTTGCTTAAATTGATGGCACTAGTATTATCACAATGTAGCATCAAGTTTAGATAAATGCCATGGCTGCAATAAGGAGAAGTTCCAAAGGTCAAGAATAAGACACACATGTTGTTGTAGCAAGATAATATGGCAACTATGAATCAATGAGTTTATTCATTATGAAGAATTCATGTTATTTCAATCTATTTTTAAGCACGAGCCAAGGAGATACCAAATTGTTAAAAGTATATGTAAAGCAGTTGAGCATGATCTAACAATCAATTTCTAGCAAGAGCGTACAGATTTTATACATGATAATTAAAAAAAATATGTGAGGTGCAAGCTCATAAGTGTGATATCAAAAATATAATAGAATCTGAGGGGATTTTTTTTTAAAAAAATATATTCTAGTTTAAATTCTTTCCCTTGTTTCATTTGGCAAAATCAATAGGAGATATGATAAATGAAAGCTCATAACTGAAATGTTTTCCTCAATAATATCAAATAGGATGCCAAATATTACCAATAAGGATGCCAAAATGATACCAACATGCAATCTACCAAGGATACCAATATGCAATCTAGAAGATTTAACAATCATAGCTCAAGCATTATGTAGAATACCAAATATTGCTCATAATAGGTTAAACTCAATATAATCTCATGGCGCTAATGTAATTTCAAAAAAATGAAGCATGTTCAAGGTATAGCAATCCATATGCCAAGAAAAATCATGAATTTCAATATCTAGCACACATTTAAGCATAGGCATGATTCTTAGGCAAGAGCATCATCAAAGAGTATACATTGCAAATCATATAAAGCATAATCAATCTTTTTCATATCAAAGTAATAACAGTATTAGCTCAAAGGCTATAAGATAGAATTTTTACCTCAAAAGCTTAAGAGAGTGTAGAAGGCATACCTTTGGTTCATGAGTTAGAAGCTTTTCAATCATCAATTTTCTTTCATGAGGAATTCATCTCAAAAGGGTTTAACAAGTATGTTAGTAAAATGATTTCTCCCCCTAAGTTGGTGTTACCCTTTTCTAATATGATTTTGTGTAAATATAGCATTCGTAGAACAATCACTATTACTCAATAAAAATACAACACAAATCACTTCTTATCACAAACTCAAAAGGTGAAAAATAATTCAATGATCAAACAAAAGTTTGGAATGCTATTTTTCAGAATTTTCAAGTTGTAGCACATAGCATAATACGCATAAGAAAATAGTGTTATGCTCTTTGTTTTATTAAGAAATGATGCAACAATCTCATTTAATCACATAAAATTATCAAAAGGCATTTTCATCAATTCAATCCACATACTCAAGTGTGATAAAACGTTTTACTTAATGTGAAACACAACATGAATGTTATAAACAATTAATTCAACAATTTATCAATCAAAAGCATTTTATGAGATGCATGCAAATATAATCCATATTTAAAAGATATTCAATAGGATAGATATAATGTCTCTACAAACGTATGATACTTCTTTTCATTTAGACATTATTGATGGATCAACGAATTTCATAACTCATTCAAATATTCCAATGTAAAGCATATAAGCATAAAATTTTCATATTGAGCATATTGTTGAGATCATAAATGTGCGATTCAAAATATAGATAGTATACATCTCAAAATCATGCTATGACATAAAAATTGATTCTACAAAGATATGACTCAAAAAAAAGGATTAACATATTAGTATGAAGTCATATATAAGATGTGAAAAGTATGCTCACAAAAAATATTTATCACTTCTTATCTCTTTTTCATAGCAATGGATGACATGATATACAATGTTAATGAATATATGAATCATTCACATTCTGATAGGCATTCATCAAAATAATATAATTCTCATTTTTGAGTTCAATGAAGGTTTGAAAGAAACTAGGAGAACATGACTTAGCAAACTTAGTACACTTATGTAATGACCCAAAAAAAAAAATTCAAATAGCCAGTGCATAATTTAATTGAGCAAATTTTTGAATTTGATTGCTGTGCAAATTCTGTGCAAAAACAGTTCAGTTTTGTATTTTTTTAAAATAGTTTTCGATCTCATAAAATTATAAACTTTTTACGTGTTATTCCCATATGAGTCTATCACGTTGGATAAAAATTTCAGAATTCCATGATGAGTATTTATTTTATGAAAATTCACGGACTGATTGGTGTTTAGTTTAATTTATAGCTGAATTTGAAATTGAGTTTTGGGTGTTCGGACCAGGATTTGAGATAAATTTGTTGGGTCTATTTTAGTATATAATTGGACGATGTTTAACTTATGGGTGAGACCCATGATTTAGATTTAATTTAATTTGAGTTTGTTTAATGACTCGTGTTTAACTGTTTGGTCCTTTTTAATTAGGTAATTGGTAGTAACCACCTTAGGAGTTGTTATTATTTATTATATAGGATTATAATAAATATTTAATAGTTGATTTTATGGTGTGTACCATATGACAAAAAAATTATCTATGTTTATATATTAGAATAGAGATAGATATTTAGTCAACATGATGATGATTATGTTTTTTTTTTTTTTTGGGTGGAGGATGAATGATGATAAGAGAAAATGGGCAGCATGGGTTCGGTGGGTAGTGGTGGACAATTATTTTTTTTTTTAAAAAAAAAGAGAGAGTGGTAGGGGGCAGCACATGAGAAAAAGAAATGAGGGAAGTGCTTTGATCTGGGCAAAGAAAAAAAAACATACACAGGCTCTCTCTCTCTCTCTCTCTTTCTTTCCCCCATTGTTGCTCAATTTTTGAGCTTATAGTGGGAGTCTTTAAAATGAGATTTTGCAAAAGTGTTGTAAATGAAAGTCAGAGAGCTCGTCGTGATCTTCGCAATGGTGATCTCGGATTCATGATCGGGCAATGTTTGCATTTTCGGATTTGTTTTTCTTCATATTTGAGGTAGGGACTTTCTTCATATTTTTACATTAAAGCTATGTTAGGGTTATTTTGAGAAAATATATCATTATAAGAGGTATTGCATATAGATATATTTTTAGATTTTTGTTTGGTAATTTTTGGAAGAAAAATTATGTTGAAATGTTAAGAATGTTGATATTTTGAGATTGATTTTGGGAAAATCATTTTGTGTTGTTAATTTTGTAAAAAGAAATCCGAAAATAGAATTTAATAGTTGTATGGATTGTATCTACATCATATTATGATTAGATGATTTATTTTGAGAAATATTGTAACGCCCTCAAAATAATACATAAAACCCATCATTTTAGACATGCAATGATATAAGAGAAATCAACATCTTTCTATTCATCAGAGTAGTTCTTACAACAATATTACATATTAACAACAAAAGCAAATGTCCTACGGGCTCACAGCTTTCCAAGTCAACACTTGGTTACAAAAAGAAGAGTACTAACTCTATACGAAATAAGCCCTTGGCTTGATATACATGTAATACAAACAAAATATTCAAAAAGCGTCTTCAACTCCCATAACCATCTAAGCTATGTCCTTGGAGGTGGCATGCTACCTGTACCTGAAAATGATGTCCCATAAAGGGTGAGTCAACGCCCAGTAGAGATATGCTAAACACAACATGAACAGTAACTAAGACATTAGCAATTGATAAATGTTTGACTCGCATAACCCAAATCATATACCACTTTCATCACATGACCACAGTGTCCATATCTCATCTCATTTTCCATTTCTTATCAAATTCACAATTTACAACAACAGCTCAGAACCTGGCCAACAATTTACATGAGGTAGTGACTCATATTAAACATTTCCCATTTCACAACAGATAAGCATACTGGCTATATCAACACTTCGATAGATAAGCATATAAGCTATATCAACACTTCCATACATAAGCATACGAGCTATATCAACACATTAACTGATAAGCATATGAGCTGTATCAACGGAGTCCATCCCCTATCTCCTCCCAAATGATATCTGGTTTACAGGTCCATCCCCTATCTTCTCCTAAACTATGGAGTACATCCCCTATCTCCTCCCACACACACAACGTATATACACAAAGGTCATATACATAATCAATCAATACATACAGTTAATGTATTCTACCAACCGTCATACTCTATGACACAACCAATTGATTAGTTTTAGTTTGCCTAATCATCATGCATTGTCTACAACAATCAAAACTACCCTCCACCGGTAGCCTAAAGCAATTATTTCTAAACAGATAATAAAAGCACCAACAGATGAAATATCCATATTTCCAAAAGTGAGTGATTAATAAATCCAACTTCACTAATCCATCTCATAATGAGCCAATCTCATTATATTCAACTCAATTCCACAATTTCTCACCAAACGTCATTAATTGCTCTAATGACCCAAACATATCCAAACATGGCATAATTCCCCTTATTCTCAATATTGACTCCAAGAGTCCATATATTACCAATAACATCAACATACTCATTTTGAAACCCAAATACATGTTTATGGTCCAAAATAATCAAAACCCTCTTTTTAAAAATATACATTTGAAACCCTAGTTTCCAAAACCCAAAACCATTTATACAACAAACTCAATATCTAGGTCAAAACCCATAAGAGTGAGTAGGAATCCCTACCTCAAAAGATGAAACCCAACGAAGGAGATGACGAAGATGAAGATGCTCCAAATCCCGAAATTCTTGGATCAAAAGATAGCCCTCGACGATCAACACAACTTTTACAAAGGCCGAAGGAAAGGGAAGACTTTTACAAAGGCCGAAGGAAAGGGAAGCACTCTAACTAGATCAAACCCTAGAGAGAAGGGAGTTTCTAGAGAGAGAGGCTCTCAAAAATGCTTTTGGGAAAGTAAGACAGAGAGAGAAGCTGTAAAAAGTGATTTAAAAATGCCCAATTGTCTTCTGATATATGACAGGTCCACTCAAGCGGAAAACACAACGCTCGAGTGTCAAGAACAAAAATCTGGGTCCGCTCAAGCTCAATAATGCCCGCTCGAGTGCCAAGACACAAGAATAAAGTGCATCCGCTCAAGCGTGAAAACCAGTCCACTCGAGCGTAGATTTTCCCTTCCCAGAACTTTCACAGACAAAGCACTACCCGCTTGAGCGCCAACATACCCGCTCGAGCGCAACCGCTCGAGCGTGAAAAACATGCTTGCAGAAGTTTTGCAGAGCACAAAAATACTGGGAGTGTTGTAGATACCCCATTTTTGACCGTCCTCAAAACTTGGACGTCACCATTGGAACACTTGGTGATTACCCTTGTGTGTTCGTCTTGAGTTCCCGGAGGTCTCGGTTGCGCGCCTTGCCTCAAGATCTCTCGACTCGACCGTGTTGTGTCTGGTTTTGCACCAAACACTTGTGTTTTGCCTTGAAGGGGCAGGGAATGCCTTGTGAGGCATCCCCACACATCACCGGCCATGGCTTGACGCCACCGGCCAGTGATTTTGTTCCATCGGCAATGTATATTGCCGGTCGGCACTCTTTGTTGCCGGTCGGCCATTTATTTTTCCAAAATGGCAATTTTGAATGGCCGATCACTGTTCATCTACTTTTAGTAGATATTTTGTGCCAGCTGTGATAGCTGGCACCCACTCTGCTCCCCTCCATACACGTGTATGGAGGGATTTCCCTCTTGGATGGCTTGTTTTGGAAGCCTTACAAGAGAGAGCTCTATAAGAGAGAGTCTCCTCTCTTGGATTTAGGGTTAGACAACATTTTTAGAGAGCTTTGACATTAGGGTTAGGAATTTGTATCCATTTCATCTCTATATTTCCCTCTCTTGTTAGTTTAGTGTGTGTTTGGTCTTACTTTTGCACACAAACACCCACCATTACACCTTTTCTTGGTTATTGAGGGCCAAAGGAGTGTTCTTGGAGTTCTTGGAGCTAGTTTGGAGCTGAAGAAGCTGCTGGAGCTTCAGTTGTGAAGAAAGTCTTCAAGGGTAACAACTTTGCCCCTTTTTACCCCTTTCTTGCATAGCCTTTTAGCTTACCTTGCAACTGTTTTTGAACTTTGTGTATAACATAAAAAAGTTCTATTTTTAGGCCCTCTAAATAGTTTGTTTAGAGTGTTTTGTGATTTGAGGTTGTTTAACCCCTTTTGAGGCTTGTAAGGCTCCTTTTTGTGCCATTTTGTGTGAGCTCCGGGACCATTGAGTTTGGGCCTCCTCACCACTGAAATCTTGAGGGATTTTAGAGGTGGGAATGGTGCCTCAAGGTCCTAGGAAGGAGAGGGCCACCCCCTCTCCTTGTTGTCCTTGAAAAGGACCATTTTTGGCCTCTTGAGGGAGCACCATGTTTAGGTTCATGTTGACCATGCCTTAGCTGATTTTTGTGCTTATTATGTCATAATATGCCTCTGTTTTTAGTTGATTTTGGTACACCATGCTTGCTTAGCATACATGCCTTGTAATGCCTTTTTGTTGCCTTAACATGCCTTAGGTTGTAAACCATTGTTCTAGCATGCTTTAGGCTTAGCTTTGTGAAGCTTTCATGTTTATTTTGCCATGATTAAGGTATGTCCTTAGTTGTCTGGGTCGACTTTGGCATGCATTGTATAGCCGCTTTGCATTTTGGCTTGTTAGCCTTAAGGGTGTGATTGTGTGGTATGCATTACTTGCATCATTTTCAGTGGTTTGGGACCACTTGCCATGCTATTTCAGTCCTCATAACATGCTTGTATGCTTGCCTTTTGATGTTTCTTTGATGCTTTAAAAGCTTGTGTTGAATGCTCCATGTTTGGTCTCTTTTGCATGCTTCCATTTTTAGGATACTTGGATGCCATCTAGGTGTTCCCTTAGCATTGTTTAGGTCTGCCTTGAACATGTTTTAAGTCTTCTTGGCCTTGTGGGGCTTGGTTGGCTTGGCCATGGTTTAAGTCTCCTTGCCTTGCCTCAAGTATTTGGACTAATTGCATGCTTTGTTTGTCTCGTTTGCTTGGTTTAGCACCATCATTAACCTGATTTTTAAAGCTCGTGTGCATGCCATATGTTCATCTTTGCATCCTCCTAAGTGTGCTTGAGAATTGTCTCTTTATGCCTAAGTGTTGGTCCTTGTATACATGCATGTTTGCATGCCATTAGTCCTTCATTTTTTTTTTTTGGGCACTCTGGCCACTTTTTTAGGTTAGTTTGAGGGCTGCCTAAATTAGTCTAAGTCCATTCTTGCATGTTGTGACACGCTTACCTTGTGTGTTGATTGCATGCTTGGCCTATCACGTGTTGTGGCATGTCTAAGTGACTTTGCATTTGGCATGCATTTCTCTTAGTTGGAATTACCTAACATGTTGCATGCTTTGCATACTTGCATGCTTGAGTAACTAGCATAGTTGTCACATGCCTTGTATGCTTGTTTGCATTACCATGTTACATGCCTAATTAATATGCTTAGGTTGCATTGCATGCATGCTTTGCCTCTTGATTATCCATGAGTCCCTAACGTAAAGGTTTGCAAGATAATCTACCGAGTCAATTGTGCGTATAGGTACAAAATTTGTTGATTTAGTTAACCGATCAACTATCACCCATACAGCATCATTACCCCGTTGAGTCCTCGGAAGACCCACAACAAAATCCATCATGACATGCT
>NW_021025644.1:34232-83036 GCF_004153795.1 Camellia sinensis | reverse complement strand
AAGTGATTTTGTTCCATCGGCAATGTATATTGCCGTCGCATCTTTGTTTGCCGGTCGGCCATTTATTTTTCCAAAATGGCAATTTTGAATGCCGATCACTGTTCATCTACTTTTAGTAGATATTTTGTGCAAGCTGTGATAGCTGGCACCCATCTGCTCCCTCCATACACGTGTATGGAGGGATTTCCCTCTTGGATGGCTGTTTTGGAAGCCTTACAAGAGAGAGCTCTATAAGAGAGAGTTCTCTCTTGGATTTAGGGTTAGACAACATTTTTAGAGAGCTTTGACATTAGGGTTAGGAATTTGTATCCATTTCATCTCTATATTTCCCTCCTTGTTAGTTTAGTGTGTGTTTGGTCTTACTTTTGCACACAAACACCACCATTACACCTTTTCTTGGTTATTGAGGCAAAGGAGTGTTCTTGGAGTTCTTGGAGCTAGTTTGGAGCTGAAGAAGCTGCTGGAGCTTCAGTTGTGAAGAAAGTCTTCAAGGGTAACAACTTTGCCCTTTTTACCCTTTCTTGCATAGCCTTTTAGCTTACCTTGCAACTGTTTTTGAACTTTGTGTATAACATAAAAAAGTTCTATTTTTAGGCCTCTAAATAGTTTGTTAGAGTGTTTTGTGATTTGAGGTTGTTTAACCCCTTTTGAGGCTTGTAAGGCTCCTTTTTGTGCCATTTTGTGTGAGCTCCGGACCATTGAGTTTGGGCCTCCTCACCACTGAAATCTTGAGGGATTTTAGAGGTGGGAATGGTGCCTCAAGGTCCTAGGAAGGAGAGGCCACCCCTCTCCTTGTTGTCCTTGAAAAGGACCATTTTTGGCCTCTTGAGGGAGCACCATGTTTAGGTTCATGTTGACCATGCCTTAGCTGATTTTTGTCTTATTATGTCATAATATGCCTCTGTTTTTAGTTGATTTTGGTACACCATGCTTGCTTAGCATACATGCCTTGTAATGCCTTTTGTTGCCTTAACATGCCTTAGGTTGTAAACCATTGTTCTAGCAGTCTTTAGGCTTAGCTTTGTGAAGCTTTCATGTTTATTTTGCCATGATTAAGGTATGTCCTTAGTTGTCTGGGTCGACTTTGCATGCATTGTATAGCCGCTTTGCATTTTGGCTTGTTAGCCTTAAGGTGTGATTGTGTGGTATGCATTACTTGCATCATTTTCAGTGGTTTGGGACCACTTGCCATGCTATTTCAGTCCTCATAACATGCTTGTATGCTTGCCTTTTGATGTTTCTTTGATGCTTTAAAAGCTTGTGTTGAATGCTCCATGTTTGGTCTCTTTTGCATGCTTCCTTTTTAGGATACTTGGATGCCATCTAGGTGTTCCCTTAGCATTGTTTAGGTCTGCCTTGAACATGTTTTAAGTCTTCTTGCCTTGTGGGGCTTGGTTGGCTTGGCCATGGTTTAAGTCTCTTGCCTTGCCTCAAGTATTTGGACTAATTGCATGCTTTGTTTGTCTCGTTTGCTTGGTTTAGCACCATCATTAACCTGATTTTTAAAGCTCGTGTGCATGCCATATGTTCATCTTTGCATCCTCCTAAGTGTGCTTGAGAATTGTCTCTTTATGCCTAAGTGTTGGTCCTTGTATACATGCATGTTTGCATGCCATTAGTCCTTCATTTTTTTTTTTGGGCACTCTGGCCACTTTTTAGGTTAGTTTGAGGGCTGCTAAATTAGTCAAGTCCATTCTTGCATGTTGTGACACGCTTACCTTGTGTGTTGATTGCATGCTTGGCCATCACGTGTGTGGCATGTCTAAGTGACTTTGCATTTGCATGCATTTTCTCTTAGTTGGAATTACCTAGCATGTTGCATGCTTTGCATACTTGCATGCTTGAGTAACTAGCATAGTTGTCACATGCCTTGTATGCTTGTTTGCATTACATGTTGCATGCCTAGTTAATATGCTTAGGTTGCATTTCATGCATGCTTTGCCTCTTGATTATCCATGATTGAGGTTGAGCTCCTCACTTGTTTGTTGGTTTGCATTGCATTTGAAATCAACATGCATAAATTGGTCTCTTGGGCCATCACGCATCGAAATGCGCGATTGATGGGCCGAGAACAAGGAACATGTCCCTTTGAGTCATAAACATGATAAGGAATATGGTTGGTGATTGCCATGCAAAGCTCTGCCCTCTGCTGCTGTCAAACAGGTCTTGCAGGAACTTTTTGCCGATCGACTGCACAGAGTGCCGACCGGCAATCCATCTGTGGCCGATGGATTCATTTTTGGCCGATCAACACCAAATCACAGCCGGTGATGATTCCCTCCGGCCGGTGGCATTCCCCAACATCCAGTGAGCACATCCTGAGACTTTGGCAGTCTTCAGAGAAGCAGAGCAGGGAAAACAGAGGCAACTTGTGCATGGCAGTGGACTTCCGAGCAAGACCCGAGCACGCGTGCATTGAGCCCTCTTCCCGAGGCCGTTTTTCTTGCTTTCTTAAGTTAATTAATTTGTTTAATTAATTTAGTTGGTCTGTAATAATTAATTAGCTAGGATAGTTAATTCGTTATTCGAATTGTATTATTCTTTTGGTCCCTCCGAGCGAGGGCGAATTTGTAATAAGTGTGGGTGAGTGTGTGCATGTCTTCCAACCCCCACTTCTTTCTCTCTTTTACTTACCTGCTTTGATGGTTAGTAATAGGTCATGTTTAATTTAGCATACCTTATGCTATGCATGCGTGCATTATTCATCAGTATTGCATGCACCGGGCTCAGCACATCATGCTAACTGCATTAGTATTTCAAATCTAACTTGAATACATGCTACTTGTGCATTTTCACATGTCATTCATAGACTAGCCGAGCCTACTCTAGTGACATTCCGTATGCGTTGCATTAGACATTTAAACAAAGACTTGGATCATGCATTGATTGTTAACGAGTTCTTTGTTTTGGCACGGAATACGATGTAAGTATTTATGCTTTAGCATCCTTGCATGCGTATGAGTGTTGCCATGATAGGATGATTACCATGAGGCTAGCTGCTTATGTGATATAAACTACTTGAATGCCTGTGGGTGAAGGTTGGATTGTCTGAGTTGGAATAGCTCATTGAAATCCGTATTTTAGCCTACTTGCGAGTAACAAATTCCAAAACATTGTTCCAAAACAAACGGATATGCAATGCTTATTCCCAAATTAGGCAATCTAGTCTATACTTTTGTGCTGTGCGCATAACATAGTAATTCTAGGCTAATAATCGAGATAAGAACACATAACATTTTCAAAAACGGATATCATGGTTAGTAGAGGCCGATCTTCGGATCGGGCGAGAAGGGGTGCTCATAGCTGACCTTCCCCAATCGTACCCAAGTTCCCGAGCTGAGGCAACTTTGGTGATGACGGACACATGGCCTTTGGCACCGAGTCAGGGTTTCCTAAGTTCCCCCTTAAAAAATATTTAGGTGGCGACTCTGTATCTGGCAAAGCAGTCCATGTTTGGCACTTCTTTCAAAAATCTGTTTCTCAAAACAATTTGCCAGATTTGGACTCTTTGGTTCAGATTAAGGACCGTGACACAAAATGAGTCCGAACCGTAGCGGGGTCCCTCGCGGACGCGTTACATGTGTGCAATCTCCGCTCAAGCGCTAGACGACCCGCTCGAGCGAAACGACCAAAAACCTGGCAACAAGATTTTAGACCAAGGCTCAACTCACCTGCTCGAAACATGCCCAACACATCCTAAAACTCAAACAAATGGAATCAAAGGACGACAATAAGATAGATACAACTACCAACTCCACAGAACCAAAGTCGGGATACAACAGATACAAAAAAGGAAAGCTGGGATCGCTATAAATATAAAGTTGATTTTTTTTTATCTTTGATTTGGAATTTATTTTTGAGAAAAATAAATTAATGTTGAGGAATATGGAGTAAATACTTAAGTAGGAATTATAGAGTTGTTTTGGGATTAAAAACTCTAAAAAGTTATATTCATGATATTTTATAAAAGATAATATGTTGATGATTAAGTTGTGTTCATTTTTATGAAAATAAAAATGTGAAATGTAGACTTTCGCACTCATAATCTTGAAAATGTTACTATTGGGCATATTTCATAATTTTTAATGTAAATATCATGTTGGTTAAGTAATTTTAGAAAAAGTTGTGAAATGGTTATTGGTAGAGAATTTGGTAAAAAAAAAAATATTACCTTCTTAAATAGCTTGGCATGAAAAATTGGATTTAAGAGATTATGTAATAAAATCATATGATTTTGACATGATATGATTTCACGTATATGTACGAGTATTTTGGTACCCGCATATCTTTTAATGTTTTAATATGAGATTGTTCGGTGAGCTTGCTCACCCCCTACCTGTACATATGTACAGGGAATGCTTTTCGGATTTGAAGATCAAACAATGGGTTTTACCATTTCATAAGTATAATGTAGTGATGGATTGTACTACTTTATTTGTTGTTTGGCTAAGTGCTATTTTTTTTGTTAAAGAGTAGTATCCCCTCTTTTATTGTAAGTCTTAGGGCATTTCTTTTATTTGTATATAAATGTCATTGTTGTATAATGAGAGGGAATATGTATATTTAATTATTCATCATTTCATCCAAGGATGAAATGTTATTTGTAAATGGACTTAATTAATGAATATTGGTAATGTTATCCGAGTGACAAAATACGGACCGTTACAACATGGTATCAGAGCGAACCGGGTTTGAATACCTTGGCTCGTGGGAAGTGGTTTTGACCACAGTTGGGTTTATCTCAGGATTGTGAGCGACGTTTGCATTCTATGTGATAACATGCTTAAGTGCTAAGATGTTATATGTTTGTGTGGGCATAAGGTTGGGTCTCGAGGATGTTGTGTCGAGTCCAGAAATTTTTCTTAGAAATCTCATTGGAAATGCGCCTGATCAACGTGATTTCTAATAAGAGGTCTAAAAAGATTTCTAGAACGACTAACCATCTTCGTAGTGGCAACCCGTTATTTGTTATGTGGTTATGTGATTTTATGCTACTTGATGTGCATATGTTGAGTTTTGTGTTGGAACATGAAAATGTACCTCAGTGGAAGGTGTTGATACTAAATGTTATGAATGGAATATACGTGGCCTTGCATGATTTTGAAATTGTTCTATTTACTTGGGTATGTGTGGAGTTGTTCCTGAAACTTGGGTTGTATACCATTGTGTGTATCTGGAAAGAGGCATGGCCTTGACATGGTAAAGATTGTGAATGGTGGTAAGGGGTGTATTTCCCAAGAGGGATTGATTGTTTTGAGATTTTGTTGTAAAATCTATAAAGTGCAAACTATGTAAGGTTTAAAGATGAAATTGGAACCGGACAATATTCATAATTGTTGTTGCCTTTGTTTATTTAATTGTTTTGTCCCTGGGTATCAAGGGAGGGAGTGTCTAATACTCATTGGTAATAGAATTATCCTAAAGAGAATGAGTTGTGTTTTCAGCCATGGTTGTATTTTCCCTTTAGGGACATCTTATGTTTGGTTGGCTAGTCTAGTGGTTTCCAAATGGAGCCTTGGAATGACTCTATGAGTGTGATAGTTTGGTGGTGTAATCTATATTTTAAATTGTTTTGGCCCATAGGCAGTTTGGAATGGTAGTTGGTTTCATCTTTGTGTAATTTGGGTAGTTTCGAGAAGTAGGCTCTCTTTTCCTTGTAATTGGGTGAGTTGGAATGAATTATGAGTTTGTTTGCTAAACCTTGGAGAGTGTTTCCTTGTGCTTAATGTGTGATAAGTCCTAGAAGAGAAGTAGGATCTCTTGTTGGTTGGCCAAGGGAATAACACTTTTTTTTTAGTATCCCGTGGGTTGTGTTAGTCAAATCATGGTTGCATTCAGGGTGGACCTTATAAGTTGCCGTAATACTAGTGCAGGGTTTGTGTGGTAACTCGGAGTAAATGTCTTAGAAGTTGAGTTGAATTAACTTTTAGCTTGAAGGCCATGTATGGTTTGGGTGTTTACCTAGTTGTGTTGAGTCTTGCTTAGACTTAAGGTATATTGTTGAGATCATTTTGTAAACTCCACATCGGAGTGGAACCATTAATGTTGATTTATAGTCTTGTTGATGAAAATCCTAGCCCATTGTCTGAATTGATTTTATTTCGTTTGGGTTATGGGGTGTGGCATCACCCTATTGTTGGTTAAGTGTTGTTGCCTTGTGACGGTTGGCAGTCACTATTTGAGTTGGTAGTTCGTGCTTTTGAAGAGTGATTGTTTCGTTTTGTTAAGATTTCGGAGTAGTAATAGTTGTTTGCCATTAGGATGCATTATGCATTAGGCAATGGAAATAGTTCGTTGAAGATTGGTTATCACCAATAAGGTATGGTGTCCCGATGTTCTAAGGGATCATTTTGGCTAAAATTTTGTTATGCTTAAAGAATTAGATCCTCTTTTGTTGGCATTGGGTTATCAATGTGGATAGAAGAACCACTTAATGACTTATACTAGTAAAGGTTTTTATAACCAATTATTGTGCAATTGTAATGGTTTGGTTCGTTACCAGTGTGACTTGTTGAGGCTCATGTAGTAGTCAAAGAAATTTTGTTGATGCCTTAGTAAGTACCGGAGTGAATTTGTGGGCGACTGTAGAATGTATTACATTACTTGAGTTTAATTTCCAGGACGAAATTTCTTTAAGGAGGGTAGGTTGTAATGATCCAAATTTTTTTTTTAAATAGCCAGTGCATAATTTAATTGAGCAAATTTTTGAATTTGATTGCTGTGCAAATTTTGTGCGAAAACAGTTCGGTTTTGTATTTTTTAAAAATAGTTTCCGATCTCAGAAAATTATGAAATTTTTATGTGTTATTCCCATATGAGTCTAGAACGTTGAATACAAATTTCAGAATTAAATAATGAGTATTTATTTTATGAAAATTCACGGACTGATTGGTGTTCAGTTTAATTTATAGCTGAATTTGAAATTGAGTTTTGGGTGTCCAGACCAGGATTTGAGATAAATTTGTTGGGTCTATTTTAGTATATAATTGGATGATATTTAACTTATGGGTGAGATCCATGATTTAGATTTAATTTAATTTGAGTTTGTTTAATGACTCATGTTTAACTGTTTGGTCATTTTTAATTACGTAATTGGTAGTAACCACCTGAGAGGGTGATTTATGATCTGGAATTGGGCCGAGGCAACGGCCGAGCAGGTTGAGAGCCCAACCGTGCATGGGGCCGAGATGATCAACTATCCGCCCAGAGATGGGCTGCCAGAACTTGGGCCGGGTAGGAATTGGGCCAAGTGTGTGCCGCCCCGGACCGTAAAGAAGCTCGGCAAGGCATTCCTCGATTGGACCGAGCTGCTTGATCAGGGGATGGCTGAAGCCAGACAAGCTGAGCGACCGGCGGCCGGAAAGGCATGGTCAACCGAGGAAACCGTTTGATCGGCAGGAAGGCCGACCACAGGAGGTGCCCCGGGCTCGGCTTAGCCGAGATGCCGCCTAGCCCGGTCCTCTTTGGGCCCAGCCAGTGAAGTGCTTGGGTATGAAGCACAGCACGGCCGTGGATAGAGCAGCTCGGCTGCCGAGCTCCAGCTGAGAAGGTAGGCAGTTGTGATTAGGTGATGATCGACAAGGTTTATGCTGACAGATGGGATAGTGGAGCCACGTGTCAGGAGATGACTAGGAGTGGATATGGGGCGCAGAGGGTATATAAGTATGTCTGCGCCCCCCATACGCGACAGATGAACATTTGGTAAGAGAAATACTTACACTTAACTCTTTCCTCTCTCCCTATCCCAAGGTGTGTGCTAACTTGATCGTCGGAGGGGTTTTCCGGCCACACACCGCCGGGTAGCTCACCGTGTTGTGCTCGCAGGTCGATCGGACAGACAGGAGCTTGGAAGAAAGGAGTACGGGCTTGCCGGAATATTTGCTCCCCGTACAATTGGCGCCGTCTGTGGGAAGCTTGACAGACAAAACCTTGTCTTCCAGGTTCATCTGATCGCCGTCCATGGCGAACAACGATGAGTTCCCGTTGTCTGCCATAGCTGGAGCTACCCCGGAGTTCACCCGAAGGAGAGAAGGGCCTCCCGCCATCCATCCAATGGCAGACTTGGGGACGCCCAGCGGAGGACAGTCAGGAGACGCGCGGGATAAGCGCGGAAGAAGTCATGGACATTCACGAAGTCTAGACGGTCACCGGCGGAGGAGAGACTCACACGCCAGACGTCTGGAAAATAAGTTGAGGGACCAAGACGCTGTCATCCGGCGAATGGCGGCGAAGATGGAGGATCTGAAGCGGCATGTCAAAGGGAAGGGTGTAGCTGGAGTGGGAGACCACAGTGAGCGCACCCCATCCTGTCGTTCAGGCGGCCAGAGTCAGCGACGTACTCAGTCCATATCTATTACCAGAAGTTACCAGGTTGGTGATTCCGACGCGCATGCAGAAAAGTCTAGCGCGCAAGACAGCACCTACAAACCCTCACGTCCGGCGACGACGTCGAGGTACTCTTACTCTGTTCAGTCAGAGGATTTACGGGCAGCCTTAAAGGAGCGGGCTCACCGGCGCGAAGCTCAAAGAATACCTGCTCTCTAGCGGCTATTCTACGGGGCTCACGCCAGCGAGGAGGTCGGAATGCCTCCACCCCGCCAAGAAATGCCACTCTTTGAAGATTCGGACTTGGCTAGGCTGAGTGCCACCCCTTTTTCCCTGGATATAGAAACAACACCTCTTCCGGCAGGCTTCCACCAGCCTAAGTTCACACTTTACGACGGAAAAACCGATCCATACATGCATGTGAGCCACTTCCGACAGGTTATGGCCGGACATAGGCGAAATGACGGACTTATGTGCCTGATCTTCCCGTCAAGTTTAGGCGAGCTGGGCTTAAAGTGGTTCGAGAGGTTGCCGGAAGGGAGCATACAAAGGTGGCATCAGTTGGCCGAGGCGTTTGTTACGCGCTTCAAAACCAACACAAAAACACCAAAGGAAGTCGATCATTTGCTAAGTGTCAAGATGGAACCGAGCGACACACTGAAGGTATACAACTCAAGGATACTGGGAAAGCCTTCAACGGAGATCTTGGACTGCCCAGTCAAACCTTGCAGTCACGCCAATACAAGCGTGGTCTCCCGGTCAGACATAGACTGCGGACTCGCGTTACATGCACCAGCCGACCTCCATGGGCCGCTCATGCCAGCGCATCAATGAGCACATCCCGAGTAGAGGATGACGCGTCAGCTCTACCGTGAAGGCCGAACCCGGTAGCAACAGACAAGAGACAGCAGGCCCCAAAGTGCACGCAGTGTAGGCAAGAGTCAGCCCGCAATCAAGTGACCGAGCTAGGATCGGACCGTGGTTCGAAATCGCAAAAAATCGGGGTAGAGGACGTCGGAATGACCGGGTATGACTACCCCCGAGATGACGTAGCGGACGCAAGCAGAAGATGAAGGCAGACTGGCATAACACGGTCTTTCAAGATTCCAATCATCGCATACTTAGTGAAATCCGAGACGAGGAGTATTGTCCGGTTTCCTTACTAAGTTGGGCGGATTGGACCAAAAGGGCTACAATCCGCGTATCGTTGCACATTCCACCGGAGAAAGCCACCGGACTGAGGATTGTTGCCCTTGGCGAACACTTAGAAGAGCTGTTGCGGCCGCCATTCTAGACCTTTACATTGATAGCGGCGTGAAGCCGAAATTCAGGCTCCGGTTGATCCCAGGGGAACAGATACTGAGACGCACCACCAGGAGGTATTAATGTCAGTCCACGATCGTGGAACGGAGCGTGTTTGCGAACTCCGGGGGCCATGATAAAAAAGGCAGAGCATATGAGGGAAGTTTTGTCGGTACAGCCTTGCCATCAAAAGGGGGAAGACTGAAGAAAAGACTGATAGTTTCACCTCAAGATCTAGAGTGTACCAGACGCCGCCCACAACATTGCCCCTAGTAGTAACACTACGCCGGTCAAGGACTTGATGTTAGCGGATCTGACGATTAGGGAAGCTCGGTCGAGACCATGTGTACTATGATGCATTCAAAGCAGCTTAAACCGGGAAACAGACTTGGGCTCCGGCAACTTCACCACTGGTAGGATTCAACTCACAAACCAGAAGTGGCCTTTCGGAAAGATTTATCCTTGCCGGTCCAAAGCGTGCAATCCGGGGTGGTCAAACAAGTTGAGTTTTTGGGTGCACAATGCCTTCACGTACAACCTTATTTCCTTGGAAGGGGATGGGGCTACACGCCTGCAAGCTGGCTGTAGCATCGACTTACCACCAGGTGATGAGATTCCCCTCGGCTAGGGGGCAATTCGAGGAGATTTGGGCATCAGGTTCATGTTCCAAGCAGTGCTTCGTGGCGGTCAACGGAGGCCGGGCTGCCAAAGGATTCGTTCAAATGATTGAGGGACCGGAGGACCAGGGTGTCTTGGATGATGTGGGCACCAAGGCCGAAGACAAGGCTGTTGAGGAATTGGTTGAGGTGCGAATTGATACAGAACAGCCGGACAAGTTCTTCTTGCTCGGCTCAAGTCTCACGGCCATAGAGAGGACCGAGATGGTTGAGTTTTTAATGGCCAACATCGAAGTCTTCGCGTGGTCGCCCTATGACATGCCTGGCCTCGATCCAAGTTTTATCTGCCATCACCTCAACGTCTTCCCTGGAGCAAAGCCAGTCATCCAGCGAACAAGGAGATCGGCATTGCATCACGCCGAGGTAGTAGCAGAGGAGGTGAAGAACCTGCTTGAGGCACGAGCAATTCAGGAAGTGCACTACCCTCGGTTGATTTCCAACACAGTAGTGGTGCCCAAGAAGAATGGAAAGTGGCGAGTTTGTGTCGACTATAAGACAGTCAACCGAGCTTGTCCCAAAGACAGTTTCCCTTTGCCGCGCATTGACCAGCTAGTGGACTTGACGGCTGGACACAATAGGCTCAGTTCCTTGGATGCCTACCGCGGCTACCATCAGATTGCCATGCACGAGCCTGACCGAGAGATCACCTCTTTCACGACTTCAAGGGGACTCTTCTGCTACCGAGTTATGCCTTTTGGTTTAAAGAACGCCGGGGCAACCTTTCAAAGGATGGTGACCAAAATGTTTGCTCCTTTGCTCGGCCGAACAATGGAGGCCTACATTGATGATATGGTGATAAAGAGCCGACATGAAGCAAACCATTTATTCGACTTAGCCGCGATGTTTGCCATCCTAAAGAAGCACAAGTTGCGCTTGAATGCGTCAAAGTGTGCCTTTGGCGTGGGATCCGGAAAATTTTTGGGATTCTTAGTCACGAACCGAGGCATCGAAGCAGACCCTACTCAGATCAGAGCCGTGCGAGAATTGAAACAGCCCAGCTCGGCTAAGGACGTGCAGCATCTGGCCGGGATGGCCGCCGCACTTAATCGGTTTATAAGCCGGTCATCAGATCGCTGCCGCCCTTTCTTTCAAGCATTGAAGTTAAAGTTCTCGTGGGACGCAGAGTGTGACCAAGCTTTGGCCGAGCTCAAGGAATATCTGTCTACTCCGCCACTGTTGGTTACACCAAAGCTGGGAGAGGAACTTTACCTTTACCTTGCCGTTTCCCAGCACGCGGTCAGTGCGGTGCTAGTCCGCGCTGAAAGAATCAAGCACTTCCCAATTTTTTATGTCAGCAAGACCTTGCTGCAGGCTGAGACAAGATATTTGCCGCTGGAAAAGCTTGCGTTGGCATTGATGATGGCTTCAAGGAAATTGGCGCATTATTTTCACGCCCATACCGTCATCGTCTTGACCGAGTTCCCCCTCAAAGCCTTATTCGAACCGGCAGACTTCTCTGGTCGGATTCTTAAGTGGGCGGTCGAGTTGGGACAGTTTGATGTAAAGTTCCAGCCGCGCATTGCGATCAAAGCTCAGACTTTGGCCGACTTCGTCGCCGAGTTCTCACCTGGCACTCATCCGGTGTGCCCGGTCGATATTACCGTGGCAGATGGTGAGGTGCACGCAAGACCATCCGAGATACAACGAGTTGGTGGGAGTAGCGATGCAGAGTTTGCGCGCACCAGTGAAGCACCCTCAGTTTGCACGGTTATACCACCCGGTGATGCGATGACGGAGTTGAGTATCACCGACCCATCCACTCTGTCCGGTCTCGCATCACCAAGGAGGGAAGAAATTGAACCACACAGCTCAGGACCTGCGGCCGGCGTAACACCGCAACCTGATGATTCGCCTACGGACTTGGGCATTACAGATCGACTTGCTGAGTCCGGTGCCGAATCATCAAGGGGGGAAGGAATGGACCCACACAGCTCAGAACCTGCGGCCAGCTTAACACCGCAACCTGATGATTCGCCCACGGACTTGAGCATTATAGCACTTGCTGAGTCCGGTGCCGAATCACCAAGGGGGACTGAATTGGAACCGGTCAACACAGAACTTGAAACCGCATAGCCGAGCAGTGGTGATCCCACTGCCCTTCGTAACTCTCAAGACCCATCAGACTGCTGGAAGCTTTTTGTGGGGGAAATGTGGAAGCTTTTTGTTGATGGAGCGTCCAACCGTCATGGTGCCGGCCTAGGTATCGTTCTTATCTCCCCGGATGGCTTAACCATTGAACATTCTATCACGCTTGGCTTCCCAGCATCTAACAACGAGGCTGAGTACGAGGCACTTCTCGCCGGGCTCAAGAGCGTAATCCAACTGAAGGCTATCGAGCTCCTGGTGTACAGTGATTCCCAGCTTGTGGTTAACCAAGTCTCTGGGATTTATGACGCAAAGGACAACAGGATGGCGAAGTACCAAGCTCTGGTTAGGGAACATATCAAGCAGTTTGAGGCAATCAGGGTCCAACAGATTGGCCGGGAAGAAAACAGCCGAGCTGATGAACTGGCCGGTCTTGCTTCCATGGTAGATAGTACGTCTCCAAACCCCCTGTTAATTGACTTTCTTCCGCGGCCAAGCATTGAAGACGCCGGGCAGACGACTGTACTCTGCGCCGCGCTAGGTCCTTCCTGGATGGACCCCTTGATCTTGTTCCTCAGAGACCGGACTCTTCCAACTGACAAGAAAGACGCACACAAAATTCGGGTGAAGTCAAAGCGGTTTTGGCTCTCTCCATCTGGCGCGTTGTATAAGAAGTCCTTCACTGGTCCTTATCTAAAGTGCGTGCACCCGAATAGTGTGGAGGCCTTCTTGTACGAAATTCACGAAGGCATTTGTGGAAGCCACATAGGGGGCAGGTCCTTGGCCTACCGAGCTATCTCGCAGGGATACTGGTGGCCATGCATGCAGGAAGACGCACAAAAGTACGTCCGCAGGTGCGAAAAATGCCAGAAATTCGCCCATCAGATCCATCAGCCTGCTAGGGAACTTCTTCCCCTCACCAGTCCTTGGCCCTTCGCCATGTGGGGGCTAGATATAGTGGGACCACTGCCAACAGCACCGGGCAACCGGAAATTCTTCATCGCGGCCACAGATTACTTCACGAAATGGGTTGAAGCTGAGCCCTTGGCAACCATCAAAGAGAAAGACGTGAAGCGGTTTGTCTGGCAGAACGTGGTCACGCGGTTTGGTGTCCCCAAGATATTGATCTCTAACAATGGCACCCAGTTTGATGGTCGCCTATTCAGAGGATTTTGCGAAGATTTGAAGATAAAATTCTACAACTCCACCCCGGCTTACCCGCAGTCCAATGGTCAAGCCGAGGCATCAAACAAGACTATACTGGACGGGTTGAAGAAACGGCTGGAGAAGGCAAAGGGAAAATGGGCTGAGGAATTACCCAACGTCCTTTGGGCTTACCAAACAACCCCGCGACGATCTACCGGGGAAACTCCATATGCTTTGGCTTATGGCATGGAGGCGGTCATACCCCTGGAAGTTGGCATGCCCACCCTAAGAAGCGAGAGTTTCGAGCCCGAACTGAATGCCGAAGCTATTGCCTTGGAATTGGACCTCGTGGAAGAACGTCGGGAAAAGGCCCTTATCCATGTGGCCGCCTACCAATAAGAGCTCTCCAAGAAATACAACAAGACGGTGCACCCCAGACCGTTCAAAGTTGGGGATTGGGTTTTGAGGAAGATTATGGGCAACACCCTGGTGCCAGGAGAAGGCAAACTAGGGGCAAATTGGGAAGGACCTTACAAGATCACCGGTCTGGTGGGCAAGGGGGCTTTCCACTTGGAGGATTTAGAGGGAAGAGCAATACCCCGGCCATGGAATGCGGCCAACTTGAAACTGTATTATTTTTAAGCTTTTGCTGTCTTTTCTTGTGCAAAGAAATTTTTTGGCTTGCACTGCAGAATGTAATTCTTTTTGTCAATATATAGAAGTAATTTTGCTTTAGCACTTGGACTTTTGTTTTAATGTTAAGGACAGAGATGATTTACTTTGGTTGGAAGAGTTGGTGTTTTGTCCAACTTCGGATTCCCAACCGAGATGATTTACTCCGGTTGGAAGAGTTGGTGTTTTGTCCAACTTCAAATTCCCAACCGAGATGATTTACTCCGGTTGGAAGAGTTGGTGTTGGCCAACTTCGGATTCCCAACCGAGATGATCTAATATGGTTGGAAGTGTTGATGATTTGTTCAACTTTGTTATTACCAACCGAGATGGTTATTTCGGTTTATAAATTTGTTGTTTTGTTCTGCTTAAGTACTTCAACCGAGTTATGAATTCCGGTTGACGAGGTGTTTTGTTCAAACAATGATTTATACCGAGATGTTTTGCTGAAGATGGAATTGATGACTACCGTGCAAACACTTGGCAAAATTTGAATTTTTCATTGACAAGAAAATCAATACAAAAGGTGGGGACAGAACCCGGTTACATCAGAAGCGTTGAAAGCAAAAATACAAAAACGAAAAGAAAACTAAACTAAAGGGGATAGATTGGTAAACTCGTCCTCGCCGCATCAAGGTTGATGGTTGGACTTGTGTCTTGGGCACCGGGCTCCTCATTGTCAGGCTGCTCTTGCACCTCGGCCTCTTCTGCCTCAGAATCTGTCTCACCTTCTCCCTCTTCAAGCCCTTCCTCGGCCTCAGCTTGCAAAGCGCTGAAGACGTCGTTTGCATAAGGCACGAGGCAGACCGGTAGCGAAGCTGGAGGAGGGTTGGCAAATACGTCGGTGTCAGAGCCCTGGCCGAGGTGTTCGCAGGCGGACTTCCAGCCAGCCTTGAAGTAGATGTCTTGTGTTGCAAAGACTTGCTTCTTGTAGCTCTGCTTGGCTTCGTTAAAACCGGCGTTGTTGGCAGCCCGGCAAGCTTTCTTCTTCGACTTTTTGAGCGCGTCTACCTCGGTCTAAAGCTCATCCCGTTTTTTCTCGGCCGCATCCAGCTGACCGAGCAGTCTGTTGTTATCGGCGTTGGCCATCTCAAGCGAAGACTTAGCCCGGCCGAGCTCGGCTTGGAGGCTCTCGACCTGGCTGGCTGTGTCATTGGCCTTTTGCCGAAGTCTATGGATTCGCTCCAAAACCAGGTGTTGTTTTTGAATGGCCTGCAAAAAGCAAATTTGATTAGAAGAGGAACCGGGCAAAAACTTGTGCAAATTTTAGAGGTACATTGACTTACCCTAGCCATGGACTTCACTGAGGATTTTACCAGCCGAGTGTCAGGGACGTGGTCGCTGCCGACCACGTCGCTCGGTAGAAGAAGAGCTTTGGAAAGATTGAAGGTGAGCAAATGCTCTTTGTCGGCCTTGATCGAAGCCGTCGCCGGGATGTCTTGTCCCCGGTGCTTCAGCTGTGGACGCCAGGCTGGCACTGGGACAGGAGTTTCAGATGGATGTTCGGTTGTCAGCTCGGCGACGAGCTCGGCAGAGGGATCTGCCCGTGGTCTTTTTCCAGCCCGGCGTGTTTCTCTGCCAAACTGCCCGGTGGCTAGAGAAGCTAGGGCTACCACGGCGGCACTTGATTGACCACCAGTCGGGGAGCGGGTGACAACGCTCGGTATCTCGGCCGAGGTTGCAGTGAGAAGGTTTTTGATTCAGCTTCTTTTAGCCATTTCCTGTTCTTCTGTCAAACGGATTAAGGGGACGTCAGGAAGGGTAGGATCTGGAGGTGGCGAAGGAGCACGAAGGAAGTCTGTTACTCTACTCTGGCGCGGAGCAGAGTACCTGTAGGTCGGGGTGTAACCGAGTAAGTCGTTGCAATCTCGGTGGGAATATCGAAGCATGGCCCGAATTGCCTCTACGTTGGGAAACTAATAGTTGACTTGCAAGGCTTGGATTGCTGCAAAGAAACAGGAAAACCGGTTAGTTACAGAGTAAAGAGTTAGGCTAACCGAGCAAGTTTGAGCGGCTTACATGATGAACCGAAGTCCTTGTTTATAAACCAGCCCGGCACCTCGGTTGTTTCGTAATTGCCCGACACCCAAAAAAATTCGTCGTCGTGCAGATCTTTATCCGGGGTGCCGGTTACAATTTTTTCCTTGCCCGGTCTTATCTTCAAGTAGTAAGCTAGGCCGTCACCGGTGTGACCCATTGTGTATTGCCTCAATATCTCGGCTAGACCTAAGTTGGTGCCTAGCCGATTGTTTAATTCATGAACGCCGTTGATAATTCTGTAAGTGTTGGTGGACACTTGTGTGGGTGCCAGCCCGGTGCGGCGGAGGAACTCGGTGATAAGTGGGTTTAGTGGGAAACGGAGGCCACCTTCGACAATTGACAGCACGGTGAAGGGGCATTGGTCTAGTCTGCCCCAGGGTGTTGTCTCCTCTTCAGCCAGTTCGAGATGGACGTCGGCCGGGATGCCGTACTCCTCTCTGAATGCAGCTAGCGCGGCCGGAGTATCCACTAGGAAGCGGAATTTCCCAATTTGTAGCCGGCTTAGTATAGCCCGGCTGAGGGGTTTGGCACTGTGGTAATTGGTTGCTGCTCGGTCCTGAGAGCCTCAGGAATGACAGTGGTCCCCTTGGACTCTGCAGGAAAAGGATGGCAAGTGTAAGTGTGAGCGCGGTCGCGCGGAAGGAGCTGGACTTTAGCTCGTCATTAAGGGTGCCAAACCACCTCGGTATTCTAACTAAGGAGCCCGGTCGCCCAAGCAGACCAGATATTAGCCCGGTTGAGCGACCAAGTCCTTTTGTTATCTCGGTTTTTGCTGGTGTTGAGACAAACATGTTATTTGCTCGGTTGGATTGGTTTTTTGGATCAAAAGAAGACCAGGAGCTCGGTTCGCCCCAGTTCTTCAGTGTTCTTCAGGAAAATGAAGAACATCAAGAACAGTGGGAGGTTTGGGACGGTTTCTATGGCCTATGCCCTAAGAGCTACGTTTTTGTGCCCTAATGTGTGTAATCTTAAAGAAAATAGCAACAAAATAGGGGTAGAAGAACTCACCAGTGAAGGGCAGGATCTATTCCCTCGAACACGAAGAATGGCAGACGGGACCAAGGCAAGGATGCTAGAGCTCTGGAGTCGTATAACAGAATGGCAGTAGGAGGAGGTGAAGTTTGGGAGGTCCTGTATGTATAGACAAGAGAGAGGCCGCCCAAATTCAAAATTCTGGCAAAAACGGCGGGTTGGCTGCTCGATGACCAATGGCAGCCCGCCACGTGTCCCCATTTATGGCGACATCAGGACTGAAGCGACGGGTTGAAGAGTCGAAGAGCCAACCGAGCTACTTTCGAAGAAAAGGATGTCAGCCGAGGAGTATAACCGGGCAAGTTTGCAGACAGTTATGTTAACTAGCCCGGTCGAGCTTTGGCATCTTGAAGACCGGAGAAATGTTATCTCGGTCGAAGTGAGTAATCCCAGTCACGCTTTCGCGGACGAAATTAAGGGGCAATTGAGAGGGTGATTTATGATCTGGAATTGGGCCGAGGCAACGGCCGAGCAGGTTGAGAGCCCAACCGTGCATGGGGCTGAGATGATCGACTATCCCCCCGGAGATGGGCTGCCAGAACTTGGGCCGGGTAGGAATTGGGCCAAGTGTGTGCCGCCCCGGACCGTAAAGAAGCTCGGCAAGGCAGTGCTCGGTTGGACCGAGCTGCTTGATCAGGGGATGGCTGAAGCCAGACAAGCTGAGCGACCGGCGCCCGAAAAGGCGTGGTCAACCGAGGAAACCGTTTGATCGGCAGGAAGGCCGACCACAGGAGGTGCCCCGGGCTCGGCTTAGCCGAGATGCCGCCTAGCCCGGTCCTCTTTGGGCCCAGCTAGTGAAGTGCTTGGGTATGAAGCACAGCACGGCCGTGGATAGAGCAGCTCGGCTGTCGAGCTTCAGCTGAGAAGGCAGACAGTTGTGATTAGGTGATGATCGGCAAGGTTTATGCTGACAGATGGGATAGCGGAGCCACATGTCAGGAGATGACTGGGAGTGGATATGGGGCACAGAGGGTATATAAGTATGTCTGCGTCCCCCATACGCGACAGATGAACATTTGGTAAGAGAAATACTTACACTCAACTCTTTCCTCTCTCCCTATCCCAAGGTGTGTGCTAACTTGATCGTCGGAGGGATTTTTCAGCCACACACCGCCGGGTAGCTCACCGCTGTTGTGCTCGCAGGTCGATCGGACAGACAGGAGCTTGGAAGAAAGGAGTACGGGCTTGCCGGAATATTTGCTCCGCGTACACCACCTTAGGAGTTGTTATTATTTATTATATAGGATTATAATAAATATTTGATAGTTGATTTTATGGTGTGTACCATATGACAAAAAAATTATCTATGTTTATATATTAGAATAGATTATAGAGATAGATATTTAGTCAACATGATGATGATTATGTTTTTTTTTTTTTGGGTGGAGGATGAAAGATGATAAGAGAAAATGGGCAGCATGGGTTCGGTGGGTAGTGGTGGACAATTATTTTTTTAAAAAAATAAAAAGAGAGAATGGTAGGGGGCAGCACATGAGAAAATGAAATGGGGGAAAAGTTTTGATCTGGGCAAAGAAAAAAAAGCATACACAGGCTCTCTCTCTCTCTCTCTTTTTCTTTCCCCCATTGTTGCTCAATTTTTGAGCTTATAGTGGGAGTCTTCAAAATGAGATTTTGCGAAAGTGTTGTAAATGAAAGTCAGAGAGCTCGTCGTGATCTTCGCAATGGTGATCTCAGATTCATGATCGGGCAATGTTTGCATTTTCGGATTTGTTTTTCTTCATATTTGAGGTAGGGACTTTCTTCATATTTTTACATTAAAGCTATGTTAGGGTTATTTTGAGAAAATATATCATTATAAGAGGTATTGCATATAGATATATTTTTAGATTTTTGTTTGGTAATTTTTGGAAGAAAAATTATGTTGAAATGTTAAGAATGTTGGTATTTTGAGATTGATTTTGGAAAAATCATTTTGTGTTGTTAATTTTGTAAAAAGAAATCCGAAATAGAATTTAATAGTTGTATGGATTGTGTCTACATCATATTATGATTAGATGATTTATTTTGAGAAATATAAAGTTGATTTTTTTTTATCTTTGATTTGGAATTTATTTTTGAGAAAAATAAATTAATGTTGAGGAATATGGAGTAAATGCTTAAGTAGGAATTATAGAGTTGTTTTGGGATTAAAAACTCTAAAATTGTTATATTCATGATATTTTATAAAAGATGATATATTGATGATTAAGTTATGTTCATTTTTATGAAAATAAAAATGTGAAATGTAGACTTTCGCACTCATAATCTTGAAAATGTTACTATTGGGCATATTTCATAATATTTAATGTAAATATCATGTTGGTTAAGTAATTTTAAAAAAAGTTGTAAAATTGTTATTGGTAGAGAATTTGGTAAAAAAAAATATTACCTTTTTAAATAGCTTGGCATGAAAAATTGGATTTAAGAGATTATGTAATAAAATCATATGATTTTGACATGATATGATTTCACGTATATGTACGAGTATTTTGGTACCCGCATATCTTTTAATGTTTTAATATGAGATTGTTCGGTGAGCTTGCTCACCCCCTGCCTGTACATATGTACAGGGAATGCTTTTCGGATTTGAAGATCAAACAATGAGTTTTACCATTTCATAAGTATAATGTAGTGATGGATTGTACTACTTTATTTGTTGTTTGGCTAAGTGCTATTTTTTTGTTAAAAAGTAGTATCCCCTCTTTTATTGTAAGCCTTAGGGCATTTCTTTTATTTGTATGTAAATGTCATTGTTGTATAATGAGAGGGAATATGTATATTTAATTATTCATCATTTCATCCAAGGATGAAATGTTATTTGTAAACAGACTTAATTAATGAATATTGGTAATGTTATCCGAGTGATAAAATACGGGGCGTTGCAACTTAGGTTACATGGAAGTAATGATTAGACACAACCTATTGTACACAAATCTCACCTTAAAGAATATAGAACTTTAAGCTTAAAGGTGTGTTAGGAGTTATACCTTCATTTACCTCTTTCGAATCTTCACCCATATATTACCTCTATTGTTCATCTTGGTGATTTTCATTTCATCATTCTTCTTCTTGTAGGGGCTGATTTTACTTTTTAGATTGAACACTCTTGTTGTGCATTTCCTCTTGAAGTTGTTGGTTTTTTTTGAGATTCCACCTACAAAATATCTTGATTTCTTTCTTGGTACCTATACTTTTTTGGGTCCATAGGGAGTAGTCTCAAGAACATTTAATCTCATAAAAGGTTTAGGAGGATCAAAACCAATGCCTACTTTGTCAAAAACATATTTTTTATTTCCAAGAAGCTTGTTGAGGTTTTCTTTTCCTTTTACAAAATTTTCAAGAGTTTTGTTTAAATCCTCAACATTGTTTTTCAAAATATTTTTCTCATTGGCAATAGACGTAAAGTCATTTTTCAAAGTAGCATTTTCCATTTTTAAAACATCTACATCATTTGAAAGAGAAGTAACTAATTTCTTTAATTTAGAATTCTTAACGACAAACATTTCTAAATATGTCATGTAATTCATTAAAAGCACTTTCAAGTTCTACATAATTAGAAATTACTTCATCTTGAATGAATTCTTCTTCTCCAAAAGCCATGAGACACAAGTTGGCTACTCTATCATTTTTTCCCCAAATGGCTTCCTTTTTGCTGCCATCCATCATTGAAAGTTCATGAACCATGAGTGAGCCTAGGAGTTCTTCAATGCCTAATTTTGTTAGGTCTTTTGCTTCTTAGATAACTGTAACCTTAGCTTCCCATTCATTTGGCAAAGACCTAAGTATTTTTCTCACAAGCTCACCATTAGTATAAGATTTATTAAGAGATTTTAGAGCATTAATAATATTGGTAAATTTATAAAACATCTCATAAATAGATTCAAATGATTCCATAGTAAAGAGTTCATAATCATGAATAAGCATGTCAATCTGAGACTCTTTTATTTGGCTAGTTCTTTCATAGGTGATTTCAAGTTTATCCCAAATCTCTTTAGCAATAATACATCTAGAAATTCTATTGTACTCATTTGCATCTAGTCCATACACAAGAATAATCTTGGCTTTAGCATTAGCTTGAAAGAGTTTATAATCACGCTCATCAAATTCATCCTCAAGTTTAGGCACACTGATATGGTCTACTACCTTAGAAGAGATTTTAGGACCTTTAGTGATAATGAGCCACAAAGCATAATTGGTAGCTTGAAGATGCAAAGTCATTTTTTCTTTCCAATGAATGTAATTATTACCATCAAAGAGAGGTGGCCTATTGCTAGCTTGTCCTATAGCAGAGTAAATAGAATACATGGTTGCTATGGATCAAAAACTCTAGATTGTTAAATCTAGACAAGAGCCCCAGGCTCTGATACCAATTGTTACCCAAAAAATAACCTAAGAGGGGGGTGAATTAGGTTTCTACAAATTAAAATTAATAATACCCCAATAAAATTAACTACTAGTACAACAAATTATTAACAAGCACAATCATGAACTTAGCAGTAAATGATCAAGCAAAATAACAATGAAGTATAACTAACATACAGGGTAAATCAAATGATTAACACATAAATATTAGATAGCTATAGCAGTAGTAAGAAAGTAAAGAGATTAGAGAAGATGAGACAAACAGATTTATAGTGGTTCGGTTTCAACCAAGCCTACATCCACTCCTCAAGCTTCACTTGAGATTTTTCACTATCTTCTAGCTTCACAGGGGTGCTGGCAACCTCATAAACATGGAGCAATCATCCATAGATTTTACACAGACTTCACAAGCCCAAACCCTTGCAAATCTTAGGTGATTCACAATCACTCTCAAGATTTCAAGAACACAGTGTTTGCAACACTTTTACAAGATGAAATGGCATTTTTCTTTCAAAGAAAGCTTATAATAAATATCTCTCCCAGATGAATATACAAAATGAAGCTTTGGTTTTTCTGTAAACCTCACACAGGAAAGATAAGCTTAAAGCTATACGTCTCGGTGTATAATTTCTGAAAGAGGATGTAAACAAAAATTGAAGAACACTCCTCAGAGAATTTTTCAGAGAATAGATGTGTAGCGATCAAAGAATATTTTCTAGTTTTTTTTGTAACTTGTTTACATTAGAGGCTTTGATATATATAATGAAACTTATAGCCGTTTATAGTCGTTGTATTCATTTGAATTTATAGCCGTTTATAACCGTTTATAGCCGTTGTATTCATTTGAACATCTTTCACTCCATCCTTACTAATTTAAATATCTTCCACTCCATCATTACTAATTTGAATATCTTCCATTTGAACCTTTTGGCCTGCTGTTGTGCTGGGCTGTTTGGACCTTTGTTTTGGACTGTTTGAACCTCTGATTTAATCAAATATTAAATACATTCTAACAACATTTAGGATAAAAGTTTTAGGTAAGAAAATAATTGGACTAAATAAATTTTGATCCTATTTTTCTCTTTCAAATAAATCATCAAAATAAATTTTGATTCTATTTTTCTCTTCCAAATAAATTAAAAACATAATTAAATAAATCATCAAAATAAATAAGTCTAACAGAACTGTTGATCATTTTGGATTGATCATCATGTAATTTGCAAGAAAATATATATATATATATATATATATATAATAGTAACAGCAGCAACAGAGGAGTGGAAATATGAAGTTCCAATTTTTCTTCACTATTCCATTTTATTTGGGTGAAGGTCACCGGAGGTGATGGAAAATTAGGGTTAAAAAGTTAGGGATGAGAGTAAAAATACAATTTCATATTTGGACAAAATTGGAATTAAAAAAAATAAAAGATATAGGGATCCAAAGAAGAAAGGAAGGTGCTAACAGCAACCCTCTTTTATATTGATATTTGGACAATTTTGATTCGTGACATGATTCAAGCTTCTTAGTGATTGTGAACACTAAATGAGGGATGTTGTGAGCAATATGAGTTTTATCTTGGAACTGCTTCACTCCAATTGTACCTTTATGAGGGGAGGAAAAGAAATTTTAAGACAGTGACAACACAATTCTCAAAATCTCGCAGTTATGTTTCTTTATTTTGTCTTTTAATCTCTATATATTATTATTGCTTATCGTCATTGTTATTATTATAATTCATGCTAATTATCTTGTTTATTATATTTCTAGATTAACAATTATTCAGTAATTTCGAAATACGATCACGTAGTGTTTCATGATAATGTAATTGGTGGAGAAGTAGAAGGAGAGAGAAAGAGAAGTTGTTAACGGTGATGAGAGAGTATGGGAAAGAGCACCACAACTTAGTGGGGAAAAGAAAGGAAAAGAATGGGTGAAGTGAAGGGTGGACATGAGTATTGGGTTGTGGATTGGAGGCTTGAGCAGGTAAGTACCGCAGTGGGAATGACAAAGATAAGGAATAGGGTAGTGGCGCCGGCGAAATGTAGTGGTGGTGAAGGGGGAGGCATAGATGAGGTAATGGAGTGTATTGTGTTGTGTTATGGAAATGGGTAGATATGGAGATCTAAATCTTATCTAGTTTGGTTCAAAAAAAAATCTTGACCTAGCTTTGGTTTATTTGGACACAAAGAGAGAGAGAGAGAAAGAGAGTGTTTTTCTCATTTGGCACGTGAAAGTCACACATATTTGGAGCAGCTGGGCAAAAACTCTCCCCAAGTCATTACACCTCATTTCGAGAGTAATTATTCAGTAATTTCAGAGTATAGACATGTGGTATTCCATAGCATTGTAACTGGTGGAGAATGTGGGTAGGTGGGGTATTGTATTGGGTGATAAGGGAACATGAAATGACATATTAAATGATGATTGGTTAAGGAGTACAGGCATGTGATACTCTAAGAATATTGAATAATTTTCCCATTTCGGGAGTATGGATCCTTTCTTTGACTTATCTCCGATACAAGCTACGAAGAACGGCCCAAATTGGACCACGCACCTGTAAGGAGATTGCCGGCTTAAATTTGTTCATTTAAAAAAGAAAAATGTCGGGACCTTAAATGTTTTATCAATATTTTTATTAAATATCTCATATGAGTGTGGGACTTATACATATGGGTTTCATGTGAATCCTACACCCAGACATTTGGTAAAAATATTGATAAAACATTTGGGCCATGTTTGTTTAGCGGATTAGATTTGATGAAATTGTTAGTTAGGGGATGGTTAGTGAAGAGATTGTTAATGTGAGGATTGTTAGTAAGAGAATTAAGTAAAAGTGTGTTTGTTCTGATGATAGTGTGGGAGATGATTAGTGATGAGATTGTTAAATTATTTTTATATAAAATAAATAAAAAATTTATTTCAAGAAGAAATATTATTTTTATATAATAATATTTTAAAAAAATTGTTAGTTTTTACTTATCTAAATAATATTTTATTTAGGTTTTTAACTTCTTTGTTTTAATTTCTGGTTATTTAATTTGTTAGTTTATTTAATTTTATGTGCTGCTTCCTTTGATATTATGAGCTTAATTTACTTATCTGTTCTTATTTAAAATATTTTATTTAGTTTTTTTTAACTTGTTTGTTTAAATTTCTGTTTATTTAATTTGTTAGTTTATTTAATTTTATGTGCTCCTTCCATCTCTTTGGTATCAGAGCATAATTTTTATATAATAATATTTTTAATTTAGTTTTTTATTTTTACATAATAAAAAATTGTTTACTTCTAAATTATTTTTATATAAAATAAATAAAAAAATTATTTCTATATTAAAACAAAATAAACATTTATTAAAACAAACAGGTGCACTTAGTAAAAAATAAATAAAAATAAAAAATAAGACTTTTATACAAAATAGATTCAATCCGCTCACTATTTTCCTAATCCTACTCAAAATTCAACCAAGCTAATCCCCTCCACTAAGGGGGATTACGAAGCCCCTCAGACTATTACTCTCCCTTCCCAAATCATCACCAAACAAGCTATGAATAGGACCCATAGCCATAACACTCTAATCCCTCCTTCCACACCGGTAAACAAACATGGCCTTGAAGTCCCTAGTATTATTCTAAAAAAAATATTCAATACATTCACACTGTATTTCACTCCCTCTTTCTCTGAGACACGCACTCTTTCTCTCTCTCCGTCCCTCTCTCTCACTGACACATGCACACACTCACACCACTATCACTCTCTCTCTCTCTCTCTCTCTCTCTCTCACACACACACACATTTCTAATAAAAAATGAAAAAATAAAACTATTTTAATCTTTTCATTTTATTTTAATAATATAATATAAAATTTTAATTTTTATAAAACTAATATCATTGAAGATATAACTTTAAAATGAGACTAATATTAAATATATTTAATAAAAAAATAAAATAAATAAAAAGTAATTATTGTGTTTAGTTATGTTTTCAATTATTATTTTTTAAATATAAAAATTATTTTGATAAAAATAAACACACAAAATTATATATATTCAAAATTCTCTAAAACAATTTTCATTCCAAAAAAAATCATATAAAAATAATGATTTTTAATTTAGTTTTATTAACCAAATGAGTTTATAATATTTTTTAAATGAAATTAAAAAGAAAAAAAAAACACAAATTCAATCTGTGCATAGATGCAAATCAAATCTTTGTGTGGTGCAAGTTTAACCTCGCATGGTGCAAGTCTAATCTATAGTGATATTTTTAAAAATTTATTAATTTTTTTTGTTGGTAATTTTTAGTATATCACTTAAATTATTTTTAATTTAAAAATATATAAATTATTTAAAAAATTTAGGCACATTTTGGTCAATTTATTTTATGTTTTTATTTCCTTTAAAAAAAATTAAACTCATTTGGTTAATAAAATTAATTATTTTTTTTTATAATGAAGATATTTTTAGAATTTCAAAAGTATATAATTTTTGTATGTTTATTTTCATCAAATTAATTTTTATATTTAAAAAATAATAATTTGAAAACATAACTAAACATAATAATTAGTTTTTATTTATTTTAAATTTTAATTAAAATATATTTAATATAGTCTCATTTTAAAGGTATGATTGACATATTTTCAATGATATTAATTTTATAAAAATTAAAACTTTATATTAAAAGCTATATATATTTTATTAAAATAAAATGAAAAAAATTAAAATAGATTTTTTATTTTTTGTTAGAAATGTGAGGTGTGTGGTAAGTGTGTGAGAGATCGAGAGAGAGTGGTGTGGGTGTGTGCATAGAGAGGGAGCTGAGTGAGTGTGTGTGTGTGTGAGAGAGAGAGAGAGAGAGAAACGCATCTAGTGGCAGTGTGAGTTGTGTTTTAAAAAAAAAATTGTTTAAAGGAACAAATCTGAGCCAACCATCTCTCTGCCGGTGACGTGGTCAAATCTAGGTCGTCCCTTAGAGGAAGCACTGGAGATAGTTACTGGAGAGGATCTAAACTCTCATTTTGGGTCATTTCAAGGGTAATTATTCGATGGATGTAGCACAGTTCGAGTTGAAAGTAGTGGAAAATAAATAAATAAAGAACCAAACAAAGACCCGTGAAATACAACCTCTTTTTGTACTATTTTTTAAAATATATATAATATGGTTGGTGTATTACTTGGATCAACAAAGTGAAACCCTGTCCATGGTTTGGATACCACCACAAGTCTCATTTTGTTGATCCAAATAGTTCTTTGTTGATCTAAACAGTTCATCTTTTCAGTTGTAGTTACAGTGTAAGACAATTTCTATAACATTAAAAATGAAGGGATAGTATGAATCCTAGTAAGTACTGAACACCGATCACTCAACCTGTAATATGTGTATTTCTGGCATTTTCGCATTTGTGAGAGGAGGCGTTATCTCAATAATCTCTTGCAACATTTTTTGTCATAGTGAAAACTGCAACAACGTAAATCATGTGTGCATGTGATTTATATTTCTTGTGCATTTGTTCTTTTTGTGGTGTCATTTTACACGTTGTGTTGCAGAGAGGATTTGTGGATTCTGTCAAGGAAACCATGAGCAAAGAAATTGTGGGGAAGCTTAAGATCAACCAGCTTCTCTCCCACTCTCCAAACTCATTCCTTGTTGCAGACTTTGGCTGCTCTACCAGACCCAACACATTTGCAATAGTGCAGATCATACAAGAAGCCATAGAGCTCAAATTCAAATCTCAAGGACTCGATTCTTTGATCCCAGAATTTCAATTTCTCTTCAATGACCTTGTCTCCAATGATTTCAACACTCGTTTCACCTCGCTCCCACCCAAAAGGTGATATTATGCTGCTAGAGTACCTGGATCTTTTCACAGCCTCTTTTTCCCAGAGGGTTCTTTGCATTTCACTTACTCAGCATGTGCACACAACTGGCTCTCAGAAGTGCCAAAAGCGATTCTTAAGGAGCATTTGCCTACGTAGAACAAAGGAAGAGTTCACTATTGGAGTAATCAAAAGAAGTTTCAGAAGCTTATTCAGGTTAATTTGAAAAGGACTTTGAATCATTCTTGAATGCAAGAGCACAAGAGCTCGCGGATGAGGGGGCTTATGTCCCTTCTAATACCTGGTGTGCCAAAGAATACGATCCCTTTCTCTGAGACTATTGTTAGCGTGAATCATGAGATTTGTATAGTTGTATTATTTGATTTATTCTTTTTCCATATTTAGTGTATTCCTTATTTAGCTAGGTCATACTTGTAACCTTATAAATAGCCCATCTCCTCATTGAGATGTATATGGAAAAAAGATAATTACTCTTTTATTTTGAGTTGGTATCAAAGCTAAACCTAAAAACAAACAATTCTCTTATACATTTTTCGTGCCGTAGCTTGTGCTATGTCTAGTCTTTCTTCTCTAATCGCCTGTGTGTATTTTTCCACAGCGATCTATTCTTTTGTTCTCTCGCTTATGTGTTGTTTCCACAACGAGTAATATCTATAGAGGAACTTTTGATCTCATTCTTTCTTCATCATGACAACTGAAGGAAGTCCTTGGAAATCACGGGTAGCAACACACAGGTTGTTGTCCAAAGTGAATCCTCCACTATTGTTCCATTTGCATTTAAATTGAATGGCACGAATTATTCTATTTGGTCCCGAATGATTGAATTGCACGCTATTAGTCAAGATAAGTATGAATACTTGACTAGTAAGATTAAAAGGCCTGACAAAATCGATTCTAACTTTCCAAAATGGAAGAAGGATAACGTCATAGTAAAGGGTTGGATGGCGAAAACGATGGAGTCCGATCTCCTCGGGCTACTTATTGGTCTTCCCACGGCTATTACTATTTGGGCCAGGATTGCCCAAATGTATTATGATGGTGCAGATGCTTCTCAACTCTATGAATTGCATTGTAAAGTGATAAGGGTATTGAGGAGGAAAACTCATCTCAGCATCAGTAACTCCAGCTTCAGCAGCTCAAGTCATCTCAGCATCAGCAGCTCAAAGCACAAATGCAGCCACCATACACCTCAGCTCACTCATGTGTTAATAGATATGGTTATGAACATAAAGTGAGTTAGTTATATTGTTAGACAGTTAGACAGTTAGGTTGTTACACAGTTAGTTAGCCTTGTAACAAACTCAGTTATAATACAACAGTTATAATACACTGAGTATAAATATCTGTAACATCTCATCAATTGAAGTAAGAAAGATATTTTTCATCAAATTCTGTTATGGTATCAGAGCTTTTCTTCTCCAACGAGAAAAGGTTCTTCAATGGCGTATTCATCTTCAAACTCATCTTTATTCACTTTACCATCAAATCTGAGTCTTCTTCTGGCAAATTTTAATTCTCTTATCACAGTCAAGTTAGATTCTACTAACTTTCTGATTTGGAAAAATCAAATCCAAAATGTTCTGCGAGCTACTAATTTCTTAGGATTTGTTACTGGATCAATTGCATCACCAGATCCAGAAGTGCTGGATTCTTCAGGAAAATCTATTCCAAATCCTGAGTTTGAAAATTGGAAGATTATCGATGCTCATCTGCTTAGCTTCCTCACTGCGACTCTATCACCCTTTGTGTTTGCATCTGTTCTTCATCTTCCACATTGTTCACAGGTTTGGACTGCCTTAGAGAAGAGATACACATCTTTATCTCGATCACATATCCATTAGTTAAAGAACAAGTTGCAATCTGTCTCCAAAAGAGGTTTATCAATGGAAGAGTATCTCTTACAAATCAAAACCATAGCTAATCAACTCAGTCTTGCTTCTTCCATTATTGATGATGAAGATCTGGTTCTTCTAACTTTAAATGGTTTACCAGACGAGTACGATGCTTTCAAAACAACAATTCGTGCCAGAGCTGAGCAAATTACTATGGAAGAGTTGAGTTCACTTCTCTGTTCAGAGTCTATTCACATGGAGAATAAGATCAAATCTGCCCTCAATACTGACTCCACTATGGCCTATTCTGTAACACACAATACTGACTCTAAGTCTTTAGGACCTGGAGGCTCCAATTATAGGGGCCGTAGCTCTTACAGAGGCAGAGGAGGCAGATCCAGTCACAATAGGTTCTCTATGAGAGGTGCTAAAGGCAGACAAGGCCATGGACAGTACACTCAAGGACATGGACATGGACAATACACTCAAGGATCTTCTACCTCTTGTCAAATCTGTGGAGGTTACAATCACATAGCTCTTGACTGTTGGTTCAGAATGGATCCCAATTATTCATCCACCAATTCTTCCATCTCATCTGGTACATCCAAATCCACAGCTTATTCTGCAGTTCAGTCTTCATCCCCTTCATCTAGTTCAGACTTTTCTTCATCTAGTTCTTCAACCCCATGGTTTGTGGATTCTGCTGCAACTAGTCACATTACCAATGATCTCAACAATTTTCATCTTTATCATCCCTATCCAGGAACTGATCAGGTTACAGTTGGCAATGGCCAGACATTACCTATTCACCATGTTGGTAAGGGTATTTTACCAACTCCAAACACTTTTTTCCATCTTCACGATATGCTTCATGTGCCACAAATTTCATCAAATCTATTATCTGTGCATAAGTTGGCTCAAGATAATAATTGTTCTGTGATTTTTTATGCTAATTCTTTTATCATTCAGAACAATCTTACCAAATAGGTGCTCCATAGAGGCCCTCATATGCATGGCTTGTATCACTTCACTTCTTCATCCACTACTCCTTGCTCACAAGCTTATCACACCTCTTCTCAGTCAAAGGTGTCTTTGGATACATGGCATCAAAGATTGGGCCATCCTTCTCCACTAAAGTTTCATCACATAGCTAAACATTTACCTGATAGTTTTTCCAATAAATGTGATGTTTTGTCTTGTACTCCTTGCAATGTAGCTAAAATTCACAAGCTTCCTTTTAAGCTTTCTACATCAACTGTTTCACAACCTTTCTCTCTTGTACACAGTGATGTATGGGGCCCATTTCATGCTTCCAAAAATGGCTATCAATATTATCTTTTGTTTGTAGATGACTTCACTAGGTTTACATGGATTTTTCCTTTATTTGTTAAAAGTGAAGTGTCCTCTACATTATTCATTTCAAGACTTATGCTGAAAACCAATTTAATCTTTCACTCAAAATTTTACGCACAGATAATGGTAGTGAATTTGTGAATCATAAAATGGCTGATTATCTTGCATCTCATGGCATTCTTCATCAACTTAGTTGTCCATATACTCCTGAACAGAATGGTATTGCCGAACGCAAACACCAACATATCACTCAAACTACCATTGCTCTGCTGTCTCAGTCTTCTGTCCCTCTTGAGTATTGGTTTGAGGCCATGGCTACTTCTGTCTTTCATGCCCGTTCCAAACATATTGAAATCGATTGCCATTTCATTCGTGAACGAGTTGCTTCTAAACAGATTTCTCTTTCTTATATTCCTTCCGTTGATCAGATTGCTGACATTTTCACTAAACCTCTGTCTTCTTCTCGATTTCTTTATCTTAAAGACAAACTCATGGTGCTTCCCAGCCCCGTTAGTTTAAGGGGGAATGATAAGAGCATTGAGGAGGAAGACTCATCTCAGCATCAGCAACTCCAGCTTCAGCAGCTCAAGTCATCTCTGCATCAGCAGCTCAAAGCACAAATGCAGCCACCATACACCTCAACTCACTCATGTGTTAATAGATATGGTTATGAACATAAAGTGAGTTAGTTATATTGTTAGACAGTTAGACAGTTAGGTTGTTACAAAGTTAGTTAGCCTTGTAATAAACTCAGTTATAATACAACAGTTATAATACACTGAGTATAAATATCTGTAACATCTCATCAATTGAAGTAAGAAAGATATTTTTTATCAAATTATGTTACACCCGTATTAAGCAAGAAGGTAAACCAGTCCCTATGTTTTTCGCTGAACTCCAGACTATTTGGCAGGAGCTTGATAAACATCGTCTAATTTCTATGGCTTGTTCAGCGGATATTAAAACTTGTCAAGATGAAATTGTGCAGGATCGTATCTATGATACAATTCGTAGTGACTTTCTGCAAATCAAACCCCTTCCTGGTTTGAAGGAATCCTTTGCGTAGGTTCGTCGTGAAACACAACGTCAGAATATTATGCTTGGTTCTAGCAGTACTAATATTGTTCTTGTCCTTCCATCTGCGGCTATGGTCTTGAAGGCACTAAGTTCTTCACTCCCTCGTGGTTCTTTATCTCTTGACATTGGAAATAAAGATGGTTTGCAGTGTACTTTCTGCAATGGTACTCGTCATACTATGGATACCTGCTTCAAGAAAAATGGCTATCCGGATTGGTGGGTGGACCGTCGTAAGCCGATCAAGGGTGCTTGTCAACCAGGTGTGGCTGTTATTGCTGTTATAGGTGATGGGACTGCTGGTAACTTTGTCTATTTGTCTGTTGGTGTTAGCGATTCTAGCCATATGTCTGCTAGTACTTGTAATTCTAGCCACTTGTCCCTTATTTTCGAGATCTCTCTCAAGGATTCCACCCCAGTTGCAAGTGATGTAGGCAAGGCTCTGATTTCGTTGAATGATCATGAACCAAGTTAGATCATAGATTCGGGCCCTACTGCTCACATGACTTATGATAAATCCTTATTTCAATACACAACTCCTCTTCGCCAAGATCAAGTTATTATTGCTAATGGCGATATTGTTCATGTGATCGGAGCAGGCTTGATCACCCTCACTCCACCTCTATCTTTGTATCATACCTTGCTCATTCCCACTTTATCCAATAATTTATTATCTGTCAGCCAGGTTACTGAACAATTAAATTGTATTGTATTAATGTTTCCTATGTTCTGCTTGCTTCAAGATATCCAGTCATTGGAGATCACTGGGCATGGAACTAAGAGAGGGGGATTATATTATGTGGACGATGTTACAACCAGTCTAGTTCTTCAAGTGCGTGGGACTACTTGTTACAAGATTAAGAAGATCTGGTTATGGCATCAACATCTTAGGCATGCTTCTTTCAGGTATTTACTGTTGGAACAGTCTTCTGTGTAAATAAAATAAATGAAAACTATATCAAACAAAATAAATAAATAACTTACCAAATTTATTTATCGAATCGAATTTAAAGAAAATTCAAAGACCAGGTCGAGTGTGTGACACTCTGTCCTTAAGACAGATTCGCCCCGCTACGGTGCTTACGGTTGAATGACGTCTATCTCCCAGGATACAATGATCTTCACAAATTTGTAGAAGCACTTCAAACAAATTTGTTCGGCGAACTAGAACCTGTGTTCTATTCTCTCTTTGTTATATTCCTAAAACTAGAATGAAGGAAAATGCACTAAATAAAAGTTGGACAGAAATATAAAGAATGTAGACTGAATTTCGGGTACCAAGACTGCTGGAAATGTCATGTATTTATAGGCACAAAAAGCTGTTGTCCGAACAGGTACCAAAATTTGAATGAACATATGTGAATTCAAATGAACAGGTGCAAATAGGAACTGAATAGATAACTGTTGTAGTTGCTGAAACTGTCTGGGCAGTTATTCAATTTTGAGTGTGTCCGAAATTAAACCTGTTCGGGTTCAACAGATAAGACCTGTTTTGGCTGTTTTAATAGTTGTGGAATTTATCTGAAAGAGGCACAATATTATGAACAAAATTTTTGAATTTCAAATTCAAATTTGAAATAAATTCTCGCAATAATTTTGAAATAAATTCAAAAGAATTTTGTCCAAAAAATTAAAGTTAAAACCGAACCACAACCCACACCCGCGCCCGGCACGGCCGACGGCGGCGACGGGCGCTCAGCTCGATCGAACGGACGGACTGCTGCGGTGTGTGGTGGTTTGGGCTAAGGTTCACTTTGTCCATAACTCCTCCCTTCTACAAACTTGGGGTGCCCCTTGGGGCCCAACCCAAGTGTTGTACGCTAGAGCTTATATACACAAGTAAACTCTCTTAAAGTTTCAATGTGGGACAATCCCTTTCCAAAGAAACCCACATTTACTTCTTTAAATTTCTTATTCCACGAACCTGAAAACGACGTCATGTTCCTATTCACTCATAAATGGTTTTGACGAACTGTCTTCACCGTGTGACTTGCCACGTGGCAAGGAACACTTCACCTCTTCTGACCCACCTCAAAAGACGTTCGGGGTCCACTCAATTTTGGGCTCAAAGTCGGCCCAAAATAAGCCTATGTAAACCAATTTTCTAACATTTACGTCATTTGCTTCCGTCTTTATTTCAGAATGTTAGTGACTTCGAGTTAAAATGTGATGTTTGTATTTTGGCAAAGAGTCACCGTGTTCCTTATCCATTGAGCTTTAATAAAAGTAGTATTCTGTTTGCGTTAATTCACTCTGATGTATGGGGTCCATCTCCTATTATTACTCATTTGGGCATTCGGTGGTTTGTTACGTTTGTCGATGATTGTACTCATATGAATTGGCTATATGTAATGAAGCATAAAAGTGATGTTGGTCCTATTTTCCAAATGTTTCATCGCATGATCCAAACTCCATTTTCTCTTAATATCAAGGTTCTTCGTTCTGATAATGGTGGAGAGTATAATAATTCTGAGCTCTTTCAATTCTTGCAACTTCATGGTTTGTTGCAAAAAACTTCATTTACTAAAACTCCCGAACAAGATAGAGTTGTCAAATGTAAGAATTGTCATATTCTAGAGATTGCCAAGGCTCTTCTCATTGGTGCCTCTATTCCGAAATAGTATTGGGTTGATGTTGTTCAATATGCTATTTATTTGATGAACATGTTGTGATTAAGGCCGAATTGTGCAATACTGAGGTCGTTAATTAAGATCTCTTAACTTTACTTGCTTGTCAAACTATATACTTTATGTATGTTTAATGTCAATCAGGTTGTACATAGTGGGAGTACAAAATGAGCAAAAATGTAGAATTTTGGACAGAAAAGTGCTTCTCGCACGTGTAGAAGCCCATTCTCGCACTTATGGCGTTTACCTCGCAGCCAAATAAGGCCTAATCTTCGCGCACATGCAAAGGGTTTTCCCGCATGTGTGGCACCCCTTCCCACACGTGCAGTGGCCACTCCTACACGGGCGGCCGTATCTCAAATTTTGTGTCGCTATTTTGAACCTATTTAAAAGACAGCAAAGGTATAGAAAGACCGGAAAGAGGCTGGATTGGGTTCTAAGAAATTGAAGGAGAAAAAGGAAGCTAGGGTTTGGAAAAAGGGTGATTCTCAATCTTCAAAGCAAATTCCCATGGAGGGTTCCATCTCTTTCACGCCTTCCCACTCCTCCATGAGTGGCTAGACTCTTCTTTTCTAGGGTTTTGATGAAACCCAAGCTATGTAATTAGGTTTTCTTTTTGGTTTTTGATTATGTAAAGGTTTGAACAATTGTATGGTGTTTTAAAAGTTTCATCTATATATTTTTCACTATTTCTTTGAGTATTCGACTTTCTGTGATTGTGGAATGCTTTCCATACAAGGGTTTTCTTTTCTTTCATATTCAAGGTATGAGACGAGCTATACTATGAGGGACGAGTCGTTTTGCTACCCTAGTTTAAAGCGAACGACTCGTACTACTTGAGATGGTTCGTGCCTATACATTGAACATGATAACTCTCTTGAGAAATGCTTTGAACTTGTAGTCGCAAAGTATTATTTAGTTTGAACCGTAGCATAACTGATTTCAAATTGAAACCTTATTTACATAACTAGTGGGGAACTCATTGCCCTAGGTTTTTCGTCAAATCAGTAAATTTATCTATATTTATAATTGCTAGTTTATTCACTTTGTTTAATTTAATTGTTATTAGGTTATGAACAATCAATCTTTTGATCAAAATTGATTCAGGAATTAAATAATTAAATTAGTTTAATTTCCCATTTGTCCCTGTGGATCGATACCTGGACTTGCCATTATTCTAAAAGAATTTGGTATAGTTTAGTGTTTATTTTTGGTGTGTGAAACGACCCATCAAATTGTTGCACCGTTGTCGAGGAATTCTGGCGAAATTAAGTAACTTAATTTTACATTCCTATTTTAATTTTTAGTTTAGGATTTTATATTTTAGTGTTGCTAAGTGTGCAGAGTGTTTACAAGTGGAGCTATCATCGAAGTGCAAGCGAAGCGCAACCAAGCTTTAAAAAAAACAAAAGCAAATATTCGCAAGCAAAGCACCAAAGTGCCAAAACTAGCGAGCTCAAGTGGAAATTGGGATAACGTCTACACGTCGAGCACCCGCAAGACAAGTAAAGCGTTTTTGTTAAATCACTGTGAGTATTTCTCCCTTTGGTATTTTGCTTTCATAACTTAGTGCACAAAGTTGGAACTTAGTGTGTGTGTGTGTGTGAGTAGTGTATGCACGGGCGCCGTTCTTGTCACCCTGAATTGTGGAGTTTAGACCTTGAACTAGAAAAGACTCTTAGGAAATTTAGAGCCTCTGCCTGTGTTCCTAGGCTTGAATATTCATATTCATACTTTGAGCCATTAGAGATGGCGAACCCGAATGGCCTAAATGGGCCCAACCGGACCCTTAAAGATTACTTCACACCCACTACATATACATCACCATCATGCATCCAGTTACTTGACACCACTGCTACTCATTATGAGATTAAGTCCAGCACCATCCAAATGCTTCCATCATTCCATGGACTAGCTCATGATGACCCTTACAAACATTTGCATGAATTTCTAGAAATTTGCTTTGCAGTAAGAATCCAGAATTTCACAAATGAGGCCCTAATGTTGCGTTTGTTTCCATTTTCATTAAAGGACAAAGCCAAACACTGGCTGAACTCCTTACTTGCTAATTCAATCACAACTTGGGACCAATTATAGTAGAAGTTTTTGGAGAAGTACTTTTCTATTGGTAAGACCAACCAACTCAGGCGAGCCATCACCAATTTTGCTCAAATTGATGGCGAGCAATTTCATGAGACATGGGAGAGACTTCATGACCTTCTCCAATAGTGTCCCCACCACCAAGTGCCTGATTGGCAACTTGTGCAGACCTTTTACTATAGCTTAACTTAGCCTCACCGCCAAATAATGAATTCTTCTTGTAGTGGGACATTCATGTCCAAAAATGACACCGAGGCATGGCAATTATTTGAGAACCTAAGTGATAATTCCTTTCACCATGCCTTCGTAGCCTAGCAAGTTCGGTAACCAGTAGTTGGATCCCCAAAAAGATGGGGCATTTATGAGGTAAGGCAAAACCTAGAGTTAGGCCAACAGGTAGAGGCATTGTCCCACAAGATGGACCAATTATTAGTTGCGGGACATACCCCCACACAGCAAGATCAACCTCAATTTCACGAGGCATATGCTATTTGTGCGAGCCCTATTCATGACTTGAGTGAGTGCCCTTTGGCATTACAATTTTTGGAATTAGTCCCAGAGCATGTGAACGCAGCTCAAGGATTCTCCAACCCAGGTAATGACCCATATTCTAACACATACAATTCGGGATGGAGAAATCACCCTAATTTTTCATGGAGACCTCCTTCACAAGGCACTTCTTACAATCCTCCACCACCAAGACAAAATTTTAATAATTTTGCCAATCAATCTTCTTACCGACCACCCCAACCTTATCGACCACCACAACCTTACCGACAACCACAACCCCCGTCTGATCCTCAAGGCAACTCGACTTTTGAGACTCAGGTGTTAGAAGTTCTCTTAGAACTTAAAGGGTTAGCACTAGTAGTCCACTCCTATACTCACCCCATTACCAAGCTAAAGGCCTAATTGGGTCAAATGGCTAATAACATGAATAGGAGAGAGGAGGAAAAATTACCATGTCAGACTGTGGCCAACCCTAAGGATTAATATGGGGCAAAAGGGTCGGGTGGGAATGGAAAACACCATGAGCAGGTGCAAGTGGTGATTACCTTGAGAAGTGTAAGGGAGTTAGAGCCTTGGCTAGTTGCTTCTGATACAACTAGGGCTAAGAAGGGTGACCGTGGTATACCCAATAAGAGCAAGGTTGAGGGAGAGACACTTAAGGGGGATGACTTAGTCCTTAGCACTTCACACGAGCCTAAGGCACCATATCTGCCTAAGGCACCCTTTCTACAATGCCTTGATACACCATCCCCTTTTAACAAGAAGGCGGCATCTATGGAAACGATGACGGAGGTCTTTAAAGAGGTAAAAAATCAACCTCCCCCTGTTGGAGGCGATTAAGCAAGTACCTTCTTATGCTAAATTTCTGAAGGACCTTTGTACGCAAAAGCATAAATCTAGGGCACATGTGTCCCAAAAGGTCATCCTCACGAAGCAAGTAAGCTCCATCTTATTGAGTGACACACCCCCTAAGCTTAAAGACCCAGGTGCCCCAACCATTGCATGCATTATAGGGGACCATTTCGTTAGATTTAGGGGCTAGTGTCTATTTGTTGTTGTACTCTGTGTACGAAGAATTTGGGCTTGGCAAGTTGAAGCCCACTATTGTTACTCTCCAGTTGGCTGACTGGTCCCTCAAAGTGCCACGTGGCATGATTGAGGATGTGCTAGTCAAGGTCGATAGGTTTTATTTTCCTGTTGACTTTTTGGTTTTAGGTATGGAACCGATAGCCAGCTCTAGGAAACAAATCCCGGTGATCTTAGGTCGACCTTTCTTGGCTACGGCCAATACATGCATAAATTGTCGTACTAGGGTTATGGATGTTTCATTTGGAAATATGCAAGTGAAACTCGATGTTTTCCAAGCATCCCAACAACCCCATGAAAAAGAGGAGTGTTTATTTGTGGATGTTGTGGATGGGATTATGGAGGAGGCTTTACCCTCCATTCTTGTAGAGGACCTCTAGAGGCTTATCTAGCTCATTTTGGGTTTGAAAATTTTGATATTGATAGGTCGGTTAAGGAGGTGAACGCCTTACTTAATTCTTCTTCTACACCAGATTTTCCTCCATGGAAAGCCCGGTTTGAGCCCCTTCCTCCTCTATCTAGAGAGCCTGCCATACCATCTCTAGTCACACCACCTACACTTGAGTTAAAGCCATTCCTGACCACACTTAAGTATGTATTTTTAGGGCCTCAGGATACTTTACCTATCATCATTGCATCTGACTTAACTGCAGAGCAAGAAAGTCAATTAATGAGTGTTCTTGTGGCACATCGGAGTGCTATAAGGTGGTCGGTGTCCGATTTGAAAGGGATAGATCCCTCTATGTGCATGCATCATATACATCTAGAAGAGGATGCCAAACCTTCTCGTGAAATGCAACAGAGACTTAATCACAACATGTTGGAGGTTGTAAAAAAAGAGGTGTTAAAATTGTTGGGTGCGAGTATTATATACCCCATCTCGGATAGCAAGTGGCTGAGTCTCATGCAAGTGGTGCCCAAGAAGTCGGGCGTCACTGTTGTAAAGAATGAGCAAGGAGAGGTGGTCTCCACACAAACCACTAATGGGTGGCGAGTGTGTATTGATTATAGGAGATTGAATTCCATGACTAGGAAGGACCATTTTCATCTGCCATATATTGATCAAGTTCTTGAGAGGTTAGCGAGGCAGGGTTTTTATTGTTTGCTTGATGGCTACTTGGGGTATAATCAAGTCCCAGTGTATCATGTTGACCAAGAAAATACCACATTCACTTGCCCTTTTGGCACTTTTGCTTACAGGCTCATGCCCTTTGGGCTATGTAATGCACTGGCAACTTTTCAACTAGGTATGTGTAGGCACCCCATTTTTGACCATCCTCAAGACTTGGATGTCATCGTTTGAACACTCGATGATCATCCATGTTCGTGTTCGTCTTGAGTTCTCGGAGGTTTCGATTGCGCGCCTTGCCTCAAGACCTCTCGACTTGTTTATTTTGTGCTTGGTTGTGTACCAAACACTTGTGTTTTTGCTTTTGAGGGCAGAGAATGGCTTGTTGGCCATCCCCACACCTCACCGGCCTTGGCTTGAGGCCACCGGCCCTGTTTTCTTACTACTGGCCAAATATTTTGGTCGGTCAGCAATGTTTTTGGTCGGCCGGCATTTTTGTTAGTCAATCGGCCATATTTTCCAGCTGACCCCTTTCCACCTGCTTTTGGCAGATATTTTATGCCAGCTGTTACAGCTGGCATCCACAATACACCCCCTCCATACACGTGTGTGGAGGGATTTCCTCCCTTGTGTTAGCTTCTCCAAGAAGCATAGGAATTGAATTCCTATAAAAGGAGCGCCTTCCTTCCCTTTCCAGAGGTTGAACAACCTGTGATATATGATATATATCACTCTCTCTCTATATCTCCCTCTCTCTCTATATTTGTGTGTGTAATAGTGTTCAAAAGGGGTTTTTGTTCTTAGTTTTCCACTAAGACACCTAGTGTTACACTATACTTTGGTTGCTGAGGTTTTAAGGAGTTGATTTCAGAGTTTTGAGTTGGTTTTTCATCAAAAAGAGGTGCTGGACTTGGTGTTCTTGAAGTGTTCTTCAAGGGTGAGAACTTACCTTTTTATTCTCCATATTTGCTTAAGGTTTTAGACCTATTTTCATATTGTTTTGAGCTTAGTGTATAACTGATAAAAGTTCTGTATTTTCATGCTTAAGATGTTTCATTAAGGTCACTTTTGTGTTGGGGGTCGTCCACCCCCTCTTAGGCCTTGTTTGGTCTCTTTTTGTGCCTTCCTCTTTGGGCTTTGTAACCCTTTTGTTTTGGCCTTCTCACCACTAAAATCCAGAGGATTTTCAGTGGTAGAGAAGTAGTTTTGAGGTCTTGTATAGGGGAGGGACACCCCTCTCGCTTTGTGACTCATTTGCTTACATTTAGGGCTCATAAAGGTAGCATGTTTGCATAGCCTTATTTGGCTCCATTTCAGAGGGTATTTGGTGTTAGTTTATCATGTTAGACCTCTGTTCCATGTTGGTTTGATAGCCTATTGTATGCATCATGCACTTGCTTTGTAATCCCCTCTATTGTCATAACATGTACCATGCATTTAGACCATCATGCTTGCATGTTTTAGCTTGACTTCATGAAGCTTTTAGCCATGTTGTGACATGTTTAAGTGTTTTGTATAGCCACCATGTATCCTAGCTTGTTAGCTTTGAGTGTATGAGTCATGAACATGCTTTATTTGGGTTTTGTCAGTGATTGGAATAATTTATCATGCTATTTCAGTCCATGCTCCATGCTTGTATGCTTGCATTTACCATCCTTTCAAAGCTTTGAAGAGTTGTTCCTTTGTGCCTTAAAATAGGTCATTGTGCGTGCCTCTTTGTTTAAGTCCTTGGGCTGCCATATCAGTGGGTTTTGAGGCTCCTTTTAGCACATTATAACTCTAATTTTCCTTGATTAAGTCATGCCATGCTTGGTTGTAATGGGTGTAGTGCGATTCCCTCTTTTGGCCTTTTGTACGCTTTGTTTTGTGCTCGCCTTTCTTAGCATGTTTTGGCCTTAATCTATGCATGCTCTAGCCTTATTTTGGTCTGCCCTAAGACTGTTTTGGGTCACCTTGGTCCTTTGGGACTTGGTTGATTTGGCCATGGTTCAACTCCTTTGGCTAGCTTTGAGCTTTAAGTCCATTAGCATGCCACGCTTGTCTTGTTTAGTTGATTTGGCATCACTCTTAACATGATTTCAAAGCTTATTGCATTGTCATATTCTCATGTTCATCACATCTCACTCATATTTGAGGATTGTGCATTGTTGCATAGCTTATGGGTCAATGTGTGAACATGCATGTTTTGCCCTTTCAGCGCCTTAATTCATCACTTTGGCTACTGTTTTGGACGTGGCTGAGGTCTTTCCACTATGGTCTAAGTCCATCTTTGTATATAGCCGCACGCTTAACATGGTACATCTTGTCGCATACTTGCTAGTTTACCTTTTGTCACATGTTTGTGTAGGTTGCTTTGCATTTAGCATGCTCGCTACTTTAGCCTTTGTGTGCATGCTTGAGCCGTGTTGCATTGGCATATTCATGTTACATTGCATTACTTTGAATTGGCATGCTCATGTTGCATTGTTTGCATGCATTTCATTACATTTGGCATACTTGCATGCATTGCATTGTGTTTGGTTTGGGGTGTCAAACCAAACATGAGGAATGAGGGACGTTCGTACTTGAAATGACGAAACATACCTCAATCCTCGATCGCCGACACTCTTGATTCAACATGATAGAGTGTGCAGCATTCATTTGTTTTGTTGCATTCATTCATATTGATTTGCGCACTTGACATCTTTGGCCATCATGCATCGAAATGCGTGATTGGTGGCCCGAGGGTCGAGAGCCATACTCCCTTGAGTTCATAGCATGATAGGAAGGGTGGTCGTGCATACATTTGGCTTGCAAATTCCATGCCATGCACTGTCTGTCCTCTGTTGCAACAAAACCAGTGTTCTGCAGGAAGAAATGGCTGGTCGGCAACTTTCAGTGCCGGCTAACTATCAATATCCAGCCGATGGTCCCATTTTTGGTCGATGACCATATTTCCATGGCCGGTGGTGTTTTCTCTTGGCCGATGGCATCCCAAAGTGCTCAGGGAGTAGTTCAGAAGCAACCTTAGGATTTTCACAATTATCAGAGGTGCAGAACAGTGCAAACAGAGGCAACAGAGGCATGGCAACGGGTTTCCGAGCAAGGCAAATCGAGCATGCATCATCCAATCATTTCGAGGCGGAGCTGCGGCGGCCTTTTGAGTTTCAGACTTAGTTTATTTTGTAATTAATTTGTTAATTAATTAAGGGTCTGTAATAATTAATTAGCTAGAGTAGTTAATTATTTATTTGGTTTGTATTATTCTTTCGAACCCTCCGTCGAGAGGGCGAATTTGTAATAAGTGTGCATGCGTGTGTGAATGTCTTCCAACCCCACGTCTTTCTCCCTTTTATTTACTAGCTTTTGATGTTTAGTTTAGGGCATGTTTCAATTACCATACTTATGCTCGCATGTTTGCATCATTCATCTGTATTGCATGCACCGGGCTCAGCGCATCATGCTAACTGCATAGTATTTTAATTCCAACTTGAATACGTGTATCGAGTTGTCGCATTCCATATGCCATTCTTAGCTTGGCCGAGCCTATTCTAATTGCATTTTGCATGCGTTGCATTAGTCATCTTAACATAGCTAAGATCATGCATTGATTACTAACATGTTCCTTGTTTTGGCTCGGAGTACACTCTGAGTGTTTATGCTTTAACATCTTGCATGTGTGTAAGTGTTAACATGACAGCATGCTTGCCATCAGACTATGTGCTTATGTGATATAACTGCCTGAATGCCTGTGGGTGAAGGTTGGGTTGCTTGAATTGGAATAATTCGTCAAAACCCATGTTTAACCTACTTACGAGTAGCAAACTTCAATCCATTTTCAAAACAAACGGATATGCAATGTTTTGTTCCAACTCAAATGATCCAGTCTATACTTGTATGTTGTGTGCATCACATAGTAATTCTAGGCCAATAACTTGAATATGAGCACATAATATTTTCAAAACTCGATATCATGGTTAGTAGAGGCTAATCTTTGATCGGGCGAGCGGGGGTGCCCACGAAGTGACCTTCCCCAATCGTACCCAAGTTCCCGAGCCGAGGCAACTTTGGTGATGACGGACACATGGCCTTAGGCACGAGTCAGGGTTTCCTAAATTCCCCCAAAATAAAATATTTAGGTGGCGACTTTGTATCTGGCAAAGCAGTCCATGTTTGGCACTTCTTTCTAAAAATCAATTTTTCAAAATGATTTGCCAGATTTGGACTCTTTGATGATTCATCGGTCTTGCATTGCACTCTACGAGATTAGATACAGGACCGTGACATTGAGTCCGAACTGTAATAAACCCAAATGAACAAAACGGGATTTTCCCGGGACGTTCGGGGACATCTACAGTTTCTGGCGACTCCACTGGGGAGTTAGAGAACTTGACTCGAACTCATGATATCTTGTTTTGACTACACTAATGTGTTGCTTTGCATTGCATGTGCATTAGTACGCCTAGGACACCGTGTTTGCCATGTACTATTCCTGAACGGTTTGTCGGAGGCTCGCTTTGAGAAGCGTGCCATAAGGCTGACCAGTTACGGGCTCTGCCACGATGGGAACACAAACGCTGGTTTTTACCGGGGCACCTTTTTTTGACCATTCAACCTAGTACATATTCGGAATCCACAGTGACCATTCCAAACTAGGACAGGTTGCTTACCCGATTGTAGGTTGTTTGAAACCGCTATATGCATAGTGAAACCCTAGCTCCTGACAAGAGGACAGGGAAACCCTACCCCAACATAGGGGTGTTTTGGCTCTCACTTGTTTGCTATGTGCTTTTAGAGTGTGTCTCTACAGGAATGCATGTATCAGTTTACAAGTTTGGGTATTAGGCCTGAGGGCACTAGTATCGGTATTTTGGGAATCAGTTATCTGCGGGTATTAGATTCAGATTTGGGGGCAGTAATTTGGGAACAATGATCAGTGTTGGAGAACAATGTATTCAGCTTATCAACTGCGTGTTTTTTTATATACCCGACTGTGTGTTGTGTTTATTTAAGCCGTTATGTTGTCTGCTTTCTGGTTGTTTATTTCCTTATTATTGCTTTATTTATCTTTTTTTCTAGGTAGTTTAGCACAATTGCTTCCGACCAAGCAGATATTCCCCAAGCATTCTGGACTAGAGGTCGTCGACTCCATCGATCTGAGGATCTGGTAGACGAACAACCAGTGTTCTATTCCTTACCCCCGGTTGTTAGGCGAAGGTCGAGAAGACGCAGTGTATCGGTGCCGAGATTACCAGATCAGTGGTCTTTGAACAGTCAGGTTAAGATTTCCGAGTCTACTACAGAGGTAGACATACCGGTAGTTCAGATAGATCAGGGCAGTATGACAGGAATGGAAGAAATGGTGCGTCACCTCCAGGAGAGCATGAAAGCCATGCAGAAGGACGCTGTTCGTCAAGTGGAATTTGCCAAACAGCAGGCCGCTGTCATGGCCCAACAGGCAGAGCTAATTGCCCGGCTACAACAGCAAACCGTAGCATCTGCTTCACACCAAACTCCCCCCCCACCAAGAGTCCCAATACCTGGGGAGACGGCGAATGTCCAGAACACCCAGGAGGATACAGACATCCCAACGGGACCGGCTTCGCCCCCGATTCTACCTCAACTATCCAAGGCACCCACTCCTATCAATCAACCGGATTCTCCTTTCGAATTCGAGGTGGACCCCACAACATTAAAAGTAAGCAAGCTCGAAAAGCTGTTCAAGAAATCTCAGGGTGTCAAGACCATTCCAGATATCGAAGATGGGTACACCGACGCAGCCGTGATGCGGCCGGACAGATTTAAGATGCCACATATTGACCGCTTTGACGGGTCCGGGGATCCTATGGTGCACTTACGACTGTTTTCAGATATATTAAGGCCGATGGGCCTCACCAGACTATAGAAGCTTTCTTTATTCAGTTGGACCCTGTCGAGTGTGGCGGCTATCTGGTACGCAAAACTAGAAGACGATGTTAAGAGGAATTGAGATGAGATGACCGAGGCTTTTGTCACTCAGTACTCCTATAATACACAAATCGAGATCACAACCTGTGATCTCGAGACGACTAGGCAAGAACCTAAGGAGAGTTTTTCTGACTTCGTAACCCGGTGGAGGGCCAAGGCCTCAATGATGACCACTAGGCCCACTGACAAAGATCAGATTCGGATGATTGTGCGCAATCTCCAGCCCAAGCTTATGCAGAAAATGATTGTTCTCCCCTTCCCTACCTTTTCAGATTTACATGAGATAGGGGTACAAATTAAGGACGCTATGAAACAAGGTCTGATTGACCAAGACAGAGAGTAACCCAGGAGAACCTTCAACCGCAACACCAATACAAGCACAAGCAACGCCGCAACTGCCAGAGCTTCAAAAGTAAGCATGGTCACCACCACTCCCCCAAGAACCCTTACGGCTACACCATTCTCCGGTACGTCCAGTAGTAGCTCGCAAGCATCCAAATACGCGCCCAAGAGCCAAAGAGCCTTCACTCCACTATATATGCCCCTGTCCAAAGCTTTGGGGGTTTTAATTAGAAAAGGGCACTTGAAGCCCTAGAGTCCCGGCCATTGCCAGAAAAACTTCCCCCCTCCCATAACCCGGTGAAGTACTGCGCGTTTCACCAACAGCACGATCATGATACCGACCAATGCTATAGATTGCGTCATGAGATTCAGGATCTCATCGACAACAGGGTGATCGTGCCTCCAGAGAAACCGAACGTCACAACCAAGCTCCACCTCCTAAACGCATCAACTTTATCCAGACCGGGGTCATGTCATACAACCCCAACATATATATCACCCCATCTCACCTACCCAAGCCGGAGGTGTTCTTACCTGACAGCACTGACTTGTGCATGTTGGACATCTCCCGAACCCAACCAGAACCAATGGTGGTGGCTGTCGAAGACAGAATAGGGATGATTTCGGAGGAAGGTGGTACAGTAGATTCGGGGACTGAGGAATTGGGGAGCTTTGCTGAGAAGGTGTACAACCCGAGTGGATACATTGCGTCAGCGGGTCAGATTAGGCCGAATGTGGAATTATTGGTAGGGGCAGAAATTTGTGTACTACAGGGGGGTGGACTTGATCAGAGGATAGAGGACTTAGCAGTTCTGGAATGGGACATGGCTAACCTCCAGATTTTCAACAAACAAGATCTGGGGGACATGACGGTCAACTGGTTCGATTTTGAGGAGTCAGCAAAGGTCACAGGGTGGCTTGATGACCAACCAGATATTGTCGAAGAATCTCAGCTGGAAAAGGGCCCATCAGGGGCAAGGACATCAATTGTGGCCGGAAAGGCCGGGGATCAGAATACATCACCGGAGAGCGCCGGTGCCAAGAATTTCACTCAGGATTTGGGCATTTTGAATACAAAAAATTTTGAACAGCAGGCTGCATTGACGCAGTTAGAACCGGAAGGAATCGAGGACTTTGAGAGAGCCAGAAAAGCCAAGACCCCTGTGGGGACTGAACCTGCTGTGTACACAAAGATAGAGCATGCTGCATGCACCTAGACGGAAAATACTGCGAGTACAGGGATAGTTACAACAGAGCCGGACAGGTGTCTGTCAGCTGCCGATGAAATGTGATGGGAGGACGATGATCTATGTCTTGCCCACACAGATGAGGATTGGGGGAGTAACCAGCCAGATGATACCTGGTATATTGGTGAAGTTGACCATATGACTAGGAGTGGGTGGTATTTCAAGCCCCTGCACCTAAATCAACCAGAGGCGTCTGGAAAGGACAAGGAGGCGGAGAAGCAGAAAGAGAAGCTACTTGAAGACGAGGCCGTGCTAAAATAGTTGAAAAAGATACAAACAGACATCTCCATCTGGGGACTGCTTATGGCTTCACGTGTGCATAGATAAGTTGTCCTATCGGAAATGGACAAAGCCAAACTCTTAATAGACACCACGCCTGAACAGCTAGTGGGATTGGTTTTTCCGGGAAGGGCTTCCCCGATGTTGACCTTTTCCGATAAGGAACTGCCGCCTGAGGGCACGAATCACAATAAACCGCTCTACATCTCTGTGGAATGTAGAAGCAAATGGATACCAGTGGTTCTTGTCGACACAAGATCCGCTATTAACGTGTGCCCGTCAAAGACGGCATATGCAATCGGGTTGAAACCCACAGACTTTGTGCCAACAGCCCAGGTGATAAGGGCGTATGATAACACAAGCAAAGAAGTAATGGGGACTGTGAAAATTCAGACCCAGGTTGGTCCAGGACAGCACGAGATTAACTTTCATGTCTAGGACGTTCCTGCAACCTTTAACCTACTTTTGGGGCGGCCGTGGCTGCACCAGGTAAAGGCAGTCTCTTCCACCTTGCACCAGATATTGAAATACCCCCACGGGAAGGGGGTGGCTATTGTTTTTAGGAATTCGTCAATCCATCCGCCGCCAGAAGTGTCTACACCAGTTTTGGAAATCAAGTATGGCACGGAGGATGTGTTCCTATCGGGTTTTACCCTAGCTGAGGCTTGAGTTGTACAGAACATCTTAGCTGCCGAGGAGGGGGTGTATGTCAGTGCTCAATCAGTGTACCTCATGAACAAACTCCAGCACATCCCTGGGATGGGACTAGGAAGAAGTGGCCGGAAGGGCATCGCAGTATCGGCCGAAGTGCCGCATAACCCATATACCTTTGGCTTGGATTATCTGCCCACCAAAAAGGATTAGGTGAGGAAAGGTAAGGAGATGGCTGGGAGAGCCAGAGCGAAGTAGGCGAGGAAGCCTTATGAGTTAATGCACCGACCCATCCAGGGTACCCTAAACGGACGCTTCGTCCGGGAGGGGGAGGATTTTCCATTTTGTGGCTTCCCAGAGCCATGGTTGAATGCCGAAAAGAGGCGTCTGCCGGGATTTGAGATCTTCTTTGACCTGCAGTTATCAGGGGATGATGTTGTCGAGGAGCAAACAGACCCATCAGCTGAGGTTGAGCAGAATGAGAAAGTGGATTCTGAGAGCACCGAATTTGAAATGGGGTAGCGCTGGCTTGTCTACTTTCAGATCCTCCGATCGTATAGAAGTGCTTGGGGGATAACTTCTCGGTGTCCATGATCAAGAATGGAACGACTGTGAGCCTACCTACAAACATTTTGGATGCATCCATCGCACCCTCTCTCATCTGGCAGTACGAAGAGGGATTTTTATCAAGTAGCACCGGGTCAGGTAGTGAGTCGAAATCTGATTCCACCGAATCTTTGGAGTCGGAATCAGGTTCCAGCTCATCTGAGTCTGAGTCTGGTAATCCTGGGGGTGATAACCTGGATACCACAGTCCTATTCGGGTCGTCTTTTTCTTTCTCTTTTGAGTATGTTGTAACAGAGGAATCGGACGAATTGGATGTGTTTAATGAGAATGGAATAGCTGTGGTTTCTAAGTATTTTTCTGTGCCTTTGATTTATTGTATTAATCAAGACTTTCAAAATTTTGATGAAAATGAAGAGGAAGAAATTTCTCCAATTTTACAACATCTAATTGATCAAGAGCAGGAGAGATTTGTTAAACCCTTGGTTGATGAAATCACTACAGTTAATGTGGGTACTGAGGAGGACCCGCGGCTGGTCCAGATCGGGTCCACGTTGTCTTCGGAGGAACGCGAGCGCTTAGTCGCTTTATTAAAAGATTTTAAAGATGTTTTCGCGTGGTCCTATGAAGACATGCCTGGAATTG
>NW_021025644.1:0-10860 GCF_004153795.1 Camellia sinensis | reverse complement strand
ATGTCTCATACAAGTGCTAAATCCATAGATGCATCAAGCTGGAAGGCAAAATTAACATCCTTTCCTCAGACTCTTTTGATTGAAGTGTGCCAGAAGTTCATTCCTATTCATACTCCCAGCCTCTATCATTTCTATATCTTTTAATCTTTTTACCGAATTGATTTTCAACTTCAAGAAGGAATTCTTTAAATTTTTCAAAAGCATCACTTTTATTTTTCAACAAGTACACATAAGTGTATTTTGAAAAATCATCAATAAAAGTGATAAAATATCTATTTCCACCGCGTGTTAAAATTCCTTCAAATTCACATAAATCAGTGTGAATTAATTCTAACAATTCAGTATTTTTCACCACACTTTTATGAGGCCTTTTAGTTATTTTTGCTTGACTGCAAACTTCGCATTTCTCAAAATTATTTGTTTGTCTGTGAATTAATCCTATACTACTCATAACTCCCAAGTATCGGCTATTAATATGACACAGACGAGCATGCCAAAAATTCATAGAATACTTGACAAAAGAGGAAAGACAATCATGGTTTTGTGCTCCCTCTCCATATCAAGAGTGCCGTCTGCCACAAACGACAGACGGACATCATCAGGAATGGAGAAATGGCGTTTAAAGCCAGTAATTCGATCTGACGAGAGAAGGTCTTTTAAATGTTTCGCCATACCCTATAGTTTATAAGAATATGGCAAGGAAGGAATGAACCAGAAAGAGTCTTCGAAGCAAGGAAGGAGAGAACTTACAAAGGACGAAGAGGATATCGGAGAAGAGAGTTGCAGGGACGATTCAAAAGGCAATCTAGTGATGAGCGTCATAAAATACATACTCGAAAGGACGTCAAAATTTTAAATCACAATAAATAGACACGTACGAGGGGGCGGGAAGTCGACACAACAACCGAAAGGGGTGCGCTTAGATATCCGCATGAGGATGAGGCCAACCGCCGAATTTTGGCTCTGACTTTTCGAAATTCGGAACCAAGCACTCCAGCCAACTGTTGTTGGTAAAGTGCTTGGGGGGTAATTGTGGGAGCCGAATAAATAGAAGAGTCGAAAGGTGCGTACCCCAGAAATCAGATATTATTCGGCTTCATATTGCGTAACTAGGATGCTGAATACGTTAGGAAGGCCGAATAGCCGGAGATCAGTAGTGCAGAATAAATAAATAGGGAATGGGATAAAAGTAGGCTCAGGCCCCGAGGCCCTAAAAGCAAGTATAAATACAAGAACCACAGATTTGGAAAGGTATGTAAGTATCACTTCACTTAACTTAGTAAATAAGCTATCTTGAGTGTCTGAACTGACTTGTCCATTGTAGTGCTAATTCCGGCACCCCCGACCGGAGTGTTTGTATCTTTTCAGGTGACTAGCTGAGAATCACTAGCGTCTCTCAGAATTTGAAGAGTATTTCCAAACCACTTCTCCACAAGTACATATCAATCTCCATAGATTGTGGATGGAATTTGTCACCCATACAAAACTGGTGAACCTGGTTCTTCACCTCAAACCAGCTGATACCTGGCTCCTTCTTCACCCTCCTATCTCTCATCACTTTCCTCACTTCTGAAACATCCTGCCATCTTTTAGTAGAGGCTTGAACATTCGACAGCAAACACATAAGGAGCCGAATCCTGAGGATCAAGCCTAAGAACTTCTTCAGCAATTCTTTTTGCAATATCTGCGTTTCTATGGATTTTACAGGCAGATAATAAAGTCATCCATATAATAGCATCTTCCGCATGAATCTGTTGGCCCTGTCCAAGTGTTGCTAACTCTGAACATGAACTGATTACACCCACAAACGTAATCTTGTCAGGCCTAAAACCTGCCATTTTCATCATATTATACTGATCCAAAGCACCCTCAGAGAACCCGTTTTGATCTCTACCCGCAATAAGCGTGTTGCAAACAACCACATTGCGAATTGGCATTGCTTTGATCACTCTATCTCCTTCTCCCAAACTTCCAGACTTCATGTACCCATGAACCTGCCTGCCCGCATTCAAGTTTTTCAGAGAGAGAGAGAGAGAGAAAGAGAGAGACCTTTCTTGACCAGCAGTGTCCCAAATTTGAGCTTTCACGACCTTGCCATCAATGCTGAGGCTTTTGGTAGCGAACTCAACCCCAATACTGGACTTGGATTCCAGATTAAATTCGTTCCTCGTAAACCTCGAGAGAAGGTTCGATTTATCCACACCTGAATCACCAATCAAAACCAACTTGAACACGTAATCATAAATCTTCAGCTCTATACCCTGCCATCTCTCTCTCTCTCTCTCAACATGCGTTGGTTTAAAGGGCTGTTTGGTTTGATTGAAATTTGTTGAAGTGGGGACTCTTGTTGGCGTTAGAGCATCTCCAATGCACTAGGCATATAATACTTGTTAGTTAAAATGCCTAGTGTGATTCATTTTTTTCAATTCCAATGCACTAGGCATATGATTAGGCATTTTGGCTCAACTCATATTCACTAGCTACATGTAGCTAGCCTTGAACGCTAGGCAAAATGTATTCAATCATTAGGATCATTTCCCTCCATCTTTGTTGTTGACGTGGCATTCTATAAAATTAATAGCATTTGGATAAATAGGTAAAATAAAGAGCATGGTTGGAGTAAAAACATAAAACAGTTGATAGGCAAAATAAAATATATACTTTATAGTAATATTTGGATAGGTAATATGCCTACTACTGTTGGAGATGCTTTGTTCAATTTTTTCCTTATAAGTTATTTTTTTGATTTATTATTAAAAAAAATGTGTAAAAATTAGAAAAATTATATAACCCAAATAAGTAAGTAAATTAATAAATTGATTTATAAATTTATTCTACAAAAGGGGCACATGCATTACACATTCATAACCTATATCTTGAATCTATAGCATGTGGCACCAAACTAAATGATCAACGAAGTAAATTTCCTACGGGCTTATAACTTTCTAAGACGATGCTTGGTTACAACGAAACGAGTCTGAAGCTCAATACAAATAAAGCCCTAGGCTTGTACAAAAGTAAATGCAAAATAAACAAAAGTGATCTCTCAGTTCCACAATCTTCCCAAGCAAGGTCCTTGGCGAAGGTATGTCACCCGCACCTGAAAATAGTTTCCAAAGTAGGGTGAGCCAAAACCTAGTAAAGACAATCTATCACAATATATGAATCTTAACAAAGATATAAGTAATATGCACGTGTTCATTATCCAATGACAAAATCCTTTACAACTCTTTTCTAATACTATGTTATACCAAACTTACATCTCAATTCATTTTATTCTAGTTCATTAGCTATACCCACATCGTTTAATCGATCAAATAGAGGGTATACCTAATAGGTCTCCAACCAACATAATTATCATACAAACACATTTACTTGCTATTTTATGAAAATTTCGTTTGCAGAAATCAGCACCCATATATATGCGCGGTTTTCAAGACTTACACTCAGGACACACAGACCAACTTAATTCAATGGAGTCGATCCCCTTTCTCCTTTCAAATATCATACATATACAATGTATTATAATACAGTCATATTCCATGACAACCGATAAGAGATTAGTTTCAATTCGCCGAATCTTCATGCAATTTCTACAATAATCATGGCTATCCTCCATCGATAGCCTAAGACAGATATTTCTAAACAGATATACAATCTATCAATATATAATTTATCAAATTACCAAAGGTGAGTAATTTACAAATCCAATTACACCATTCAATCATACATGCTTCCAATTTCATTTTTCCCATGTCAATTTCATCATTTATACAAAATAATTATTTATCACAAATTAGGGCAAGTTCTCCCCCTTTTCCATATATTAATCCCGGGACCCAATCTCACAATTTATTTTCATATAACATCATAATCAAGCCCTCATCTATATATATAAGGCCAAATAAGGAAAACCCCTCTCTCAAAATTCAAACTCAAATCCTAGTTCACCCAAATCTTCCCAGATCCCACCATTTATACAAAATGTCAAATACCTAGGTTAAAACTCATATCAAAGTGTAAAATGTCCCCTACCTCAAGTGGAGAAGCTCAAAGAAGAAGAAGGAGAAACTTGAAGTTGCCCAAAACTCAACTTTTCTTGGATGAAATAGAAACCTACGAGTTACTCCACCTTTTTCTCAAAGGGGGTGGAGTAATGTTGCTTGGATCAAAGGGTATTTGTAGAGAAAGAGAGTTTTAGAGAGAGGAGCTGCTGGATTAGGGTTTTGGGATGAAAAGAAATCAAAAAGTTATGCAGAAAGCTCTGCTGTGAACTGATATATACGGTCCTCGCTCAAGCAAAGGAGTTGTCGTTCGAGCGACTAGACACAACAGTGACCTCGCTAGACCGCAAGAAGCGTCGCTCGAGTGTAGAATGCAAAGCTTCAAGTCTACCACAGACGTAGACGCAGACACACGCTAGAGCACAAGAAGTCTCGCTCGAGTGAAAAAACAAGTTCACCAGGCTCGCTCGAGCGCAAGAATCTTCGTTCAAGCGAAAAACTCTCCCCTTCCCAGAAAAACTACGTTTGGAAGAAAAAAAATCGGAAGACCTTCAAACCTCGCTCGAGGGCAAGAAACCTCGCTCGAGCAAAGAAGTAATTACACAAGGCTTGCTCGAGCCAAGAAGCCTCACTCGAGCGAAGAGGCCAAAATCTGGACAACAACAATCTAAATCAAACAACAACCAATCTGTTCCAAACTAACCCATCACGTTCCAAAACTCAAATACAACGAGTCAAAGGTGTAAAACAAGACATGGATACAACATTCAACCACAAAACCCAAGTCCGGGATGCAATGAAGGTCGGGGGAAAACCGGAATCGCTAGTATATTATATGCATCTGTTTATGAGTGCACATATAATAACCTTATAACATACAAAAGTTGATGAAAAATCATCCCAAAAAATGGTGTATATGATATGCACCTTATACAAAAAAATATGACTATGTTTGATTGAGTTCTCAGAATCTTTTTTTTTTTTTTGAAAAAATACCAAAAATTAGTTTGATGAAAAAAAAATTAAAAACCTTATTATAAATTTATATTCCGTACAATGATACTGATATGTGATTTAAATTCAATTCTTATGTAATAGTTTGATAATTCTCACACTTGAAATAAATTTTAAGTACACAAATTACTATAAATTTTTTAAAAGTTTTTCTTTGTGGGCTTTGCCTAATAAGTCACTCACTTAGGTTTGTACAATTTTTTCCTTATAAGTTAGTTTTTTTATTTATTATTAAAAAAAATGTGTAAAAATTAGAAAAATTATATAACCCAAATAAGTAAGTAAATTAATAAATTGATTTATAAATTTATTCTCAAAATGGCCCTTAGTTGAGACATCAATTATGGACAGCTAAATAACCTTGAATTATAGGGTCATGGTGAAAGGGCTGATCTGGTTTATTCCCACTGACAATTAATGGATTAATTTCAAAATCTTATAAGGAGAATTATAAGGCAAAAAAAGAAATAAAAAAAAATATAAAAATATATGAGGTGCAATTTATTCTGTGATAAAATGCAAGTTAAAATTATAAAAGTGCAACTCAAAATTACATCCCTTCATATTTGTGTTATTTTTTTCCTCACCCTGCCTAAACAGTGATTTCCTAATTTCATAGACACCTTTCGGAGGCAAACAATCAAGATCAGCACGTTTTGGATCAGGCATACGAAGTTGACTTTGGCATATTTAATTTCAAATTGTTTCCTCAAGTACTACTTTATATATATCTATATATATGTATATATATATTATGAGAAAATGTATATATATCTATATATATATATATACATATATATATATTATGAGAAAATGTATGGCGTACACTTTTTAAGGGTATTTATCGTATGCATTTTGTAATATTTATTATAAAATGTGTAATTTTGTCATAAATTAAAGTAATACAATATCTAAAATTGTGTAGTTGCTGTTACAAAAATTTGTGACTTATAGTAATGATATTTTTTGTTATGTCAATTTATAATGAAATAATGCATTTTATAATTGATGCTAAGAAATTTTATCATAAAATTATAGTAAAAGGTGGGGTACCTATGACACCATATATATATATATATATACCATCTCACATCACAATACCTCCAAATCTTAAGTGTCGCAAAAAACATGGCTTCCATGCATTCCTCTACTTGCATTTTCTCTTTCTTTGTCATCTTCCATCTCTTCTCTCTCTTCTTGTCAATCTCCTCGACACCTTCATCACCCGACATGGTTTGTAGTTCAACTCCTTTTCCTTCCTTCCATAAACCCATGCTGCCGGGTAACCAATCTAGCAATACCATATATGACTATGGTCATTTTTCCATCCGCCAATCCTTAGCAACAACACAAAATGTTAATATTATATTAGTACATTGTATATTATATTCCATTGTAGCATAGCATAGCATTAGCTATCATTAGTATATTGTATATCATAGTTGTAAGTTGCACTCATGCTGTTTTGTGCTTTCGGTTTACTTTCGGCCAAAAGCCTCTTTGGTCACTCTCTCTTCCTCTATAAAAGAGAGCCTCTCTGAACACTATAAATTACACACATTCAACATAATCAATACACTCCATTTATTTCCTCCCTCTCTATCAATTATTCTTATATGGTATCAGAGCCCAATTACACACTTTTGGCATTTTTAGTTTTTGGTGTTTAGTCCCGTATACAGTGGCACTACACCAAACAGCTCGGAATCACCTCACGATTCCAATGGCACCAAACCTGTCACCAAACAGCTCTGAATCACCTCACGATTCTAGCGACACCAAGCTTGTCACCAGAAACGCCGTCACGCGCCTCCACGCGCCACCTTTGTGTTCGGCGCGTCTCAACTTCCGCTACCCCTCACACACGCGCCTTCACGCGCCCTTCGTTGCCTGTTCACGTCAGCGTCTGACATCAGCCCTGATCTTTTGTACGTCGCGCCTGCTGTTGTGCGCCTCACGTGCGTCGTTCCGCTATCGTGCACCCACGTGCACCAATCTGCTCCCGTGCGCCGCGCGTGCGCCGCTCTACTACGGTGCGCCGCACAACCTTACTGCTATCGTGCGCCTTACTTTACCCTGCTATTGTGCGCCGCTGACCTCACTTTAGCCTCTGCTGACGTCATCTCTGCACAGCACACATTTCCTAGCTATTTTCGACCTTCTAGACTCACCGGTACACTCTGTTTTACCTAATTTTGCTCCCACAGGTCTGTTCCTATTTTATTTAGCCCTACTCAGCTCTTATTATGGATCGAAAGAACCATTTTGTTGTAGTGTATGTTATTCTTAATGGTTCCAACTATGTTCTGTGGCTCCAAGCCATGTCTTCCTTCCTCAAAGGAAAGAAGCTCTAGCGCATTATCACCGGGGATGTGACCCAACCGGTGAAAGACACCGATGAAACTACTGCTACTACTACTGTTACATATAAAGACCGACTTGAAAATGGGATAATAAGAACTACCAGATCATTACCTGGTTTTGAAATACCTTTGTTCCCTCTACTAGTCTTCAATTTGGTGGTTTTCAGCTTGACTCTTTAGCCACTCCTACAAAAGACATCTGGAATTTTTTAAAAGAACGATACCAGACTACTGGTCTTGCCCATCAATATCAACTTCAGAGCCAGTTTCACCGCATGCGCCCAGAATCCAGTCAGTCTATTAATGACTTTCTGTCTCAAATGTATTCTGTTTGGAACTAACTTGCTCTCTCAAAACCGGCATGGCCTCACCGAGAAGATACTACTTTATTTACTATCTATCGTAATCAGCAGCGGTTGGTTCACTTTCTCATGGCTCTCACTCCCTCTTTTGAGCCCGTGCGTGCCTCTCTGCTTCATCGCATTCTGTTGCCCACTCTTGAACAAGCTATTTCTGAGCTGCTATCTGAGGAGACTCGTCTTTGTACTCTCCAAACTCATCATGTGGACTATGTTCTTGCCACTCCTCAGTCACGGTCATCGTCGACCCAGTGGACCACTACCTGCCTTTATTGTCAGAATCGGGGCCTTCCTTCAACTCATCTCCTGGTTCATTGCCCTGTCAGATCCTGCCGATACTGTAACAAACTGGGTCCTGGTCATCTGCAACAGGATTGTTTTCGCAATCCATCCCGATCATCCTCCACTAGCCACTCCTCTCACGATGGTTCTTCCCAGGGGAGCTCTCATCGTTCCGGGAATCAGTCTTTTCTTACTCATCGCACTGCTGCTGCTGCCTCTGAGGCTTCCTCTGAGTCTTCTGCTCCATCTACCGCTTTGTTTTCTCAAACTGATGTAGAGGCCATGCTCAAACAACTTCTCTCCACCTCTGGTACACCTCCTCCTACTGCTTTCTCTGTGATCCCAAGTAACTCTTCATGGTATTTTGACTCCACCTGTTGTAATCATATGACTTCCAGTTTTACTATATTTTCTTATTTCTCTTCATCTACTAAAATTTCCTCAATTCATACTGCTAATGGTTCTCTCATGTCTGTCCGTCATGTTGGTACTGTTTCCACATCTTCTTTATCTTTACCTCAAGTTTATCATATCCCTGCTCTTACCTTAAACCTTATTTCTATTGATCAATTATGTGAGCTTGGTCTAACTGTCACATTTTCTACTACTGATTGTTTGGTGCAGGACCCTCAGACGGGGCAAACTATTGGGATCGGCCGTAAGCACGGGCGTCTCTATGAACTCATTCACCTTCATGTTCCTGACTCCCCTCAGATCGCTGCTCCTGCATCTGCTTCCTCATTATCTCCTTTTCATCTTTGGCATTGTCGCTTAGGGCATATTTCTGTTAGTCGCTTAAAGTCCTTGTTTTCTAGTGGTTAATTGGGTCATGTAATTCTAGATACTTTCAATTGTATACCCTGTCAACTTGCCAAACAACCTGCTTTATCATTCAATAAAAGTACTTCTGTTTCTCATGCACCTTTTGATCTTATACATTCAGATATTTGGAGACCATCCCCTACTACTACTATGGGGGGATCTCGTTATTTTGTTATTTTTATTGATGATTTTTCTCGGTTTACTTGGATTTTTCTCATGAAATCTCGGTCTGAACTTAAACGCCTTTATTATAGATTTGCCAAAATGGTCCACACCCAATTTTCCAAAACTATCAAACTTTTTCGCTCTGAAAATGCTATGGAATATCGGGATTCCGATTTCCTTTCCTTTCTTCAGAGTCACGGTATACAGCCTTATCGTTCTTGTGCTGGCACGTCCCAACAAAATGACCGTGCTGAAAGGAAACATCGGCATATTCTTGACACTTCTCGTGCTCTCCTTCTCTCTTCTTCCTGCCCTGAAAACTTTTGAGGGGAAGCTACCCTTATTGCTGTCTACACTATCAATTGTTCTCCTACACCTGTCGTCAATAATCAAACTTCCTTTGAACGCCTGCATGGAACTCCCCCTCCATACACCAATCTTCGGGTTTTTGGATCTACCTATTTTTTTCTGCTTCAATCCTACGATCACACCAAGCTTGAACCGTGTTCTCGTCTTTGTTGCTTTCTTGGGTATGGAATTGAACATAAAGGCTTTCGCTATTGAGATCCTCTCTCTAAGCGTCTTCGTATCTCCCGACATGTCACTTTCTGGGAGCACAAAATGTTTTCCTCACTATCCTCCTTTCACTTACCCGCACTTTCCACTAATGTCCTGTTTACTAATCCTTCCATAGATCTCTTCTCTTATGACTTTGATACAGGTTCCGACTTCATCGAGCGCCCTTGTTGACTCTTGATCCCGTCTTGACTGCTCTCCCTGAAGGTCCAACTCTCATTGCACCACCTCATTCTTCTCTTCATTCTACACCGGCTCTTCCTCTCACCGATCCTCCTACGAGTCAGCCACACTAGGTAACTCAACCACCTATCCATCTTCGTGATTATATTGTTGGGTTTGTTGCCTTTTCTACTCATGAACCTACCTCCTATCGTGAGGCTTGTACTAATCCTCTTTGGCAGCAAGTTATGGCTGATGAACTCCAGGCTTTGGACAAAACTCGTACTTGGGATCTTGTTGATCTTCCTCCTGGCAAGACTGCAATTGCCTGCAAATGGATCTACAAAATCAAGACTCATTCTAATGGTTCTATTGAGCGCTATCGTCTTGTTACCAAGAGTTTCAACCAAGAATATGGCATTGATTATGAAGAAACCTTCTCCCATGTTACTCGACTTACCTCTGTTCGCAGTTTGCTTGCTGTTGCTGCTGCTCGCCACTAGGAGCTCTTTCAGATGGATGTCAAGAATGCCTTCCTTAATGGTAATCTTCTTGAGGAGGTCTACAAACAACCCCTACCTGGGTCTACTTTTCCACCTACTAAGGTTTGCAAACTACAGCATGCCCTCTATGGCCTCAAGCAAGCACCCCGTGCTTGGTTTGCTAAGTTCAGTTCTACCATTCATGACTTCGGGTTCACCTCTAGCTCCTATGACTCTGCTTTATTTATACGGACTACTCTTCATGGTACCACTATTCTCCTTCTTTATGTGGATGATATGATTATCACTGAAAATGATGCAGCTCGTATTCTTCACCTCAAACGTTTTCTCCACCGTCAATTTGAGGTGAAAGACCTTGGTAATCTTAACTACTTCTTAGGCCTTAAAGTCTCCCATGATTCTACTGGTTCCTATTTGTCCCAAGTCAAATATGCATCCGATCTTCTGGCTCATGCTGGTCTTACCAATTGTAAAACTACATCTAGTCCAGTTGATCCCTAGATTCGTCTCACTCCTCTCGATAGGGATCTCTTCTCAGATGCTACTCTTTATCGCCAGTTCGTTGGTAGTCTTGTCTATCTCACTGTGACTCACCCTGATATTACCTACA
>NW_021025642.1:788869-820123 GCF_004153795.1 Camellia sinensis | reverse complement strand
GATAAATGGACAGCATAACAGCTTAAAGTAAATGCATGACACATAGCCGGGCATAACAACACACAGTCGATAAGCTGAATACACACTGTCCTCAAACACTGATCATTATCCCTGAATCGCTGTCCTCAAAACCGAACGTACATTTCTGAGGATTTAGCCGCAACCGGAATTCCCTGATCCTTTGGAAGAACTTCTGTAAGGCGGTGTAGTGGCCCTCTCTTTCTTTGGACTTGACAATCATGTCGTCCACATACACCTCAACCTCTTTGTGGATCATGTCGTGCAATATTGTGGTCGCGGCCCGTTGATAAGTAGCTCCGGCATTCTTCAACCCAAACGGCATTACTCTGTAGCAGTATGTTCCCCATGGGGTGGTGAATGCAGTCTTTTCTCTGTCTTCTGGTGCCATTACTATCTGATTGTACCCTGAGAAGCCATCCATGAATGAGAGCAAAGCATGCCCTACTGTGAAGTCCACCAACTCATCAATATGCGGCAAGGGGAAGTCGTCCTTCGGACTAGCTCTATTCAAATCCCTGAAATCTACACATACCCGGATCTTGCCATCCTTCTTCGGCACTGGAACGATGTTGGCCAACCAAGTCGGGTATTCGGATACCAGCAGGAAACCTGCATCGATTTGCTTGGTGACCTCTTCCTTAATCTTGAGAGCCCAGTCCGGGCGGATCCTTCTGAGTTTCTGCTTGACAGGTCGGGCCTCAAGGTCAAGGGGGATCCGGTGCTGTACAATCTCAGGATCGATCCCAGGCATGTCTTCGTAGGACCACGCGAAAACATTTTTGAAATCTTTTAGTAAAGCGACTAAGCGCTCGCGTTCCTCCAAAGACAACGTGGACCCGATCTGGACCAGCCGCGGGTCCTCCTCAGTACCAATATTCACGGTAATGATTTCATCCGTTAAGGGTTTGACCAATCTCTCCTGCTCCTGCTCAATTAAACGTTGCAAAACTGGAGGAATTTCCTCCTCGTCGTTTTCATCAAAATTTTGAAAGTCTGAGTTTATGCAATAAATTAAGGGCATAGAAAAGTACTCAGAAATCACAGTTACTTGATTCTCATTAGGCACATCCAAATCGTCCGAGTTCTCGGTTACAACAGACTCAAATGAGAAAGAACAAGACGACCTGGACATAACTGTGGCATCCGGGTTATCATCCCCAGGATTACCAGACTCAGACTCAGTCGAGTTGGAACCTGATTCCGACTCACAAGATTCGGTGGAATCAGATTCCGGCTCACTACCTGACCTGGTGCTGCTGGGCAAAAATCACTCCTCGTACTGCCAAGTGAGAGAGGGTGCGATAGATGCATCCAAAATAGTCGCTGGAAGGCCCGCAGTCGTTTCATCCCCAATCATGGAAACCAAGGAGTTATCCCCCAAGCACTTTTGGTTGATCGAAGGATATGAAAGTAGACATGCCAGTGCTACCCCCATCTGAAGTTCGGTGCTCTCGGAATCCACTGCCTTACACTGCCCAACCCCAGCTGATGGGTGTGTCTGCTCTTCGGCAACGTCATCCCCGGGTAGTTGCAAGTCGAAGAAGATCTCGAAACCAGGCACGCGCTTCCTCTCCGCGTTCAGCCATGGCTATGGGAAGCCGCAAAATGGAAAGTCTTCCCCCTCCCGGATGAAGCGTCCGTTTAGGGTACCCCGAATGGGCCGATGCATTAATTCAAAAGGCTTCCCAGCCTTCTTTGCTCTGGCTCTCCCAGCTATCTCTTTACCCTTCCTCACCCAGTCCTCTTTGGTGAGCAGATAACCCAAGCTAAAGGTGTGAGGGTTGTGTGGCACTTCGGCCAATGCTGTGACGCCCTTCCGGCCGCTCCTTCCCAATCCCATTCCGGGGATGTGTTGTAACTTGTTCATGAGGTAGACGGATTGAGCACTGACGTACACCCCCTCATTCACAGCCATAATATTCTACACCACTCGAGCCTCAGCCAAAGTGAACCCTGATAAGAACACATCCTCAGTGCCATGCTCGATTTCCAAGACTGGTGTGGACACTTCCGGCGGCGGATGGATTGATGGATTCCCGAAGACGATAGCCACCCCCTTCCCGTGAGGGTACTTCAACATCTGATGTAAAGTGGAAGAGACTGCCTTTACTTGGTGCAACCACGGTCGCCCCAAAAGTAGGTTGAAGGTTGCGGGAACGTCTAAGACATGGAATTCAATGTTGTGTTGTCCGGGACCAACTTGGGTCTAAACTTTGACAGTCCCCATCACTTCCCTGCTAGTATTATCATATGCTCTGATCACTTAAGTAGTTGGCACGAAGTCCGCGGGCTTCAACCCGATTACATACGCTGTTTTGGCTGGGCAGACATTGATGGCGGACCCGGTATCAACAAGTACCACCGGTATCCACTTATCTCTACATTCCACAGAAATATAGAGGGGTTTGTTGTGATTTGTGCCCTCAGGCAGTAGTTCTTTGTCTGAAAAGGTTAATGCCGGGGAACCTCCTCCGGGAAGAACCAGCCCAACCAGCTGTTCTGGGGTAGTATCTATAGAGAGTTTGGACTTGTCCATAGCAGATAAGACAGCCTGTCTATGTACTCGCGACGCCATAAGCAGTCCCCAGATGGAGATGTCTGCTTGTATCTTCTTTAGCTGTTTCAGTACAGCTTCTTCTTCGATCTGCTTCTCTTTCTGTTTTTCGGCTTCTTTGTCCTTCCCAGATGCCTCGGGTTGGTCTAGGTGCAGGGGCTTGAAGTACTGCCCGCTTCTTGTCATGTGGTCAACCTCATCGAGGTACCAGGTGTCATCTGGTTGATTGTTTCCCCTGTCTTCGTCTGTGTGGGCAAGGCACAAGTCATCGTCTTCCCACCACATTCCGTTGGCATTCAAAAGGCACCTGTCTGGCTCGGACATGTTTGTACTCACAGCACTTTCAGCCTGCATGCTCACAGCATCCTCTGTTCTTATGTGAGCGGCACTTTCTATCCCCTCATGGATTTTGGCTTTCCCGGTTCTCTCAGAACCCTGTTGTTCTACCTGCGTCAGTGTAGTTTGTTGTTCAACTTTTCCTGCATTCACAATGCTTCTGTCCTGAGTGAAATTCTTTGTACCAGCACTCTCCGGCAATGTAACCTGACTTTCGGCCCTTCCGGCCACAGCTGATACTCTCGCCCCTGCCGGGCCTTGTTCTGGTTGGGATTCTTCCACCACATCTGGTTGATCATCCAGCCATCCAGTGGCCTCTGCCGATTCCTCATAATCGAACCAGTTGACTGCTGCACCCCCTGATTCCTGGTCACTGAAGAACTGGAGGTTAGCAAAGTCCTCATCCACAGCTGTCAGATCATTCGCCCCTTGCTCGAATCCATCCCCCTGGATCACACACAGCTCTCCCTTCTCTGGCAATTCTATACCCAGCCCAATCTGGCCTGTCGACAAGATGTACTCACTCGGATCATAGACTTCCCCAGCAAAACTCTGTTCAATCCCAGACTCATCAATCCCATTCTTTCCTGAAGTCTGCCCTGCCCCATCTTCGATGGTCACCACCGTTGGCTCCGGTTGGGTTGTGGAGACGTCCAACATGCACAAGGAGTCAGTGCAGTCGGGAAGGAGCACCTCCGGCTTAGGTAGATGGGTGGGGGTAATATAGATTCTAGGATCGTAAGACACGACCCCAGTCTGGATAAGATTGACTCTTTTGGGAGGTGGAGTTTGGTTGTGTGTAGGGAGGGGGCTGGTTGTGATGTTGGGTTTTTCTGGTGGCAAAATCACATTTTTGTCAACGAGGTCTTGAATCTCGTGACGCAGCCTGAAATATTGGTCAGTATCATGACCGTGCTGCTGGTGATATGCACAGTACTTGGCTGGGTTGTGAGAGGGAGGGAGTGGATTTGGCAATGGCCTCGGCTCTAGGGGTTTTAGATGCCCCTTTCTGATCAAGACCCCCAGAGCCTTAGACAAAGGCATGTATAGTGGGGTGAAGGTTCTTTGGCCTCTGGGCTGGTATTTAGAGGTTTGAGTATTACTTTCGGATGCACCGGAGAAGGGTGTGGCTGCCATGGGCCTTGGAAGGGGAGGGGGAATGGTGGTGACCATGTTGACCTCCGAAGCTCTTGCGGTTGTAGCGCCACTCGGGCCTGCATTGTTGTTACGGTTGAATGTTCTCTGGGGTTGCTCCCTGTTCTGGTCAATCAGACCTTGCTTCATCGCGTCTTCGATTTGTACCCCCATCTCATGTAGATCCGAAAAAATGGGAAAGGGGAGCACAATCATCTTTTGCATCAATTTTGGTTGGAGATTGCGCACAATCATCCTGATTTGGTCCTTATCAGTGGGCCTCAAAGTCATCATCGATGCCTTCGCCCTCCATCGAGTTACGAAATCTGAGAAAGTTTCTTTGGGCTCCTGCCTTGTCGTTTCGAGATCACGAGTTGTAATCTCGATCTAGGTATTGTACGAGTACTGTGCGACAAAGGCCTCGGCCATTTCATCCCAACTTCTCTTTACCTTATCTTCTAACTTCGCGTACCAGATAGCGGCCACACCTGACAGGGTTCGGCCGAATAGCGAAAGCTTTTGTGGTCGGGTTAGGCCCATCGGCCGCAGTATATCTGAGAATAACCGGAGGTGGACCATGGGATCCCCGGATCCGTCAAAACGATCGATCTGCGGCATCTTGAACCTATCTGGCAATGTTACGGCCACATCGGTATATCCGTCCTCGATATCCGGAATAGCCTTTACTCCTTGTGATTTCTTGAAAAGCTTCTCGAGCTTGCTTAGTTTCAGAGCTGTGTGGTCTATTTCGAACTCGAAAGGAGAGTCCGGGTGATTGGGTGTATGGGTCTTGGACAGTTGAGGCGGAAGCAGGGGCGGAGCTGGCCCCGTTGGAAGGTCCATGTCCTCTTGGATGTTCTGGATATTGGGTAAGGTGTTTTGGGTGTTTGGCAGAGCATTCTGGATAGTGGGTGCTTGCTCGGGTAACGGGACCCCTGGTGGAGGAGGAATTTGATGTGAGGCCGATGATGCATTTTGCTATTGCAGTCTAGTGATTAGCTCGGCCTGCTGAGCCATGACTGTGGCCTGTTGTCTAGAGAACTCTGCTTGGCGGGCGGTGTCCTCTTGCATTTGTTTCATGCTCTCTTGGAGCTGGCGCATCATATCCTCCATTTCGACTACACTCTATTGATCCTGCTGACTGACAGGTATGTGTATTTCTATGGCAGAAACTAAAACCTCAGCCCGACTGTTCACTACTAGGGTAGACCACTGTTCTGGTAACCTTTGCTCAGACACACTGCGTTTCCTTGGCCTTCTTCTGACAACTGGGGGTAGAGAATGAAACACTGGCTATCCGTCAACCAGATCCTCGGATCGATTGAGCCGACGACCTCTTGTCCAAAGTGCTTGGGGAATATCTACTGGGCTGGAAGCAATTGTGCTAAAACTGCCCTAGTAAAAAGATAAATAAAGCAATAAGGAAATAAATAAACAGATAAATGGACAACATAACAGCTTAAAGTAAATGCATGACACACAGCCGAGCATAACAACACACGATCGATAAGCTGAATACACACTGTCCTCAATCACTGATTATTATCCCTGAATCACTGCCCCCAAAACTGAATCTCTGATACCCGCAGATAATTGATTCTCAAACACTGACTGATGCCCGCAGGCCTGGTACCCAAACTCATAAACTGATACATGCATTCCTGTAGAGACGCACTCTAAAAGCACATAGCAGATAAGTGAGAGCCAAAACACCCCTATGTTGGGGTAGGGTTTTTCCTGTCCTATTTTGTCAGGAGCTAGGGTTTCACTACGCACGCAGCGGTTTCAAACAACCTATAAACAGGTAAGCAACCTGTCCTAGTTTGGAATGGTCACTACGGATTCCGAAGATGCACTAGGTTGAATGGTCAAAAAGGGTGCCCAGGTAAAACCGGAGTTTGTGTTCCCATACTGGCAGAGCCCACAACCGGTCGGCCTTATGGTCATGCCTTGACAAGACAAGCCTCCGGCAAACCATTCAGGAATAGCAGATGGCAAACACGGTGTCCTAGGCGCACCAATGCAAATGCAATGCAAAGAAACACACAGGTGTAGTCAAAACCAAATATCATGAGTTCGAGTCAAGTTCTCTAATTCCCCAGCAGAGTCGCCAGAAACTGTAGACGTCCCCCAAACGCCCTCGGGGGGAGGAACGAGGCCCCCGGGGGGAGGAACGAGTCCCCCAGCGTTGCGTTCGATATTGGGGTCATTACAGCTCAGGACTCTAAAATTTATCACGGTTCTACGTCTGAACCAAAGAGTCCAAATCCGGCAAATCGTTTTGAGAAAACAGATTTTTTTTGAAAGAAGTGCCAAACATGGACTGCTTTGCCAGATACAGAGTCGCCACCTAAATATTTTATTTTGGGGAAATTTAGGAAACCCTGACTCGTTTGCCTAAGGCCACGTGTCTGTCATCACCAAAGTTGCCTCGGCTCGGGAACTTGGGTACGATTGGGGAAGGTCACTTCGTGAGCACCTCCACTCGCCCGATCAAAGATCGGCCTCTACTAACCATGATATCTAGTTTTGAAAACTTTATGCGTTCTTATTCTGGTTATTAGCCTAGATTTACTATGTGATGTGCACAGCATACAAGTATAGACTGGGTCACCTGAATTGGAACAAAAAATTTCATGTTAGTTTTTGGAAAGATGGTTTGCTACTCGCAAGTAGGCTTAAAATGCAGATCTTGCCACCCTCGGGTGGGCTTAGAAAAGATGGTTTTGCCACTATCTAGTGGGCTTAAAACTCACAGTTGATGATTTATTCCAATCCGAATAACCAAACCTTCACCCACAGGCATTCAGGCAGTTATATCACATAAGCATATAGCCTCATGGTAAGCATGCTATTCATGGCAGTCACTCACACGCATGCAAGGATGCTAAAGCATAAAACTTACCGAGTACTCCAAGCCAAAACAGAAGCTAATTAGAAATCCATGCATGATCCTAATTATACAGAAATGCCTAATGCAACACATGCAAAATGCAACTATAGCAGGCTCGGCTATTCTAAACATGGCATATGAAATGCCACAGCTAACATGTATTCAACTTGGAATTGAAAATACAATGTAGTTAGTATGATGCGCCGAGCCCGGTGCATGCAAAACAGATGAATGAATGCAACATGCTATCATACTGTATGCTAATTGAAATATGCCCTAATCTAACCATCATAAGCTGGTAAATAAAAGGGAGAAAGACTTGGGGTTGGAAGACATGCATCACACGCACGCACACTTATTACAATTATGCCCTCGCACAGAGGGTCCGAATAAATAATATACAGTCCTAAATGAATATTACAGTCCAAATATGTACAAAACCCTAGTTAATTACCAAATTGACTAAGAAAACAATAAAACTGGCATGCAAGCCAGTGACTGCCTTGACTCTTCTCCGGATGATGAATGATGCATACTCGGGTTGCCTTTGCACGGAAATCCACTGCGATGCCCCAATTAGCCTCTATTTTGCAATGATTTCTTGGAAAGCGCGCCAAGCCCTGGAAGATTGTTGATTCTTGATTTGCTGCAACAGAGAGCAGGAAAAGGGCATGGCAATGTATTTTCACAAATGTATGCATGCCTCGATCCTCGTGCCACCAATCACGCATCTCGATGCATGATGGCCGAGGAGTCGAATTGTGCAACTCAATATAGAATGAATGCACATGAAAACAAAACAAAACCCAGACTCCATCATGGATAATCCGGAGTGTCGGCGACTGGGAATTGAGACACGTTCCGTCACTCGGAGTACGAAACGTACCTCGTTTCCCGTGCTTGGGCTAACTCCTATCCCAAGCACGATGCAATATGCATGATATGCATGAAATGCAACTAAGATACAACCTAACATACACAATGCTATGAAATGGCATACACAATGCACGAGATAACATGGCATACACAATGCGCTAACATACAACCTAGCATACACAATGCTATGAAATGAAATGGCATACACAATGCACGATGGACTTACACCAATATGAGTGGACCTCAGCCACACTCACATAAGAGGCCATGAGATGGAAATGAGATAACTCGGAATGCGTGCACCCATGCACGCAAACCGAGGACCGAACCTAAGGCACCAAATGCCACTCTAACAAGACATGGCAAGGCATGAAACATGGTATGCAAACGTGAAAATTTTAGCGCTAAAATATGACCCAAAACAGCCCCGAATCATGGAAACATGGCACCCGATGCCTGGAATGGGACCTGAAATGCAAAACTAGGCACGTGCAATGGCCTATAGCTATACAAAACATGCACTATTTGATCATGAAATGTGAAGACAGATTCAAGACAACCCCAAAACAAGCATGTTTACAGTTTTAAGCAAGGCCAAACAATGAACACAAATAGGGCTAAGCTAGCATGCGAAAATGGCCCTAAATGTGAGATAAAGAAGCAAGTCACAGCTGCTGACCCCAAACAAGAGAGGGCCCTTCAACAATGTTGAAGAGGGACCCAAAACATGGCATTTTACAGTTTATGATCAAACCCAAAACAGTGCACAAGCATGCTCAAAATACTATGCAAAACAAGGCCAAAAAGAGAGCTATAACACAAAGTACAAAAAGGATGCCTCAAATAGTAAAAGACCCTTAATTAAACATGAAGAGAGGGTCAAAATAAGGTCTTTTATAGTTCGGACCAGATCCCAAAAACAGAAGCACAAGAGGCTAACAAATCATGCAAAAACGGAGCCAAAAGAGAGATATAAAGGCAAGTGGAAAATGGAAGCCTCCAACAGTGATGAACCCTTCAACAATGTTGAAGAAGGGCTCAAAGTAAGCCACTTTACAGTTTACAACATGCCTCAAAACAATTTATACATGGGCCAAAAATACTACACAAGAAAATGGCATACAAGGGAGGTAATGAAGCAAGTGCAACAAGGAGGCCTCAAACAGGGAGAGTCCCTTAAACAAACATGAAAAATACCTCAAAATAATGCTAACTCCAGTTAGGGTCGGAGCCCAAAACAACAAGCAAGTATGGCTAATGTATTGAACAAAATAAAGCACAAAAAAGGAGAATGGGACTCACCCTTGAAGACCAATCTTTGACAGCCTCTTGGCTTGAGTTTGGTGGCTCCTTAGCTCTGGAAAACAGCTTCAAGTGGCTGCAATGGAGGTTGGAGGGGTGGTGCTAGGTGGTGGTGTAGAAAGGGGTGTAGGAACTTAAAGGTTTGGAGGGTTGAAGTGTAGAGAGAGGGAGGTACAATGCAAGGGGCTTAAGGCAAATTTTTGTAACCCTAAAACATGCAGGTGGAGGGCCTGTTATATAGGCAAAAGAGGGAGGGAAAAGGGGGAAAAAATGGAGGGAAATGAAGCCAAGTTTCCCTCTAAAAGTTGGCCTCCCCGGATACAGAATCTGGGGGGAAAAGGAGGGTGTATCTGCACTGTACTTGATGCAAGGATTCTAGCCGGCCAGTTATCTAGGGTTTAGGTGGCCGGTCGGCTACCTCCCATGGCCGGTCGGCTAGGGGTCAAAAGGGTCAAGAAGCATTAGTGGCCGGCCACCCCAAAAAGAGAGCTTCTGATGTGTGCACAACACAACCATGTGGTCAAACACTGGAGACAATGAACCAGGAGAGAGAACAACCCACTTTTCAAAGGGGTTCAAAAGGTTCAAAAGCAATTACTGGCCGGCCACCAAATATTGGTGGCCTCCCAGATGTGTACATCACAAATATGGGGTTTAGGGTGCAAGAAAAAGGCCCAAGGGTGGTCAACATTGGCTTTGAAGTGAGGAAAAACGGGCGACGGAGGGCGATGGAGGAATAAAACTGGTTGTCTGAACAATTGTTGGCCTCCCGACCTTCTACGACCTTCTTACCAATGAAACAGAGGTCCCTGCCAAAAATGAACCAAAACCGATGCAAAATGAAGGTTCGGGGGCCGAAACGCGCAGCCCGGGGCCCCGAAAACTGACTGTTAGGCACCGGAACAGGTGTTCGACCACGAATTCGGTTTCTCGGACCACAGTGTCCCTCAAAAGGGAGGATATAAGATGTATGCCAAGAACCGGAGTAAACGAAGATGGTTAAGCGGTCCCGAACCGAGGCACACGGCCAACGGCTCCGAAAAATTAGAAACCGGACTCCAAACGGGAAAAATGGCCTACGACCATGAAACGTAGCCTACGGCCACTGAGAGATGATCTACGAGACCTCTCCCTCCCTTCGGGAAGAGAAAATAGGGGAAGAGAAAACAGAAAAAACAGAGCCTGGTTCGCAAACCGAGGCAAAGCATGAAAGAGTCCGGAAGTCCGAAGGCAAGGCTCGCAGCCGAGACTTTGAAACTTCTGAACGAGCAAGATATGCAACATCACCAAGCGCTCAATCGGTGACATCTGAGTCTTAAGGTCGGTCAAAAATGGGGTGTTTACATGGATCCAAACACAATATCATCAACATAAATTTGAGCAACAAGAATATGAGACTTAGTATGTTTTACAAATAGAGTCTTATCCACACTACCCCTTTGAAAGTCATTATCAAGAAGAAAGGTAGTAAGTCTATCATACTAAGCCCGATGGGCTTGTTTCAACCCATACAAAGCCTTGTCAAGCTTGTAGACATGGTTTGGATATTTAGGGTCCTCAAACCCTTTTGGTTGCTCAACATAAGCCTCTTCTTTCAAGTACCCATTCAGAAAGGCATTTTTCACATCCATTTGAAACAATTTAAAACCAAGAAAACATGCAACACCAAGTAAAATACGAATATATTCGAGACGTGCAATTGGGGCAAACGTCTCATCATAGTCAACACCCTCTACTTGTGTGTAGCCTTGAGCAACCAACCTGGCTCTATTTCTAACCATAGTGCCATTCTCATCAGATTTATTTTTAAAGATCCACTTGGTACCTATCACATTCATGTCTCTAGGTCTGGGAACTAGAGTCCAAACATTGTTATGTTCAAATTGACCTAATTCTTCATGCATAGCATTGACCCAACTATCATCTAGCAAGGCCTCTTTAAAATTCTTAGGTTCAATTAATGAAACATAACACATATGTGATACCTCATCCTGAATCTGTCTTCGGGTTTTCATTCGATCCGATACACTTCCAATCACCTATTGAGCTGGATGATTCAATTTCACCCGTGCTAATGGTTTGAACTCAGGACTTGTGATGATAGATGCATCAAGAGTGATGTCTCTTTGTGCACTCTTTGGACTTTGACTTACCTGTGAGAATGGTGCTGTCTCAACTTCTTTTGCTTGGACCTCAGCTTCTCTTTGACTTTGTGGTTCAGTATCCAGGATTGGAGACTCACCATTGTCATCCTTATTTATTGCTAGAGTAGGGGGACCTGTGTCATCTATAACCACATTGATTGATTCCATTAAAGAAGAAGTTCGCAGGTTATAGACTCGAAAAGCCCTATTAGTGGTTGAATACCCTAGAAAAATACCTTCATCATTCAGGAGTCAAATTTGCCCAAAGGCTCTCTATTTTTGAAAATGTAACACTTACTCCCAAAAGTTTTGAAGTATTTTACATTAGGTTTCAATCCCTTCCACAATTCATATGGAGTTTGTAAAGTGCCGGGCCTTAAATACACGCGATTTATGACATAAACAGCAGTATTTAGGGCTTCAGCCCAAAACTTTGGAGGAAGTTTCTTACTAAGGAGCATGACCCTAGCCATCTCTTGAACAACCCTGTTCTTCCTCTCAACTACTCCATTTTGTTGTGGAGTAATAGGTGTAGAAAATTCATGCTTAATTCCATGCATATCATAAAAATCTGAAAATGAACTATTTTCAAACTCACGACCATGATCAGTTCGGATTCTTATGATACGCCCAATGGAAACACCCTGTTCATTTTGGATTTTAAGGACTAAGTCCTGGAAAGCATCAAACGTATCAGATTTTTTCCTTAAAAAATTTACCCACGAAAATCGAGTAAAATCATCAACAGTTAAAAAAATATATCTTTTACCTCTGATGCTTTCAGTGTGAGTAGGTCCCATTAAGTCCATGTAAACCAATTCCAGAGGACATTTGGTTGTTAAGTTGTTCACCTTTTTATGAGGGGCACGGGTTTGTTTTCCAAGTTGACATGGTCCACACACATGGTTCAGATTCTTACCCAGTGTAGGTACTCCTCTCACAAACTCTTTGTTGGCTATCTTAGTTAGGTCTTTGAAATTCATGTGACCTAATCTTTGATGCCACAAATCAATGTTACTTATGATGGCAGAGTGACAAGTGAGATCATTAGTAGTAACGATCCCATAGCAGTTATCAGATGTGCGAACCCCATGTAAGACAGTATTTCCCTTTTTATCCAAAATTTCACATTTATTTTTTGAAAATAATACTTCATGGTGGGAATCACACATTTGACTAATGCTCAAAAGATTTACTTTAAGACGATCAACAAGTAAAACATTTTCCAGCTTGGGAAGACCAGCAACACTTATAGAGTCCTTACTAATGACTCTAGAAGTGCCCCCATCTCCAAAGGTAACAATTCTTCCTTCATATTTTTCAAGAGAGGTGAAGTAGGATTTGTTACCAGACACGTGACGAGTGCACCCACTAGCAAGATACCACATGTGTGAGTCACGTGCTTTTAGAGCAGTGTGAACAACTAAACAAGTCAAATAATCTTTTCTCACCTAAATCGTTTTGGTCTTAACAAAATCAGGTCTAGCGGTCTTGGTAAATGTCTTGGCATTGTGAACACCCTCATGAATCTTGGTATTCCGCCTAGACATGTAAGGTTGTCTCCTAACCCAAAAGGTATTTGAATTTCTACCCTTTTGAGACACCTTACCAAACAATTCAAAGTAATAAGGACGAATGTGGCCATACCTACCACAGTGATGACATATAAAAACAGGTTTTACCTCCGTTTTGTTGATCTTACCCCCTTTAGGTAGATGAAGAGACGGATGGTCTACCTTCAACTTTCCCTTTGCTTGAGTCTTCAAGTCATGTGATGTAGAGGCCTGTCCCTTGTGAGCTGTCGCACCATAGCCTAGCCCGCTTTTGTCACAGCCCATTTGTTGAAACCCAAGGATGTCTTCTAATGATTTGGAACCTTTGTTCCACATGGAAATTGTGGCTCTAGCAATATGGAGTTCTTCATCTTTCTGACAGACTATCTCTTCCAATGTAGCTTGTGACATCTCAAGGCTTTCAAGCTTCTCTTCATATGTGGAATGCACTTTCAGAAGTTTATTCCTTTCAGTTTCACAGGATAGAAGTTTTCCACATAGGTCTTGCCTGTCACTTGAGATCTTGATGACATTCTACTTTGCTGCTACAAGTTCTCATTTTAGCTTGACATTCTCGCTTTCACATGCTTTGAGCTTGAGAGAGAGTTTGTCATTGATTTTGGACAAATTCAGAGATTCCTCGTAAAGCTTTTCGTAGGCTTGTTGTAGTTCATCACCATTAATCTCATCATTGTCTTTTGATGTTTCATTATCCTCTTTTTGCTCCTCATTCTCCTTGACCTCATCCAACCTAGCAACTAAGGCAGGAAAGGTGATAGATGGCGGTGAAGATGAATCTCCTCTTTCATGAAATTGGCTCAGAATTTCCCATGCATCTCTAGCCTTTGTGCAGTGAGCAACCCGTTGCTGTTCTTCAATAGAAATAGCTCCACGAATAGTAGTCAGAACTCTCTGATTGCTTGGATTGACAATGCTTTCAACATCCTCTTCAATGGCTTGCCAGCCTTCTGGATCGAAAGCTCTCAGAAATGCCCTCATTCTAATCTTCAAATCCAAGTAGTTACTCCCATCAAAGGTGGGAGCATGATGCAGGTTCTGACCACGAGCTAATTCCGCTGGCTTTGGAAGAGGTTGAGTGAAAGTGGACCAAAATTCCATGAAAGCATTATCCCCGTCTTCACCGGATTCAGGCTCTTCGGGTTCTTACTCCGACCCACTTTTATCATCCTAAGTCCTGTGTAGACTTTCTTCTGATTCTTTTTCGAAGGACATGCAAGGGCAATATGGCCAAACCCTTGACATTCATAACACTTGACCCCTTGCCCCTTTACAATCTTCTTTTCAGTTTTTGGAGTAAGTTTTAGTGGAAAAGTTTTGGGTTTTTCATTACTCTTGTCTTTTGAAATAGGGTTTCTGAAATTAGGCTTCTTTTTCTTTAAATTTTTTTTAAACTATTTAGTAAACATAGTTGTCATCTCATACTCTAAATCAAACTCAGTCTCCGAAGTTTTTGCAGTCTCATGAGTACTAGCGAAAGCCACACTATTTTTTTTTTCTTAGAAATCTGGTGGGCTTAATAAGTCTGCAAGTTTCCAACCAACTGATCAAACTTGAGGGTATCAACATTCTGAGCCTCCTCAATGGTTGTCACTTTTGATTGGAACCTCTCGAGTAAAGACCTCAAAATTTTTCCAACAACTTTAGCTTCTGGGATTTTTTCATCGAGTGTGAAACAGGAATTCACGATATCACTAAGTTTTGCATAGAAATCATCAAACGTCTCATCATCATGCATAAAAAGGGTTTCAAAGGCAGAGGTGAGACGTTGAAGTTTTGACCTTTTGACAGAAGTAGTGCCTCCATGAATTGTTTCCAGAATGTCCCAAGCCTCTTTTACTACCTCACACGTGCAGATACAAAGAAACTCTTCAGGCGTGATGGAGCAAAAAAGAGAATTGAGAGCCTTACTGTTCCAACTCGAGTTTTGGTAATCGGTTGTGTCCCATTTATCAAGGGGTTTAGGAATATCAACACCATCAATGGTGACAATAGGTTCACTCCACCCATAGATCACGTAGTGCCAGACTTTCTCATCGATGGATTTTAAAAACGCTCTCATACGAGCTTTTTAATAAGAATAGTTTGTACCATCGAGTAAAGGAGGTCTATGGGTCAAGTTACCTTCACGAATTGAATCCATATCACTAGTCACACAAAATCACACTCCTATAGTTTTGATAAAAACAAAGAGTGACCTACTCTGATACCAATTGAAATTCTTAAGTGATTCGTGATTAGACAAAGATTTAATTCCACCAATTCCCAACTATTCAAAACACACAATCTAAATCAACAAGCACTTACGAAAGTGGTTTAGATTGTTGTTTTCAAAAAGTAATAAATCGACACAAACGATTTTTACGTGGAAAAACCACAATTGAAGCACCTTCAACTGTGATAAAAGACTACGAGCGAAACGCCACTAATCAATCCACTACTGAAGAAAGAAATATTACAAAGACAACCAACAAATTACCAAACACATCAAATTTGTCTTCAAGCGTCTATAAATCTTTCGCCATAGCCTTCGTCTCGGAATTGATCAATCTGAAGTTAAATCCACAACTTCTAATGCCGAATCAACAGCCACGCTTAGTATCAAACTCCTTTGAAGCTCCACGCGTGAATCTCCAGATTCCACCGAAGAAGAACACTCTTGAATATGAAGTAACAAACTCCTTGATGTATGTATCTTAGATCATGAGTTTAGAACTCACTCAAATCATCAAGGAAAACTCAACAAGACTTTCAGAAGAAAACATCAAACAAAACCCTAAGGCTCTTAAACAAGATCTAGGAAAAGTAAACCCTAAAATCAGCCTAAACCAGATATAAATAGAAAACTGAGGTCGCGATCTCTGCTCGAGCATAGGACAGCCCGCTCGAGCGATTTTAGTAAAATACGCGTGTGACCAAACAAGTTTCCGCTCGAGCGTTGGAACACATGCTCGAGCGCGAAATCACACTTCTCAGTATATTTACAAACACGACCAACTACTGAGACATCACATATTACGCTCGAGCGCCAATGGTCCCGCTCGAGCGAGAAAGACAAAAAACAAGGAAAAATTACAACTTTTCAAAACAGAGTTTGTACGAGGATTTGACAATAAAGGGACCTAACATTTTATATAAAATAATTTAACAATCCCTACACCAACAACTATCATCAAAATAATCACAATTTTACTTAATCCCCTCATTATCAATTCCCTCACTAACAATCCTCTTAATATGAATCTTTTTCATTCTGCCTCTGAAAACAAATGGACACAAGAAGTTAGGATAATGAAGAAGTTTTTAGCCAATAAGTCACTTGCCTATCGAGTGAGTGACGTAATATTAGTATGGTTTTCTTTCAGTCTAGATCTTAAATTGGAGGATGTCAATTGATTTTGTAAAATTTACATGAGTTTCGTTTTTATAATCTCAATGTTTATTTTGTTGAATTATTTGTATATACCATTTATAAATAATAATTTTTTTTAAAATCAATTTGATAATTTTAGCATTTTAATTCTTTTGTATTTGTCTAAAATGAACGACAAGTGTTTTTTTTAAGTAAATTATCTTTCTTTTTTCTTTTTCTTTTTTTTTTTGTAATAAACACGATATATTGAATAAATTATAATTATCAAATTGACAGCAGTATTATGCATTGTGCTTTGTTGCTGTGTGGCATTGTAGCAGCAGCAACATGTTGCAGCAGTAGTGTGGGTCTGCATCTCTCTTTTCTTCTTTTTTCTTCTTTTCTTTTCCTTTGGCTTGTGTTGGTTCCTCTCCAACCTTTGTAGTTGTGCTAGCTCATGATTGAGTTTTACGCACTTCCCTCCTTTATTGATGTAATCTCATATGAATGTATGTCATCAATAAAGTTTCCCATTTGCTGATCAAAAAAAAGAAAAGAAAACCGACTAATTTATTTGTGGATAATATATATGAAACATCTTAGAAAATAAACTATTCAAATCATCAAAATAGGTTTAGACAGCACCCTTATGTCTAGATGAGAATTAGAAGAAAGCCCAACTCTAAATTTATTTCTATTTTCAATTAATATATATATATATATTAAGACAAATTTCCCTTAATATATATGATTTGGTTTATGTATGAATTACCTCTTATCATTTAAGGATAATTGTATAATCTCCTAATGATTTGTAAACTAAAGTGCATAGTCGGGTATTATTTCAAAGATAGTTTCATGGCCAATTGCATTGAACCCTAAAATTGCAGATGTTGGCACCCCAACTAGAGGTGGCTCAACCATTAAACAACTTAAGTTGTTGCCTAAGGCCTACACAACAATTTCAAAAAAAATTTATTGTTAAAGACCTCAACTTTTCAAAAACTTAATAGGTTAAAATTGTATTTTAATGTTTTACTTGAGGCCTCCAAAAACTTTGAGCCATTATTGTTCCCCAAATTAACTATAATGAATTTTACAATTGAGTTTTATCAAATATTAGTCTTCCCCTTTTTGTTTATATTTTTGGAGTATACCATTTTTGCACTGCACAAAATTTGGCATTTAGTAGCGTTTTTAAAATGCCACTATAGGGGTCCAAAACGCCACTAAAAGATTATCAATGCTCATAGCCAAACTCTGAAGACGCAGCTGTTGTCATAGCTTTATAGCGCTTTAAAAACGCTGTTAAAAGATTATAGGCGGCGTTTTAAAAACATGGCTAAATGGGATATATAACGGTAAAATGATGTCACACCAATATTAGTGACGTTTTAAAAATGTTGTCATAACTTGCTTTGTTTTCTTAAAAATTGTATCATTGACTATGTAGTGCCGTTTTTAAAAATGCGATCATAGCTCTTTTTCTAGTTTGTTTCTTTTTCTTTTTTTTGAAATTATGCTTAAAAAAAATAATTAAAAAAAATCCTTATAATAAACCAAAAAAATAGCCAAAATGTCAACAAAATAAAAATAATATGGGTTTGCTACTATTTCAATATATTCAAATAACAAATGTAACATTAATTCCCTTTCTCATTCAAATGAACATTTGCCTAAAAATAAGCAGATAATATGAAAACATGTCAACTAGCAATGAAACATTAATTCACTTGATCAAAATCTTTGATCTAACTTGATCTGCTCTTAGATAAGAGAGAAAGATCTTATGTGACCTGAGATGAGACCAACACAAATCGATCAATTGAACTAAGTTGAGGGCAAAGCAAAATGATCAACCTAACCAAGATTAATCACACTAAGATGAGAGGAGAGATTTGCTTCGATCTGTTTGAGGATTTGAATCGATCTAGTTTAAAGAGAGAGTAAGATGGGTCATATGGGTTTTATTTTAAAAAAATACATTTGAAGGAGTTTTTTAAACAACTTCTAACAATAAAATAGTGTTGTTTTAGTTAACAAAAATGAAGACATTTTTTAAACACCTTTAAATGTTAAATAGGTGGCGTATTCATAAACACCATCTGAACACCTTTAAATGTCAAATAGGTGGCGTATTCATAAAGGCCATCTAAATAAATGCCATTAAATCCCTTTTCCTTCTAGTGTTGTTTAATATGTAGGTTATTGCATGTATAAGGGGCAAAGGCACGGGGGTCAGGGGGGTCCTGGCGCTGCTAACTTGTTTCGATTGCTAGGATATGTGTGTAATTTATATGCTTCATATGTTACTTCTTGTTTTTTTACTTATATATTATATTTTGTGGAATTGTTCTGAGTTTTTGTAGTGTTAATACAAATCATTATAATTATATTTCGAATGGATGCACCGCAAACAAGGTTTTAGTTACAAATTATTATGGTTAGAGTATCTCTAATGCTTACTCTTTTTTTTTTTTTTTTTCCTATCAAATTTAAGTAAAGATTTAGATTAAAAACTTCATCTGATACCAAGCGTTCCAAAGCTAAATTTTCAATTTTCATCAAAGAACCAGTCGACCGGGAGGACGACTGGGAGGATGTTCGAGCGTTAGATCGGCAATAGGCAATTTTACAAGTAGCTACTGATCGTCCGCAAAGGCTCTCTCCAGAAAAACTGATGAACGATGAAGCCTCTCTCGATTTGATGAAACTATTGTTTTTCCCCTCATTTGATATAGGTTTGATGCTGGGGTTTGAGAAGAAAAAGTAAACGTGATTCATCAAATTTAAATTTGATTTCAAATCAGAATAAGCGTTGGAGACACTCTTATATAGAGAACTATTATAATTATGTTATGAATTTTAAAATATTACATACTATTATGGTGAAAAATGTTATTAACTATTGTGATTTTATTACAAATCATTGCAGTGTAGTTTTGAAAGGGCATACAGTATGCATTTTAAGAGTGTATACCATAATTTTACTCATTTTAATTCCTTAAAAAAAAAAAAACCAAGTAATTTTATCTTTCATTCATTAGTAAATGATAATTTCACAATTTTATGTATGTAGTGTGATATATAATTAATTACCATTCATGTATTGGATGAACAATGTGATATTACTTCTCATTTGCATTTTTTAGTGGTGTAGCTTGCTTTTCGTGCTCCTTTAATAAAACAAAAGGTTAATATAATTATAATAAATTTGGGGAAATTTGGCTATTAAACCCCCTTACCTTCCTTTTATTGTTAAAAGGACTAAGAAAAAATTTATACTTGCTAAACCCCCTCATAATTATAAAGTTTTGCATAAATGACAAAATTTATTATTTAAATATTTTATCAGACTATTATACCCTCAACCAAATCTTCCCACATTCTCTCCCCACTCTCCCCACCTTCTCCATCTCTCTCCTCCCCCTCTAAACATAGCTTCTCTTCATAGCCATGTCCGAGGACAACTCAGCCGCCAAAGCACCGTCCGACAATGTATTTCGGCCACCAACCGCCGTGATTCTGAGCGCCACCCCCTCCTCCATATCCAATGTTAGTCAAGCCTTCCATTTCTCTTCTAGAAACCCTAAAATTGAAAAAACCAGAGGCTTCATGCACCTCTACTATACTCCATTCACTTGTTTACTGGATTGAAATTCTAACAAAGGTTCTCTCTCTTCCTTCAGCCCTCAGTTCAATTTGTGATATGAAAGGAGCCCAAATTTGAGTTTGCGATCTATGCTTAAGAGGCTTGGGTAAAGTTGATTCAACTTATAACATCTCAGATCTGGATTCGACTAATAACACCTCAAATCTGGTTTGTGGCATTTTGAATTTGTGTGATTTCACCATTACGAACTTGATTTTGAGTGTTGATTTGGAGTCGACCTTGTAGCTCAAAATTTTGCCTAAAATCTGAATTGATGACTTGAACCCTCACCTTTGGTTCGATGTCGCTATTTGATCTTCAACATATGTTGATTAGTTTTTTTGTTTTTTTTTTTTGTTTTTGATTTATTTTTTTGATTTGCCAAGTTCAATCAGGTGTGTGCTCTAGTTTTTGTTTGATAGAATGAGAGTAAAATTTTACTCTGGTTTGTGCTCTGTTTTTATTTGACAAAATGAAAGTAAAATTTTATTCTGATTTGTGCTTTGTTTTTGCTTGACAGAATGGGAGTAAAATTGTACTCAGATTTGTGCTTTGTTTTTGCTTGACAAAATGAGAGTAAAATTTTACTCTAGTTTGTGCTCTGTTTTTGTTTGATAAAATGAGAGTAAAATTTTACTCTGGTATATACTCTATTTCTGTTTAATAAAATGAGAGTAAACTTTTACTTTGGTGTTATCTTTTTTTTTTATATTTTTTTTATATACAATGATATTAAACTTTTACTCTGTTATTGTGTACTTCTATTATTTGTTTTTGGACTCCTAGTGACAGCAAAATTTTACTATCAATTCATTGCAGATTTGAATTATATAATGAAAAGTAAAATTGTACTTTCAGAGTAAAATTTTACTCTGAATCAATGTAAAATTTACTATGATTTTACTTTTACTTTGAATCATAGTAAACTTTACTCTAACTTAGAGTAAAATTTTACTCTGAAATACACTGTGAAAATGGCTTAATAGGAGAGCTGATAGATATGAGGATAATATAGTAAAAGAAACAAGTTTTAAAATATTAAGGGGTTTTGAAAGTACCAATATAATTTTTGTCCTTTTGAAAAATAAATTAGACAGTGAGGAGTCTATTACCAAATCCCACTTAAATTTGCTATGTTCATTGTATTTTTTTTAATTTCATTTGTGATCGACGTAATTTATTTATTTTTAAACAAGATTGTAGGTTTCAAAGATGAATGGGCAAAGGAATTTCATATATGGACTCACCATTTTAAATAGATTGGGTATCATTTTGCATGATTATTGTAAGTTATGCATAGAAAAAAAAATAGTAAAGGGGGGGGGGGGGGGAGAGAAAAAAAATAGTAAATTATACTCTTTTTCCTTGAGTTTTAAGAAAATATAGTTAGTTTTAGAAGTTTGATATAATAACATTAATTTTTTTTAGTAAGATTAAAATGAGTAAAATTAAAATAAATGATGAGTAGAAATTGGAATAAACAAGGGTAAATATATATTCTAATAAAAAAATATATAACAAAATTATTTTTTCTTTCATAAGTCTCACGAAATACTAATTAGAGGAAAAAAACAAACACTTGGTGACGTTATATCACGAGGAATTTGGGAAATTCTATTCGCTCACTATAGGAAATTTCAGTACATACCATTTGTAGTGTTCAAATGTAAATTTTTCAGTACTTTAGGAGGCACTGTGCTCCTCCTAAAGTAAAATTTTTTGGGTGGTTGGCTTGGCAAGGCAAGTTAAAAACCTCTAGTTTCCTACAGAGAATTGGGATTTTAGATACATCTGTCACTGTGGACTGTGTCTTCTGTCAAAATAAGGTGGAATCTGTCAACCATATATTGCTATTTTGTCCATTTGTCTGGCTGTTGTGGTCTCATATTCTGAAATGGTGGGGTTCTCAGTGGGCTATGCCAAACACAGTGGAAGGGCTGCGACACTGGTGGTCGTTTTGCAAAATGAAGAGGAGTGAAAAGCTGTTGTGGATGGTTGTGCCTTTGGCTGTCTTGTGGTCCACATGGAAACATCGAAATGATTGTGTTTTTAATGGTTCTCAACCAAACTTTGAGGAACTATGTGAGGTTGTCAAAGCAAGAATAGCTTTGTGGGCCAAATCATCTCCAGCTAATTTAGAGTTCTCTGTTTCTGATATAGTATTTAATTTGCAGTAGGTTCAATATTGCATTAGGAATGGGAGCTGAGATAAGCTTATATCAGTTTGTCTAATTACCTGAATTCTTCATAAGGGAGGCTGAGGATGGAGTGAGCATGGTGGCTGCTGTATTGATTATGCTGGTGTGCTCTGTGTTAGTCTTTTTTGGGTTATTTTGTTCTTTGTCTGTCCATTTGGTTCTATTTTGTTAATATTGGTTATTTTTAGTGGTTTGTGATGTTGGTCCATTGTGTTCAAATTGATATGGTGGTTGAGTCTGGGTGTTTGAGATGGTGGCTCTGTTGTTTTGGCCAGTTTCCTTTTGCTCTTAACTGATCTGCGCTGATCTGGTATGGTGGCTCTGTTATGTGAGATGGTGGAAACTGGTCTGTTATCTGCTTCACTGGTGTTAGCTGGTTTGATGCTGCAATTTTGGTTTTGTTTTCTGGCTAATGGAGTGCAGGTTTTGGCTGTACAATTATATGCTGCTACTGAACTGGTTTATACTATGATGCTGCTGACTTTGTGGTCAAGGTAACCTAGTCCAGCCAGATTTGGTGCTGTCTACAGCTGATTTGGGAAATGAGAATGCTGAGGTTGTCAGAAGTATTGTGAAGCTAAAAAGTGCATGATGCCTGGAGAAAATTAGGCTACCATAATGAGCACAAGGAATTACGCTGATCTGCTGATGTATGCTGCTAGTTTGGCTATACATATGTCAGCTTGTTTAATTGATTGCTGATCTTGCACCTCTGGAATGGTGTTTGAGTTTGTGGATGCAGAGTCTTGGGGATTAGTCTTGTGAAAGGTCTGCTAGATAAATTAAGTTGAGTTTGTGGCTACATTGTCTTGGCTGCATATTCTGATATGCCCAACTGGCTACTATGGTAGGTCTGTTAGATGAATTATGTTGGAATTCAGTTTGGTCTGCTAAGTTTTGTTCTGGTTGGTCTGCTCAGCTCTATTGGACTGCTCAGCCAATAGCAGAATTGGTCTGCTCAGCTGATGTTGGTTTGTGTTGTGATGCTGTGATGAAATTGGGTCTGTTGCTCTGCATTGGTGGAAATTACTCAAGTTGCAAGCTGAAGTGTTTCTGAGGCCTACAAACTACTCTAGTTCCAAGTTTGCATATGTTTCTGAGGTCTCAGCTGTTAGATCCGTATGTTCTTCAACACCACTTTTGTCTCTTCTCAGATCCATATGTTCAGTAATGCTCAAGTGGATCTTGATGAACTATGTGAATCCATTAAGCAAGTTAGAATGTGCAGTAGGAGTGGCTCTTGAGTTAGAACTGCAGCTGCTTGGTGCTACTGGGGTGAATTGTTTGGGAATTATTTTTCCTTGTTTCTGCTGGTGTTTCACCTGATGGACTTGGTGCTTGTGTTGTTTTTCTCTATTTTCTTATTGGTTTCTCACCAACTTTTGGTTGTGCTAGCAAATGATTGGGTATCCTCCTTGGTGCCAACCTAGTTGGGATTGGGGAGTGTACTTTGATGCTTTTTGCACCTCCATTCTTTATTGATGTTTTTTCATATGTAATGTATGTTTTCTCATCAATGAAGTGCTTTTTTGCTGATCCAAAAAAAAAATGTAAAATTTTCAACAATATTAATTGTTTGGACATAAATTTATGAACAAAACTAAATTGTTTAAATATAAATTTCGTTTTTATGTCTAGACAACTGCTTTTTGTTCATTAGCTTACATTCAAACATTTGACTTTTGTTCAAAAATTTATATCCAAATCATATAAATAGTGTGTACTAAAAATTTATATGGTGCGCAAATTACCAAATAAAATTACCCAACATATTTTGAAATTAAAATTATGATAACGACCACATTTTTCGCACCTTCTGCCTTAACCTAAAATCACCATAAAAAACACAACCCAAGGCCGCCGTTGCTGTGATACCATCGCCACGCACAGCCCATGGCCACCTCCCCACTAATTGGACCACCGCCACCATTAGCTTTTATGATCTTGGGTTCACAAGTTCATAGGTGCAAATAATTTATTAGACACAAGGTTTTGTCTTGATTTTAATTGGGAGCTAGTGGACGATGGAATTGTTTTCACGGATTCGTTCTATTGGACCGAATACCGAGTTATCAAGATAAACTGCTCTGATGGTTTGTTCTCTATGCACAACACACTGACATACATACACAAATCTATATTATTACATAAAATCCATACTTGAATTGGTGTAGATATGTCACTTTTAAAGAAAAAAATACCCATAAGCAGTAATACCATAGATTTAAAATAAAAATAAATATAAAATGTACTCTCAATTGCTTTGATTATAAATTTTATAATACACATGATTTTTTAATTGCGCACGGTAGTTTTTATATAATCCAACACAAAAAACCACCACATGATGGGCACAAAATTATTTAACTGGAAACTTCTGCATTTACATAAATTAGTGATTTAATGTATTCAATTGCATAATGCTCACTAGTTTCCAAGTAAGAAAAAAGAGAGAAAATGGTGGGAAGCATTTTCCATGATGTTGATAAAAAAAAAAACTATTTCATTCAGTCAAAGCTTCATAATGCAAAAAGAAAATTAAACTAGAATACATAGCATACATCAATGGCTTACTTTTTTCTTTCTTTTTTTTTTAAATTTATTTATATAAAAATAAACTACCAATAGGTCCTAATAGTTGAATTTAATTCCCATCAAATTCTATTGAAAATAAGTCTTGGTAAAATTGTCACTAAAAATAATTTTTTTGTGACAATTTTTTATATATGTCGCTAAAAATTGACAATTAGTGACTTTTTTTATCATGATTTTTATTAATTGTTGCTAAAACTTACAATTAGTGATGTTTTTTTATGACAAATTTTTTTCTTTCTTTTTTTTTAAAATTTATTTATATAAAAATAAACTACCAATAGGTCCTAATAGTTGAACTTAATTCCCATCAAATTCTATTGAAAATAAGTCTCGGTAAAATTGCCACTAAAAATAATTTTTTTGTGACAATTTTTTATATATGTCGCTAAAAATTGATAATTAGTGACTTTTTTTTATCATGATTTTTATTAATTGTTGCTAAAACTTACAATTAGTGATGTTTTTTTATGACAAATTTTTTCCATAGGACCTATTAGATAATAAGTCCACTTATTAGGATCTATACGTAAGTACCCCTTTATATGATTGGCTGTCCGGACCATCTTATGCATATTTCGACTATGCAGGAACCCCATGTAAAATCAGAGTAAACGTCCTGTGTAGACTAGTCCCAAAAAGCTTATTGCTGCTAGTGAGTATTGAATCTAAGACTTAAAAGAGCACATCCCCAAATCACAAGTTGTGCTCACTAGGTCAATCCCTTAAAATTCACATCAATGGCCTACTTGTGCTCTTGAAAAATTACAACCAGCTTGTGAGGCAAACCTGTCGTTATTGAATTATGTGTTGTGTGCAAGAAAGTGGCGGTGGCTGTTTTGGGCAGCCATCGAGTTGCTGACTTGGATGAGAAAGCGATGTACAGAGACTCCTGCGAGTTCTGGGTAGTTTTCAACATGGTCATGTTTGTCTCTAGTCCACTTTGGGGACTAGATGGTATGGTCGGGCTCATAGGAGTTACTACGGGTCATGTTTCAGTAATCTGAACCGTTCAATGTGTACAGTTCATTGAGTACTTTATTTTTTTAAAAAATCACTTTGATCGGATATCGATAGCTACTTGATCGGATCATATTTTTGTCAACAATTTATTTTGAAAATTATATTTACCGTTGACAGAAATCTAATCAGATCAAGTAGCTATCGATATCCGATCAACGTAAGTTTTTACAGGGATAACGTACACATTGAACTGTTCAGATCATCGAAATAGGACCCGTGGTGGGCCCCCATGAGCCCAACAACATGTTCTAATCCAATCTCGGACTAGAGAGAAGCCTGGACCTTTCAACTTTATTAAATCTCTATCCAAATACATGATTTAAATACAATCTTAAAGAAAAGACGATAGATATGGAAGAGTTAATTACAAGACTAAGACTCAAAAACTTGTATAATCGTTGGAAAAGGATCATCCTTGAACTATGTTTTGCACCATCCAAATAGCTAATAATTGGAGTGGGAAGTTAATTGTGATATTGCGGTTGTTAACAAATAATTAGATACATACAAATTTGGATACATACCTTCATTTTTGCGACATAGTTATTTAGTCTTAAATACATGGGTTTTATTAAATTAATAATTTTTTATTTTTTTATAAAAAGACTTGTAAAAAAGTAAAGATGATAGTTACTTTTTAGCTAAAAGCCAACTTCTCAAAATAGGCTTAAATGTAACTTGGGTGGCCAAAAACTTGATGAAAGTTAATTGTGATGAGAATAAAAGTATAGTTCACAAGTGTACAGCTCAGCCAGTGCAAGAAGACAGAGCCAAGTCATGCAACACAAGATCAAGCCTCAGCAATCATTACTAACTTCTAACTGTTTACTGTTAAAGAAGTTAGTAAATAATCTCTCTTAGTTAGTTTAACTAAGGTTGAGTTAACAGTTGTAAGTTGTAAAAAACTTCTGCATAAAATGTAATAGTTGAGTAATGAATAAATAAGTTGAATAGATTCAAAATATTCTTGATGGTATCAAAGCCTATCGAATGATCTAGCAAGCTCGAAGGTCCTTCCATGGCTTCCATGGATTTTTCATTTCAACTTCCTTCGAATCTAAAACTTATAATCTCAAATCTCAGCGCATTTGTCATTGTAAAGCTTGATGTTAGCAATTTCATTGTATGGAAAAATCAACTGTTCAATATTCTTCGTGCTACTAGACTGCTTGGATATGTGGATGGATCTGTTGCTTCCCCTCCTGGAATGATCATAGACAAAGCAAGTTTGAGTGCTCGTAATCCTGAATTCACTCATTGGCAAGTTGTCAATGTTCATCTCCTAAGTTGTATCACTGCAACTCTTTCCACTTCCATTTTTACTTCTGTATGTCATTGTAAAACTAGTTCTGAGGTGTGGAATAATCTTGAGAAGCGATTCACCTCTCTTTCAAGGTCACATATTAATCAGCTTAAGAATAAGCTTCATAACATCACCAAAACTTCTTTATCAATAGAGGAATATCTTGCACAAATCAAGAATATAGCTGATTAATTGGCTTTGGTTGGATCTACAGTTGATGATGAGGATCTAGTTCTCTTGACTCTCAATGGTCTCCCAACAGAATACAGTGCATTCAAAACTACAATTAGAGCTAAAACAGATCCAATTTCCATGGATGTTCTATCTTTATTTCTCTGTTTTGAGGCTATTCATATTGAAAGTGCTTCTAAAGTTTCTTCTGATTCACACATGGCCTACTCTGTTTCCAATACCGTTTCATCTTCGTCTCGGAATTATGGTTCTCGAAATACTTATCGAGGTAATTTTTACAGAGGAGATCGCATTGATTCAAGAGGTGGCAACTTTTCTCATTGTGGTCGTAGAGGTGGAAGATCAAATTCTAGTTCTGTTATATGTCAAATTTGTGGCAAGAGTAATCATATTGCTCTCAACTGTTGGTACTGTATGGATTCTTCTTTTCAGCCTTTTCATAATTCATCCGATGGATCAAGTAGAGCCTATGTTGCTTCTACACCAAATCTGATTCTGCTGCCACTAGTTATATCACACATGATCTTCAAAAGTTACATGTATATCATCCATACGAAGGTCATGATCAAGTAATGGTTGGTGATGGTGCCTTTCTTCCCATTCATCACAAGGGTAATGGTCTTCTTTTTACTCCTTTTTTAGTCTTTCAAGCTTCATAATCTTCTTCATGTTCCTCAAATTTCTGCCAATTTGATTTTAGTTCATCAATTGGTTAATGATAACAATTGTACTATAACATTTGATGTTGATCATTTTATTATTCAGGACAAGACAAGTAAGGTTGTCTTGTACAAAGGTGTTCACTCTCAAGGCCTATATCATCTTCCAGCTGCTCTTCCTTCATCCCTCACTCATCAAGCATGTCTCAGCACTACTACTTCTTCTCTTGACATATGGCACTCTAGGCTAGGCCATCCATCCACTTACAAATTTCGAGTACTTTGCAATAAATTTCAATTGTCTGTATGTAGTAATAAAACTTCTTTTGTCTGCTCACCCTGTTGTGTTGCAAAGAGTCACAAGCTGCCTTTTAGCCTCTCTACTATTGCTGTCAATCAACCATTTGCCTTGGTTCACAGTGATGTCTGAGGACCTTTTACAGTTCCTTATTCTCCTTCTACATACCAATTTTATGTCTTGTTTGTTGATGAATATAGCAAATTTACATGGATATTTCCTTTACATTGTAGAAGTGAGGTTTTTTTTCCAAATTTATGGACTTTAAGGCTTTTTTGGAAAATTAATTTGAGGTTTCTTTTAAAATTTTGCGCACTGATAATGGTTTTGAATTTCTTGGCATTGCGTTTCATAATTTTCTCAAGAAGTTTGGCATTAACCTTCAATTATCTTGTCCCTATACTCTGGCCCAAAATGGAGTTGCCGAGTGCAAACATCGCCATGTTATGGAAAGAGCTGTTACTCTTTTACATCAATCCTCTGTTCCACTTACCTATTGGTTTGAAGCAATTGCTGCCTCTGTTTTTCTCATCAACCGCATGCCTAGTTCCAAGTTACAGGATCGTACTCCTTTCGAAAAATTATTTCATAAAAGTCCTGATTTTTCTTTTTCTTTGTGTTTGTTAACATATATTAATATAATGTAACATATATTAATATTTATATATATTATATTAACACACATAGCTATACTAATATATTATATATATAGTGGATGCTAGGATGCCAGAGCACGCCTTCGCTTTCGGCTGCTTTCGGCCACTTTCTAATATTTTATGTAATGTAACATAATGATGTTGTAAACAATAGCTCCTATAAATGGAGTCTCCTCTTACACTGTCAGATACAATATATACAAGAGATTTCTTACACTCTCTTATTTCTTTCATATGTCAACCTGCCTTTCGTTTCTTTATGCAAATTTGGCCTATTTGGGGCCCCATATGTGATAGACAAAGTCAAGTATTCAGAAATTGGAATAGAAAAATTACCCAGAATGTGAAAAAAGAGTTGGGATTTAAAGAGTGACTTGTGGGTTTATGTATAGATTAAATTTAAATTATATATTGATATTTTTGGACAAAAATTTTGCCTCTCTATGTAGTATTGTTGTATGTTGTATATATATTTGGAAATGCTATAAATCTTAAATATTGTCTTAGAATGTAGTGGAGATTGAATTGATAAGTACCGAATATATGAGTCATAGATTGATATTTTGAATAAAATTTTGGATAAATTTTATAGTTATGTGTAGTGCTGATGTGTGTAAAAGTCGTGCTTTCCATCTGTTCCACGTTTTAACAACGTCGCAAATTTTCTACTCTATATAGACTTCTTGAGAGAGTTTGAATTAGTCAATGGGTCAAAGTCTTTACAGTTCTTGTGGGTATATCAGGAAAGTGACTAAGAAACTCCTTCTATGGGGTTGTCTTTGGCCCAACCTTCCATTTCAATGAACAAATCGTAGCAGCACTTGGCTCCGTTCTTTAAGTCTGCTCCTGTGCAAGTCTTCTATCAACAATTTTCCAAGTCAACTGGCGTGTTTACCAGATAAACAATCTATGGTGGTTGACAATCACTAAAAATATCTCTGTATTTTAAGTAAGAGCATTTCTGTCCTCTATGCTATGGTGGTTTGTTTTTCGTTTGCTGAATTGGGTATTTCGAATGGGTTTTCCTTCCATTTTTTCTTTCTTTGTTGTCTCCCATTTAGTGATTGTTCACTCTACTTGGCAAGACGACAAGCACGGGTACCAACATGGTTGTCCACAGTCCTTCAACTGTGGAAAACTTGGGCCTATCAAATTCCCTTTCTCCAACGACACATATCGCGGATGTGGGTTGTGTACTGTCAATTGTAGCGAACCAGTACCAATAATCTATTTGGGGAAGGACAAACCGTATGAAGTTAAGAAATTCTTGAATGATGAAGCTGTAAATGTTAGTGACAAATCGCTACGAGACCTCATAAGCTCCAAAAGTTGCGACATTTTCAATAACTTTACTCTTTTTAGTAGACCTTCTATTTCCTATACAATCTCTTCCAACCTCACCTTGTTCAAATGCCGTACAAACAGCAGCAGTAAACCTCAACTGCAGACACAACTTTACAGTTTCAGCAACTGCTCAGGCTACACTGTCTACTATACAGATCCTAATCAAAATACTCCAACTCCTGCCAACCTTTCATCTGGCTGTGTAGTTATTCAACTTCCAATGCTACCATCAATCCGGAATCGAAATGTCAGTGATCTATTTTCACTATTGGCTAGTGAATTCACCATCGGGTTGCATGTGTCAAAGGAATGTTACGAGTGTCACCATAATGGAGGCCAATGTCATGGCCACGAAGAGTTCCATTGCATAAAGGATGAAGGTATTGGCATTTCTGCATTTGCATGCTGTTATTTCTGTATTAATCCACCACACAAATTGAATCCAAAATCTTCAGTCTCTCTAGCAGTCCAGTTCATATTACGTTGGTGCGTTTTTAATTGAAGTGTTGTTTTTCTCCATTAGTTAAATTCAAGCATTTAAAATATAGAACGTAAATTAATTCTGCATTTAAACATGGCTAACTGATGTTTTTCTCCTTCACAGTGATTGCAGGAAGAAGTCACTTGAAAGTGGTTCTAGCAACAGGTAATATACCTCTTGTCAGTTTCTTTACACATGAGTAAATATAGATGTATGCATGTTACATAAATGTTTTAAAACTTTCTTTATTCATATGCAACATTCATCACATGTTCTCAAATTTGATGGATTCCATCCAACAACTTCAGTCTATCAAAACTTGTTTTTGCTGCCCCAGTTCCCCCTTGCTTTTTATTGTTGCTTTCATGAATAATATGAGTGAATCAAAACCTGACTACACCACTACTTTCTTTAGTCATACCTGGAGTTATCCTTCTGCTTGGCTTGCTTGCTATCCGGTATCGCAAGAAATTGAATTATGTCTCTTCAGTCGTCCTTTCAATCAACACGTCTCCCGATCCCTCCTCTAAACCAGACCTTGAAGGAGGTAGTGTCTACTTTGGGGTCCCTGTCTTCTCCTACACTGAATTAGAAGAAGCTACTAATAACTTTGATCCCTCTAAGGAATTGGGAGATGGAGGTTTTGGCACTGTATACTATGGTAAGAAGGTTC
>NW_021025642.1:704489-774752 GCF_004153795.1 Camellia sinensis | reverse complement strand
TCGTGCTTGTTTGTGTTCGTTTTGAGTGCCCGAAGTCCTCGGCGGAACGCCTTGTCTTTGAGCCTCTAAACCTTATCTGTTTTGTGCTTGGTTTTGCACTAAGAGCTTGTTGCCTCTGAATTCAAATTGAAAGTCAATGAGTGAAAGGATATATAACTTCATCTAATAGGATATATAACTTTTTCTGTCCCTACTTTCTCTCTATGTTTTATTTTCTTAGTTTGGTTTTATCATTGTAAGATCAGATGAAATTTTCAATAATTGCAACCTTAGTTAGCAGTGAACTGCCAAAGCTGTCATTTAACTTAAAATATACCAGTAGAGAAGGGATTGGGTCTAGGGTTCAATTTTTACTATTTAGTATTTACTACTAACAAAAATAAAAGAAGGCTGTAGTGGATTAATTGATAGAGCATCGGGAAGAATTTTCATCTGCCTTACTCTCTGTTGTTTTTTATTTTTATTTTATATCAATTACATATTATCATTTCATCAAAAACTAGTTGTCAAAAGAGTATGAGACAAATAATGATATAGGAAATGATATAGATGATCTTATGCCAGCAAGTAAAAAAATGCATAATGAAGTAGTTCAAAAATAAATGTATGAATTAGATTCCTTCTAGTTGTCCAAGATCAACTTGCTCCAAATCCAAACTTTTTCAGATTAAATTGAAGCTCTCAACGCCCTCTATCTTTTTAACAAAGGCCCTAGGCTAGATTCACACCTTAGGGAGATCAAATCTTAGAGAGAGTGCAAGTTTAGAGAGAGAGGGTGTCGGATTTAGGGTTTAATCAAAGAAAAGGACTGAAAAAGTGATGTTTTAGACGCTGCTGTCCGCTGATATAAAACACGCTCGCTCGAGCGAAGGATTGGTCGCTCGAGCGACCAGACACAGAAAACTCTCGCTCGAGCCAAGAAGTTCTCGATCGAGCGAAGAAAAACCCAGACCGCTCGAGCCACGAAAAGCTCGCTCGAGCCAGAAACTACAACTCTCAGGTCCAGAACCGGGGCAACACTACTCTCGCTCGAGCGACAAACTCCTCGCTCGAGCGAAGGACCAAAAATCTGGGCAGCAACGCTAGGCTCCCAAACACAACCAACCTGTAACAAACCTACCCAACACATCCCATAACTCACTATACAAGGTACAAAGGATGCAAACATGATAATAAACAACAACCAACATCCACGGACACATGTCCGGATCACTGTACAACAAGGGTAAACCTGAGATCGCTATAGAGTTAGAGGCATTCTTCTCCTTTTTGTAGCTTATTTGCTAAGCTTTGTGCTATCTTTTAAGGCCTTTAAAACTATCTCTTTTTGGCCTCTTAACCACTGAATTCCAGAGGAATTTCAGTGGTGGAAAAGTAGTTTTGAGGTCCCAATAGGAGGGGGTGGTCCCCTCTCCTCTTGTCTTGCTTGCATGTGTTGATGGCCCACCAAATGAGCATGTGTTTCTATCCTTTTATGGCTTAGTTTAAGCACGTTTTTGTGACTTTTTGGACCTGTCATAACCCTAATTTTGGTTGGCTTGGTCACCTTTTGTATGCTTCTTGCACTTGTAGTGTAATCCTACTTGTTAGCCTTACAAAGTAGCATGCTTTTGTAGCTTGAATTGGCTTAGTTCAAGCATGTTTTTGGTGTTATTTTGGCATGTTGTAACTCTTTTTTGGCTTAGTTGAGTCACCTCTTGCATGCTTCTTAGACTTGTAGTGTAACCTTGCTAACTAGCTTTGCATGCTTGCCACTTTAGGCTATCATTCTAGCTTATTTTGGCTTCCAGCATGCTTTTATTCATGTTTTAGCATGCTTTAACTCTGTTTTGAGTGGTTTAGCACATATGAGGCTTGCTTTGTATAGCTATAGTGTAAATGGCTTTGACTAGTTTTGAGTTTCGAAGTCTTTACCATGCTAAGCTTGAGGTATTTGCGTGTTTTGGCATCATTTGACATGTTATTTCAGAGCATATATTTTTGTCACATTTTCATATTTTTCACTCTTTAAGTGCTCTTGAGGGTTGTACCTTATGCCTTGTTTGTGGGTCAATGCGTGAGCATGCATTTCTTGCCTTTCATGCTATCATTTCAGCTCATTATGGCCACTATTTTGGCATGTTTGAGGTCTGTTTAGGGCTGGTTTAGCCCTTTGAGCATTGTGTTGCATGGTTCTAGTATTGTGTCCTTCATTAGTTTCAATTCTTAAGTCTTCTAGCATGTTGTGCATACGTTGTCTGCATGTTAGAGTCTCGTTTCTCCTGTCATATCATGCATTGAATATCTGCCACCTTCCTTATCTCTTCATTCTTCAATTTGCTTTGAGGGTGGTTTGGCCTTAAGGTTGTGTTTAAACATGAGGTAGGGTTGGTGCTTAAATGGCTTTAACCCTCTTTTGAGGGTTCCTCCTAGTCAAAGGCATCATCCCTCTCATGCCTTAAACTCCTCTTTTTGGTTAAAGCCTTATCATTAGAGGACTTTCACATTTGGACTTAACCGATTAAAGAATGGATTGGTAATGTTAAAATGTGTAAACAAAATCAATCAAGTAAAATGTGCTAAGATAAGCATGTTGCATGTTTGCATTGCATCGTGTTCAACCGGATGTCATGTTGAACATGAGGTGAATTGGTCCATTTCATACTCAAAGTGATGAAAATGAGTCGATTCCTTTTGTCTCCATTACCTTTGATCTCCCATCATAAGGTAATGGCCCTAGAGTCTTGTTTGCATTGCATTTATTGAATTTGTGCAAATTGGATCTTTGGCTATCATGCATTGAGATGCTTGATTGATGGTTTTGGATCTAATTATGCCTCTCCCTTGATGTTTTGAGATGATATAGAGGGGCATAGTATATTCATGTTCTTGGGAGACCCTTCATTTCCTCTGTTTTGTGCTCTATTACAGTTTGGTGTCACAGCACACCAGTGGCCGGCACCCTCTCATTATTGGCTAGCATCCCTTCATCCTTGGCCGGCAGTGCACATCCTTGGCCAGCAGGGGGGTCGGCAGCAGCTTCTCATGGCTGGCAGGCCACTGGTGCACTCCCCAACATTGGTTTGGTAAGATTCAGCAGAAGGTTCTTGGAGACACCCTGCAAATAGAGCCTCTAAAGAGCAACCAGAGAGCTTTTCGAGACGGAAACCAAGGCATGCATGTCAACTTCTTTAAACAGAGCTGAGGCAGTATAAGTTTAAAGCTTTACTTGTTAGTTAGCCTGACTTTGTAATTTAATTAATTTGTTAATTAGTTAAAGTGTTGTAATAATTAGTGAGCAATTTACTAGTTATTCGTTTTGTTGTGTAATAATTAGTCTAATTAGCTTAATTAGATTAGGTGATTAGCTTAGCTTAGATTCGCTTAGCTCTCATTCGAACCCTCCTTTGCGAGGGCGCATTGTTGTAATAAGGGTGCGTGTGTGTGTGAATGTCTTCCAACCCCACGTCTTTCTCCTTTTTACTTAACTGCTTTTGATGGTTAGTTTAGGGCACGTTTTGATTAGCATACCTTATGCTCGCATGTTTGCATCATTCATTTGTCTTGCATGCACTGGGCTCGGCACATCATTCAAACTGCATTGACTTTCAATACCTATTTGAATACGTGCATCAAATCATTACATTCATATGCCATCCTAGATGGCCGAGCCTATTTAGTTGCATTTTTGCATGTGTTGCATTAGGCATTTTAACATAGCTAGGATCATACATGATTTCTAACTAGTTCTCTGTTTTGGCTTAGAGTACACTGTAAGTATTTACGCTTTAGCATACTTACATGTGTGTGAGTGTCGCCATGATAGCATGCTTGCCATGAGGCTATTTGCTTAATTGCTATAATTGCATGAATGCCTATGGATGAAGGCTTCATTGCTTGAATTGGGACAATTCATCAAATACAAGTTTTAAGCCCACTTGAGGGTGGCAAATCATCTTGTTTTAAAGCCCACTTGAGGGTGGCAAATCTGTGCTTTAGCCTACTTGCGGGTAGCACTTTCAAACCATTTTTCAAAAACAAACATGAGATGTTTTGTTCCAATTTGAGTGATTTAGTCTATACTTGTATACTGTGCGCATCACATAGTAAAGCTAGAATAATAACCGGAATAAGAACACGTGTGTTTATAAAACAACATAGCATGGTAGTAGAGGCCGATCCTTTAATCGGGTGAGCGGGGGTGCTCATTCCATGACCTTCCCCTCTCGTACCCAAGTTCTCGAGCCGAGGTAACTTTGGTGATGATAGACACGTGGCCTTTGGCACTAGTCAAGGTTTCCTAAATTTCTCAAAATAAAATATTTAGGTGGCGACTCTGTAATCTGGCAAAGCAGTCCAGTTTGGCATAATTTGATTTAAAATCTAATTTTCCAAAACGATTTGCCGGATTGGACTTCTTTGGTGCTGATCAGTCTTACATTGCACTTTGTGAGATTAAATTCAGAACTGTGACAGGAGTCCAAACTGTAGTAACATGAACCCAATTCGCACCCTCTCCGAAAGGGGGGCGCGCGGAGGAAGTTCGGGCAGTCTACAGTTTCTGGCGACTCTGCTGGGGATTTAGAGACCATGACTCGAACTCATGATATGTTGTTTTATCTACACTTATGTGTTTCTTTGCATTGCATTTGCATTGGTGCGCTTAAGTCACAGTGTTTGCAATCTGCTATTCCTGAACAGTTTGTCGAAGGCTTGCTTGGAAAAACGTGCTATAAGGCTAACCGATTACGGGCTCTGCCACGATGGGAACACAAACCTCAGTTTTGTCGAGGAACCCTTTTTGACCATTCGACCTAGTTGCATATCAGAAGCCATAGAGACCATTCCAAACTAGGACAGACTGCTCACCTTAATGTAGGTTGTTTGAAACTGTTTGCTTGCGTAGTAAACCCCTAGTTCCTGATGAAATTAGGGAAGGGAAACCCTACCCCACCATAGGGGTGTTTTGGCTCACTCTTACTTGATATGTGCTTTTAGAGTGTGACTCTGCAGAGAATGTATATATCAATTACAAGTTTGGGTATCAGTCTGAGGACATCAGTTTGGGGGAATCAGTTTTGAGGTAGAATGTTTGGGCGCAAAAATCAGTGTTTGAGAACAGACTATTCAGCTTATGATTTCAATTGTATGTTGTTACTATCTAAGCCGAAATGCTGTCCGTTTCCTGATTGATGTTTCTTTTCTTTTTGCTTTATTTTCTTTTTGCAAGATAGTGTATCACAATTGCTTCCGAAAAAGCAGATACCCCCCAGCACTCTGGACTAAAGGTAGAAGGCTTCATAGATCTGAGGATCTTATTAACGGATAACCAGTGTTTGTTTCATTACCCCCGGTTACGAGACGGAGGGCAGTCAGGCATAAAGTACCAGTACAGCAGTCGCCAGTTCAGCGGTCGTTATCAGTTTCACTTGTGCGTAGTAGGGTTTAGTTTTCTGCTTCTGCTTCAGAAGGAATACAAAGTCAAACAGATCAAATTTTTTCAGCTAGCATGGAGGAAATGATGCGTCAACTCCAGCAAACAGTTAAGACCATGCAGCGTGATGCTGCTTGTCAGGCGGAAGCCACCACTCGCCAAACAGAGGTTATAGCCCAACAGGCTCAACTCATTACTAGGCTTCAACAATAACAACAGCAACCACAACAAGCCGGAGTATCTGCTTCGCATCCACCCCCACCCCCACCCCCCCCTAGAGTTCCAACACTTGGGGATACTGCAAACGTCCCCACTTAGGGTTCCAACACTCGGGGAAATTGCAAACGTCCAGGAAAATATAGACGTTCCAACAGGGCCAGTCCCACTGCCAATCCTACATCAGATGTCTAAAACATCGGCTAATCCAGTGGACACGTCGTTTGAATTTGAGGTTGATCCAACTGCTCTGAAAGTGAGCAAGCTAGAGAAGTTGTTTAAGAGGGCTCAGGTCATTTACTCCATTCTAGACACAGAGGATGGTTACACAGATTCGGCAGTAACATTGCCGGACCAGTTCAAAATCCCGCATATAGATTGTTTTGACGGTTCTGGAGATCCTATGGTACATCTGCGGTTGTTCTCGGATATCTTACGGCCAATGGGCCTCTCTAGATTGCAAAAGCTTTCCCTTTTTGGTTGGACCCTGTCAGGTATTGCGGCCATTTGGTACGCCAAGCTGGAGGACTCAGTGAAAAGGAGTTGGGAGGAGATGGTCGAGGCCTTCGTCGCTCAATATTCGTACGATACCTAGATTGAGGTCACGACTCGTGATCTTGAAGCGACCCGGCAGGAGCCGAAGGAAGGCTTTTCTGACTTTATTACTCGATGGAGGGCCAAGGCCTCCATGATGACAACTCGGCCACTTGAAAAAGATTAGATAAGAATGGTTGTGTGCAACCTACAACCGAAGTTGATGTAGAAAATGATAGTCTTACCCCTCCCCACCTTTGTTAACTTGTATGAGATAGGGGTATAGATTGAGGATGCTATGAGGCAAGGTCTGGTCGACTCGGAAAAGGAGCAGCCCATGAGGGAATTTGCACGCGGTTCGAATGCAGCTACAGGTAGTAGTGCAGTCGCGAGAACTTCTGATGTCGGCATGGTCACCACCACGCCAAAAACAGCTACACCCTTCACCGATGCATTCGGAACCAGCTCGCAACTAGCAAAAAATCCACCAAGGGGTTAGAGGACTTTCTCCCCGCTCTACATGTCTTTATCAGCAGCCTTGAAGGTCTTGATTATGAAAGGGAATTTGAAGCCTCTGGAACCACGCCCACTACCAAATAACCTCCCTCCAACACATAACCCGGCCAAATATTGCGCCTTTCACCAGTAGCACGGTCATGACACCGACCAATGGTTCAGATTGCATCATGAGATTCAAGATCTCATTGACAATAAGGTGATTGCACCTCCTGAGAAGCCAAATGTCATCACTAACCCTCTCCTACCACATAATAACCCCCCTCCTCCACCCAGACAGATAAACCTGATTCAAACTACGGCCGTTCCACACGACCCTAGCATATATATCACTCCCTCCCACCTACCTAAGCCGACGGCGTTCATCCCGGAATGCATAGACTTGTGTATGATGAGCACGTCATTGATCTCACCCAAGCCAGTGGTGCTGACTGTCAAAGACAGAACTGGGATGATGTTCGAGGAGAATGGGAATGTTGGTTCAGAACCTGACAGATCTGGGAGCTTTACTGAGAAAGCATACAACCCGTACGGTTATATTGTGTCAACAGATTAGGCTAAGCCAAGGATGGAATTGTCAACTGGGGCAGAGGTTAATGTGGTTTGGGATGACGGGCCAAGCCATGGGCTAGATGACCTAGCAGAGTTGGAGGAGGACATTGCCAATCTGCAGTTCTTTAACGAGTAGGATCCAGAGGATGTGGGCGTCAACTGGTTTGACCTGAATGGAGCGACAGATGCTACAAGGTGGCTCAGTGACGGGCCAGATGTTGTTGAGGAGTCTTAATCGAAACAGGGGCAGTCAGAAACTGGAACATCTACAGTGGCTGGAATGGTCAAGAACAAGAAAGAACTGCCGGAGAGCACCGATGCGAAGAATTTTGCTCGGGACTTGGGTAGTTTGTGCGCAGCAGACACAGAACAGGAGGACGCGCTGAGGCAGTTTGAACAAGAGAAAATCGAGAGTGATGATAGGGCTAGAAAGGCCAAGGGTCCTGTGGGGACAGAATGTGTTGCGAACACAGGAACGACTATAGCGGAATCGAACAGTTGTCTGTCGGTCGCTGATGGGATGTGGTGGGAAGACGATGACTTGCGTCTTGCCCACATCGACGAGGACTAGGGGCAGAATCAACCAAATGACACTTGGTACATCGAAGAAGTGGATCATATGACCCGGAGTGGGCGGTACTTCAAGCCCCCACACCTAGATCAGCCAGGGGCATCTGGGAAGGACAAAGAAGTAGAAAAGTAGAAGGAAAAACAGCTGGAAGAGGAGGCAGTGCTGAAACAATTGAAGAAAATCCAAGCAGACATCTCCATCTGGGGACTGCTTATGGCCTCTAGGGTACATAGACAAGCTGTCTTTTCAGGCATGGACAGGGCCAAGCTTTCGATTGATACAACGCTCGAGCAGTTGGTAGGGCTGGTTTTCCCGGGTGGGGCTTCACCGACCTTAACCTTCACAGACAAGGAACTACCGCCTGAGGGCTTTGATCATAACAAGTTGCTCTATGTCTCTATAGAGTGCAAAGAGAAGTGGATACTGGTGGTCCTGGTTGATACGGGATCTGCAATCAATGCATGTCCGTCGCGAACGACGTATGCTATCGGGTTGAAGCCCGCAGATTTCGTTCCTACAGCCCAGGTGATACGGGCTTATGATAACACCAGTCGGGAGGTGATGAGAACGGTATGGATTAAAACTCAGGTTGGCCCGGGGCACCAGGACATTGAGTTTCATGTCTTAGATGTTCTAGCTACCTTCAATCTACTCCTTGGGCAGCCGTGGCTGCACCAAGTGAAGGCTGTCTCTTCCACCTTACACCAGATACTGAAGTACCCCCATGGGAAGGGGGTAGTAATAGTTTTTGGGAACTCCTCAATATAGCCACCGCCAGAAGTTTCTACACCAGTTCTGGAGATTGAGCATGGCGTGGAGGATGTCTTTCTGTTGGGATTCACCTTGGCTGAGGCTCGGGTGGTACAGGACTTACTGGCTGTTGATGAGGGACTGTACGTCAGTGCACAATTTGTCTACCTCATGAACAAACTTCAACACATGCCCAAAATGGGACTAGGACAGAGTGGCCGGAAGGGCGTTGCAGCATTGACCGGAGTGTCGCATAACCCATATACCTTTGGCTTAGGTTACTCACCTACCAAGGAGGATTGAGCAAGGAAAGGAAGGGAAATGGCTGGAAGAGCCAAGGCTAAGCAAGCAGGGAAGCACTATGAGCTGGTGCACAGACTTATCCAAGGAACCTTGAACAAACGCTTTGTCTGGGAGGGGGAAGATTTCCCGTTTTGCGACTTTCCGGAGCCCTGGCTAAATTCAGAGAAGCAGCGCTTGCCCGGCTTCGAAATCTTTTTTGACCTTCAGTTACCTGGGGATGAAGTTGGGGAAGAGCAGATTGACTTACCAGCTGAGACTGAGCAGTGCAAGGAGGATGAGTCCAAGAGCACAAAACTTGAAATGGGGGTAGCACTGGCTTGTCTCCTCTTAGATCCTCAGATCATACCGGAGTGCTTGGGGATGACTTCTTAGTTTCCATGATTGGAGATGACTCGGCTACGGGCCTTTCTTCTGGCATTCTGGATGCATTCATCGCACCTTCCCTCGTCTGGCAATACGAGGAAGGCTTTTTATCTTGTAGTTCTGGGTCAGGTAGTAAACCAGAATCTGATTCCACAGAGTCTATGGAGTTGGAATCAAATTCCAGTTCTTCTGAGTCAGAGTCCGGTATTCCTGGGAATGATAACCTGGATGCCGTTATCCTGTCCAAGTCATCTTTTTCACTTTCTTTTGAGTCTGTTGTAACCGAAGAATCAGACGATCAGGAAGTTAATGAGAATGGTACCGCTGCTGTGGCTTTTGAGTACTTTTCTGTGCCTTTAGTTTATTGCATTAATCTGGATTTTCAAAATTTTGATGAAAATGACGAGGAAGAAATTCCTCCAATTTTGAAACATTTGATTGAACAAGAGGAGGAGAGGTTTGTAAAACCTTTGGTTGATGAAATCACCTCAATTAATGTTGGTACTGAGAAGGATCCGCGTCTGGTCCAGATCGGGTTCACGTTGTCTTCGGAGGAACGCGAGCGCTTAGTCGCTTTGTTAAAAGATTTCAAAGATGTTTTCGCGTGATCCTACGAAGACATGCCTGAAATCGATCCTGAGATTGTACAGCACCGGATCCCTCTTGGCCCAGAGGCCTGACCCATTAAGCAAAAGCTCCGATGGATCCGTCCGGACTAGGCCCTGAAAATCAAAGAAGAGGTCACCAAGCAGATTGATGCAGGGTTCCTGTGAGCATCTGAATACCCTACTTGGTTGACCAACATAGTTCCGGTGCCGAAGAAGGATGACAGAATTCGGATGTGTGTGGATTTTAGGGATCTGAACAAAGCCAGTCCGAATGATGACTTTCCATTGCCGCACATCGACGAATTAGTGGACTTCGTTGCAGGGCATGCGCTACTCTCATTTATGGATGGGTTTTTAGGCTACAACCAAATTTTGATGGCACCCAAAGATAGAGAGAAGACTGCCTTCACCACCCCGTGGGGGACCTACTGTTATAGGGTGATGCCGTTCGGTTTGAAAAATGTTGGGGCTACTTATCAACGGGTTGCAACTACAATCTTGCACGATATGATCCATAAAGAGGTTGAGGTGTACGTGGACGACATGATTATTAAGTCCAAGGAAAGAGAGGGCCACTAAACCGCCTTGAAGAAATTTTTCCAATGGATCAGAGAGTATCGGTTGTGACTGAACCCTCAGAAATGTACTTTCGGTGTTACAGCAGGGAAAATGTTAGGGTTCTTGATCACACAAAGAGGTATCGAGGTCGATCCTTCCAAGATTAAGGCCATCTTAGAAATGCCACCACCAAGGATTGAAAAGGAGGTGCGAGGCTTTCTGAGTAAAGTGCAATTCATAAGACGGTTTATCGCAAAATTAACCTTGACTTGTGAACCACTTTTTGGTCTCCTGAAGAAAGGAAAGAAATTTCAATGGGATAACCGATGCCAAGTTGCTTTTGAACAGATCAAGCAGTATCTACAGAACCCACTCGTGTTGTCACTGCTAGAGCCGGGGAAATTGTTGATATTGTATCTGTCAGTAACCGAAACGACAATGGGCTGCATTCTTGCATAAGAGTCTAAGGACAAAGTGGAGAAGGCTATTTATTACCTGAGCAAGAAGATGCTGGAATATGAAACCAGTTATACTCCGCTTGAGAAGGCTTGTCTGGCCTTGGTATGGGCTACCAAGAAGTTGAGGCACTACCTGTTAGCTCACTCCATAATACTGGTTTCGAGATTAGATTTCATCAAATATCTCTTCGAGAAACCAGCACTTACGGGTAGGCTAGCTCGTTGGTTGCTTCTTCTCTCCGAATTTGATCTGAAGTATGTGACTCGCAAGTCTGTGAAAGGGAGAGTGGTAACGGAGTTCCTTGCCGATCACCCAGTAGAAGGAGACGAAACAGTAGAATATCTGTTCCCAAATGAGGCCATTCTGCAGGTTGAAGAAGAAACTTGGACTATGTACTTTGACGGAGCGTCAAACCAGTACGGGTATAGGATAGGGGTGTTACTGATAGCACCTGACAATTCCCGCATACCCTTAGCCTTCAAGCTCCGGTTCAAGGTATCGAATAACGAAGCAGAGTACAAGGAATGTATCGTCAGACTAGAGGCCGCTCTGGAATTAGGGGCAAAACGGTTGGACGTCATCGGAGACTCGAACCTGGTTTCATCTCAAGCAAAAGGAGATTGGGAAGTTAAAGAAGAAAGAATGAAAATCTGTCACCAGACCTTGGACGTTCTGATTCCTCGGTTTGAGAAGCTGAACTTTGCCCATCTGTTAAGAGAGAACAATAGGTTCACCAATTCTTTAGCAACTCTATCTTCTATGATAGACATCCCTTTCGGAGTCAGGATGCGTCTGATAATTATTGAACAGAGGTATGTGCCGGCCTATGAACTGATTGCTGCCATTGATGAAGCACAAGATCAAAACCTTTAGTACTTTGATGTCTGGAACTTCTTGGAATAGGAGGCTTATCCACCAGGGGCAAATGCCAAAGATAAGAGGGCAATTCGAAGAATAGCTGCTTAGTTCATCATCTGTGGGGGGAAATTGTACAAAAGGGGCCATCTGGGAATGCATAAACTGTGCGTCGATACTGAAGAGTCGAAGCACCTGATGGAGACCATCCATGGAGGAGAGTGCGGAGCACACATGAGTGGGGTAATGCTAGCCCAGAAGATTCTCAGGCAAGGTTATTATTAGTCAACCATGGAGGAGGATTGTATCGGTTTTGTTCGGCGATGCCACAAATGTCAGATCCATGCAAACCGTATGAATATCTCGCCATCAAAGCTATACAACATGACTTCACCGTGGCCTTTTTCAGTCCGGGGGATTGATGTTATAGGGGCAGTTACTCCGAAGGGGTCGAACGGGCATGAGTACATCTTAGTGGCCATAGACTACTTTACAAAGTGGGTCGAGGCCCAATCCTATGCAGTGCTGAAGGTGTCACATGTAGCTAAGTTCATCAGGAATAACATTATCTACTGGTATGGGGTCCCGAATGAGATTATCTTGGATAATGGTTCCCACTTCAAAAAGGAAATGATAGGCTTGTTGGAGAAATATAACGCAGCTTTTCATAAGTCATCCACATATAGGCCGCAAACCAATGGAGCAGTTGAGGCTGTCAAGAAGAACATCAAGCACATTCTGCAGAAGATGGTGGAAACTTACAGGGACTGGCTAGATAAGCTGCCATTTGCTCTCTGGGACTACCGAATATCAATTCGAACATCTACTGGGGCAACTCCTTATTCCTTGGTTTATGGAATGGAGGCTATTCTACCTATCAAAGTTGAGGTTCCGTCGTTGTGAGTAATGGCTGAGTGCCAGATAGCTGAGGCAGATTGGCAGCAAAACAAATTCGAAGAACTCATGCTGTTTGACGAAAGAAGACTGAAAGCACTGTACCACATTCAAGGTTATCAACGCAGAATTGCTAGGTCTTTTAACAAGAAAGTTAAGTCCAGGAATTTGAAAGAAGGAGATCTAGTGCTCAAAGACAACCGAGCTCCTATCCATAACCCTAGAGGCAAGTTCAGACCTAATTGGACTGGCCCTTACATCATCAAATCAATCTGGTCCGGTGGAGCTGCTATTCTGATGGATTTAGATGGCCTTGAATTCTCCCAGCCGATTAACATGGACAAGTTGAAGAAATACTATTCCTGAGTGGCTCGCTAGGTCGAAAACCCAAAAGGGAGACCTAGGAAAAAGTTAGAGCACAAACAATTTTTGAAATAAGAAAAACTGAGCTCGCAAGGTTGAAAATCCAGAAAGGGCGGCCTTGGCAAAAGTTATAGCTCAAAAGGAGAGTGTTAATACACGAGTGAACCTGAATCGAACTATGTAAGGTTTGATTCCCATCTTTGGGATGCGTAGGCAACTTCATTCTGAAGTCTAGCCATAAACACCTTCAAATCAACTTTGTCCATGTGATTGTTTTGGCCATCTTTGTCTTTTCTGCATCCAAGAGTTCAGTTGTGAGCTACGGTGCAGTGGTGTTCTGACTAGGGGCAACTTTCCAGTTGTTGGATCCGGGGTTGTACATCTCAGTGATAGATCTCCGGTGTGTCTAGTTGTGATCCATATCGAAAATGGTTTTGGAAAGTTTTAATAAAAGTTGATTTTGCTCAAATTAATCTTTTATAACTTAGACCATTTTTGGACCAAAACGGAAGATTTTCAGTATCCACAACCTTTAATTTCATTGATTTCATTACAGAGTTCTCCCACTCTCGATACAAATTGAAGTTGTTTTTTTATTACATTCAGAAAGAAAACTTGAAAGTACAGATTAAAGCAATAAATTTGGGGCATAGTCAAGTCAGGTGTTCCTACGCCCCTTCCCCGAGCTTGTAGAAGCTTCAGATGCCAAAGTAGGCCCAATTTGTGCCTCCTCATCAAGCGAAGCCACACACTCGTCTGAAAGAGTGCAACTGAAAGTGGGAGCGGGGGCCAGGAGCTTTCTTGTCCTTCATGCTATGGCATACCGAGCTAAATGTGAGCCTTTGATCAGAAATGAAGCTAGGTATTCCACCCCCTCTTCCAGGCGAGTCTGGTCGTGGCCGAACTGACGCTGGAACTGGAATGAAAAGTAAAAGACACAATGTGTCAGGCCAATCGACTGAATGCCCGGCTGGTGAGACATGCTGTAGCTCATCGCCTGCAGATCAAGCCAGGGGCAGCGCCAAGCAATATTGATAGCAGATAGGCTGCATATCCATTCGCACCACCATCCCTCATCTGGGGCATCAACTAGTCATTGCCGGAAGAAATAGTCACGTGCTAAATATGTTGGGCATGAGTCCATTACTTTCAGTTTATCCATGAGCCATATCTGGGGAGGGATGAAAAATAAGAGAGATTAAAGAATAGAGAGGTGTACGTGGAGAGAAAAGTGAGAAAGGGTTTTAAGAGAAAAATAGAGCCTGAGGACCGAGTGATGTGAGACACACATATGAGAAGGGTGAGAAACATTACTTGTAGCAGTAGTAGACTTCCTGCGAACTTGGTTGTGTCCCGGCGATGGAAGGCATCCAAACCCATCAGAGTCTCGGCTAGTGTTGTGCCGATGCAGCTCTTGCCCTCTTTTAAGCCTTGGAAAATCTTAATCAGACGGACGCTAGACCCTCCGAAGCCGGGGGCAAGCAAGAAATGAGACAACATGCACAAATAGAGGGCATGTTGCCGAAAACTCTGCCAAAAATGGTCGTCGCGGTCACCGGCATCAGAAAACCAATGAATCAAGCTTGGAATATCCAGTTCTCCATCGCGAGTCAAAGACCAAGCGTCATGCAAAGTAAGCCCACACATCTGTCCTAAAACTTGGATATGGCCGAAACGGAATTGGGGCAAGATCTCTTCATCGCGCTGAAATTCAATCAAAATTTGGAAATCTTCAAGAGTGGAACATATCTCTTGTCCGCCAAAGCTAAAAACGTGAGTTACCGGATTCCAAAACCTAGCCGCGGCATGAAGGAATAGAAAACACAGCGGGGTGCGGCTCAGCGTGAATAGTGCATTTATCCCGAAGCCCCAGAAATTCAACTTTTTCGAGTCTTCAAAGTTTGCAATCCAATCGGAGAATTTTTGGGCAACAAATGGCTCCATTTGGGATCAAAACAGAGCTAAATTGAAGAGAACACGAAGCTGGAACTCTTATAAAAGATAAGCCAGTGAGTGAAGGAAAGATGTCGACGTTTTAGAGGTTCTGCCATCGATGGCCGGCAGTGCCTCATTGATGGCCGGTAGGGGCTCGTTAGTGGTCGGCAGTGGCACACTGATGGCCAGCTGGCCATTCCTCATGGCCGGCAGCCTCCCTTCATGCTCAGTGATCTCCTGTGTGAAGGTCCAGTTGTTTTCAGCAGTTGTATTCTGTTATCGGCACCTTTCGGGGTCTTGTTTTGGTTCTTTTTGGGCTTGAGCATGCCTGTTTAAGTTGTAATCATTCAGTTTTGTTAGTTAAGTTTCTTTTTGTTGCTTATCGAGTTCTACGTATTCTGTTTATCGAGTAGTCGCAATTTGTTTATCGAGTTGTACTTACTTTGTTTAGCCTATCAAGGCCTTGTTTTGTTTATCGAGTTGTTTTGTTTTTTTTTTCAGTTGTTAGTTGGTTCACTACCTAATTAAGACAACGCATTTTGACTGCACAGTTTTCAAAGATTAATCTCATTTTGATACTCTGTGATGCGATGCGATATGATGCGATGCGATGCGATACTTAGAATGTAAAATGTAACACCTTTTGAACTAAAAAGTTGTTTTCATTCCAGTCATGGATTCTTTTTTACAAGAGTACAAGTTTTAAGAAAATGAAACTGTCGAAGGCTATACAATGTGCTAATACTACTAGCAAAAAGAAAAACAAAGCAAAAGCATTTGAACTAGTGCCGACCACCTCAGGACTCAGAGGCTCTCTTCATCCTCTTCCTCGGCTAAGTAGACTCCGCACCATCGCCACTGGCACCACCGCCCGAAACTGAGCCAGAGCCCGAACTAGGTCCGCTTCCGCTTCCATCCTCGGAGCCCTCCTTTGCATCGTCGCCACCCTCTAAACCTGAGTCGGCGTTGCCATCTCCATCCCTAGAGGACTCTGAATGTGCACTTGCCACCTCACCCTCCTCATCGCTCATCTCGTCATCATTTTCGCCCAGAACGGGCTCTAAAGGGCCACTCTCGCTACGGGTGCCCCTAGCTCTGCCTCGGCTATATGCCTGAGCCTGTTTCCCTTTCCTCTCTGCTGATGGGAGAGGTGCTGAAGGTCCTGCCTCTACTCCTGCTGGGGTGTATGACGGGGCTGGCATCTCGAAAGGAATCTGAAAATGACAATTTATGAGAACGCATTAGTCCGTGAAGTATATCGAATACAAAAAATGATGTGCCGTGGGCAGTAAATGATTGTAGTATATGCATGCCATGAGCAGTGTATGGGAACAGTGTATCAATGTAGTGTTTTAGTGCAAAGTATCAGATTAGTGTAATGTGCAACTGTGTAAGTGCTAGTGTGTCAACAGGAAGTTTTGTGGCATGAAATGCAGTTTGAAGGAATTTACTGGGATCTTATAGAGGCTAAGCAGACTCAAGCTCGTCTGTGCCATCTCTGTCAAGGAAGCCACTAGCTCAAGGGCCTGCCCTGTGTACTCTATGGGTGCCTGCAAGTGCATTGAAGGGATTAGTACTCTATCAGCATAATTGAAACGAAGTGAATATGTAGAACTAAAATGTAAAGTTTGATACATACTGGAGTCGGGCCTCGAACTCTGACAAGTGCACGCCCAGCTGATGCAGGCTCGATGGGGATCTGGCAAGTCTTCCCAGAACGTCTTCGGTAAGTCAACGTAGTAGGTAGCTCTGGCCACCTAGTCTCCTGCCTTGCCTCGCCTCAGGGTCTCTCCTGCTACGGGCTCTGGTTGCCCCGGTCCCTCGGCCCCTCCCTCTCGCAGCTGGAGCTCTAGCTCCCTCACCTCCGTGAATGCCGGTCAGAGGCGGCATCAGATGCGTCTGAATAAAGGTCGCGTAGTCGCCCTCCATACGGAAAAATTCTGCATCTAGTCCTACCATGAACTGGATTACCTCTTCCTCAGAAAGCTTCTGTGTCTCTCTCATTGATGTGGGAGTTGCCATCGGTATAAACTGGGCAGGCAAGCTCAGGGTTTGGCGCACGAAGCACTCACTCAAGAAGCGCGACAGATCGGTCCCTCAAGAAGGATGTGGTAGCGAGCCACGACCCTAGCAGTCTTATATGCGAATCTGAGCCCTGACGGTATCACGTCCCATGGCTGCCATGTGATATGAAAAATAAGAGAATGAGCAAATGATCAGTCATTGCCAATTGACCGATATCTGTATCAAGTTCATTGAAGAGCAGATTGCTTTGTTCTACATTACCTCGCGTGCCGTGACCGTGTCGAAGTACTGACGAAAAAACATGAAGTTCTCCCGGGTCCTACGGTGGAGCTGGCTGTCGTATACCCAAGAGAACGGAACCGTCGCTGGGGTCTGCTCTATAGGCTTCGAAGCAAGAGTTGGGAAGTATGTGTACACCCATAGCTATAAGGAAAATGTGATCAATACAGTGTATGAACATGGTGCAGAAAAATGCAAAGCAAAAAGCATACAGTGCAAGAGCAGATACAGAGAATGCAGAAAGTACATGTGTTGCACAAATGTAAAACAGGAAATGCTGAGTAGAAAATGTAAAAGTGAAGAGGGGGAACTAAGCTGTGTACCTCCCAGGCTCGCCAGTAGCCGCCGATCAAGGTCCCGCACATCCGAGAGGTCGAGCTCATGTATCCGTATAGAGTGATGAGACCGGCTCCGCCACAGTCATAGAACGGGACTCGCTGCAGTACCACCAATGCGCTCAGCAAATACAAACCTACGATATTCCACCTGTTCGAGAAAAAGGTAGTACCAAAGAGGAACATGAGAAAGTCCTTAGCGTACTGCTTGGTCTGCTCAACAGTCTCAGGCTCAACTCCTTGTAGAGGCGCCCGTGGGCCTCGCTACAGTTCGGACTCGATTTGTGTCACGGTTCTTAATCTCGAACCAAAGAGTCCAAATCCGGCAAATCGTTTTGAGAAACAGATTTTTTTGAAAAGAAGTGCCAAACATGGACTACTTTGCCAGATACAGAGTCGCCACCTAAATATTTTTTATAGGGGAATTTAGGAAACCCTGACTCGGTGCCAAAGGCCACGTGTCCGTCATCACCAGAGTTACCTCGGCTCGGGAGCTAGGGTACGATTGGGGAAGGTCAGCTATGAGCACCCCCTCTTGCCCGATCCGAAGATCGGCCTCTACTAACCGTGATATCCGATTTTGAAAACGTTATGTGTTCTTATTCCGGTTATTAGCCTAGAATTACTATGTTATGCGCACAGCAAACAAGTATAGACTAGATTGCCTAATTTGGAAACAAGCATTGCATATCCGTTTGTTTTGAAAAGCGCTTTGGAATTTGCTACTCGCAAGTAGGCTAAAACACGGATTTCAACGAGTTTTTTCAGCTCAAACAATCCAACCTTCACCCACAGGCATTCAAACAATTTATCACATAAGCATCTAGCCACAATGGTAAGCATGTTGTCATGGTAGCATTCACACGCATGCGGTATGCTAAAGCATGAAAAATACTCACATCGTACTCCGTGCCAAAACAATAAACTAGTTAGCAAACATGCATGTCCTAGTTCATGTTAAAATGACTAATGCAACACAAGCAAAATGTGATTAGGATAGGCTTGGCTAATCTAAACATGTCATATGAAATGCAACCAATTTATGCACGTATTCAATTTGGAATTGAAATACAAATGCAGTTAGCGTGATGTACCGAGCCCGGTGCATGCAACACAAATGCATGGATGCACGCATGCATAACATAAGGTATGCTAATTTAAACGTGTCCTAATACTAACCATCAAAGCAGGTAAATAAAAGGGAAGAAAGAAGTGGGGATTGGAAGACATACACACACTCACCCACACTTATTACAGATTTGCCCTCGCCCGGAGGGACCAAATAAATAATACAAATTAATTAACTACGCAAGCTAATTAAATATTACAAATTACCTAATTAGCTAACAAACTAATTAAGCTAGGAAAAGCAGTAAACCGCCTCGGGAGGAGAGCCAGATGCAGCACGTGCTCGGGTCTTGCTCGGAAGCGCACCGCCATGCATAGTCTGCCTCTGTTTTCCCTGCTCTGCCTCTCTGAAGACTGCCAAAGTCTCAAGGATGCCTCTCTGGATACTGGGAATCACCACCGGCTGAGTAGAATTACCACCGGCAGTGAATCCTGCAGAATCTGCAATTGACAGCAACAGAGGGCAAGGCAGAGCATGGCAATACAATTCAAGGCATATATGCACCAATCATGTCCCTTATCATGTTAATGACTCAAAGGGACATGCTCCTTGGTTCTCGGACCATCAATCGCGTATTTCCATGCGTGATGGCCCAAAGGACCAAGTGTGCACATTTTGATGTCAAATGCAATGCAAACCAACAAACCAAAGTCCAATTCCTATCACTAGATCAAGGAGCAAGACATGCATGCTAAATGTAATGCAACCTAGGCATACAAGCTAAGGATGCAACATGGAAATGCAAGATGCACATGCAAGCATGCAAACAAACATGCAAGGTAAGCATACGAGCAAACAAATAATGGACTTAAACATGATTTGGGCAACTCTAATAAGGCCCAAAATAGTGGCCAAGGTGACCAAAATAAAGGACTAAACACATACACACGTGCACATGTTAAAGGGGGCCAACACTTAGGCACAAATGGGACGACTCTCAAACACGTTTGAAAGAAGGCAATCATGGACATATGGCATGCAAGATAAGCATTGAAAATCATGTTAAGATGGTGTCAAACCAAGCAAACAAAATAGACCAAACATGCAATAAATGGCCCAAGTGTTTGAAGCAAGTCAAAGGGGCTTGAACCATGACCAAGCCAACCAAGCCTCACAAGGCTAAGAGGACTTAAAATAGGTTCAAGGCAGACCTAGACCATGCAAAGGGGACTCTTAGATGGCATCTAAGTGGCTCAAATTTCAAAGGCATGTACAATGGCCAAAGCATGGAGCATATAACACAAGCTTTCAAAGCATCAAGGAGACATCCAAAGCAAACATATAGGCATGCAAAGGGGACTGAAATGACATGGTGGATACTTCCAAACCACTAAATCAATGCAAGAATGTCATGATATACATTCATACACTTAAGGCCAACAAGCCGGAATACAAAGGGGCTATACTAAGCATGCCAAATTCGACCCCAACAACCTAGGACAGACCTTAAACATGGCAAAATATGCACAAAAGCTTCACAAAGCTAAGCCTAAAACATGCTTGAACAAAGGCTAACAACCTAAAGCATATTAAGGCAATAACAAGGCATTACATGGTAGGTATGCTAAGTATGCATGGTGTACCAAAACCAACACACAACAAGGTTTTATCATGGCATAATAAGCATGGAAAGCAGCCAAGACATGATCAATACACACTCTAACATGATGCTCCCTCAAGAGGCCAAAAAGGGTCCCTTTCAAGGACAACAAGGAGAGGGGGTGGCCCTCCCCTTTTGGAGACTTCAAGGCACCATCTTCGCCACTGAAATCCCTTAAGATTTCAGTGGTGAAGAGGCCCAAACACCAAAGTCTCGAAACTCACTCAAAATGGCACAAAATGGGGGCCTTTCAAGGCCTAAGAGGGGCCAAACAAACCCAAACCACAAAACAATCTTAATAAACAATCAAGAGGGCTAAAAAATAGAACTTTTTTGTGTTATACACTAAGCACAAAAACAGCTCTAAGATAGGTAGAAAAGCAACGCAAAAAAGGGGAATATAAAGGCAAGTTTCTTACCCTTGAAGATCCCTTCAACAATGGTGCTCCAACAGCCCTCTTTGGCTTGAATCTGGCTCCAAAACACCAAAACCAGCCTCTTAGAACCTCAGTAGCTAAAGGAAGGTGAAGCACTAGGTGTTTGTATGCAATAGTATGGACTAAAACACCTAGAACACACACAAGAGGGAGATATAGAGATAAGATATGTATGAATCCCTAACCCTAGAACTCAAACCCTAAGAATGGCTGTCTAAACTCTCTAAAATGTCTAAAGTCTCTAACCTCTAAGGCAAAGAGAGAAGACTCTCTCTTATAGAGCCTTTTGTCTTGTAAAGCTTACAAGACAAGCTTCTAAAGAGAGAGATCCCTCCATACACGTGTATGGAGGGGAGCCAAATGCAAGACAGCTGTGATAAAATATCTGCAAAAGCAGATGCATAGTAGTCGGTCGGCCAAAGATGCCATTTTGGCAAAAATGAGTGCCGACCGGCAACAAAAGATGCCGACCGGCAAAAAGATTGCCGATGGAAACAAAAACCAGTCGGTGGCCTCTGGTCATGGCCGGTGGTGTGTGGGGATGCCTCACAAGGCATTCCCTCCTCCTCCAAGGCAAAACACAAGTGTTTGGTGCAAAACTAGACACTAAACAGTCGAGTTCGGAGATCCTGAGGCAAGGCGCGCGATCCGAGACCTCCGGGAACTCCAAACGAACACAAACAAGGGTAATCACCAAGTGTTCCAATGGTGACGTCCAAGTCTTGAGGACGGTCAAAAATGGGGTGTCTATAGTTGCCCCTCTTTGACAAAACTCGAAAGTCATAACAATGATGGGAGTGAATGTCAAAGCCCAGAGACGACCCATTTTTGACAAGGCCGAAGACTCAGACAAACATGCAAGACAAACAAGATACGCGCCCGAAGGCAGGGGCAAAATGCAAGACAATGCACAAAGCCAAACACAACTTATGATCATGCAATAAATACAAAACAATGTATAAATAACGCAAACGAAAATGAAAATGCAATGTAATATAAAACAATGCAAACTATATTCAAAGCAATTGAATCATGATCCAATCACGAGTGGTTCGGAACCACACCTATGTCAAATAGATTGATGGAGGTAACAAGTCTGTCTACCATAGAACGGTCTACTGAACTATGAGCAACGTAGACAGACACAAGAACGAGTATTGGGGGGGGAATTGACACAAGTGGGGAAACGACCCGCTGGAGAAAGGACAATGATCCTAATGCTGGATGCAAAAATTACACTACAATGCAATATATATATGTGGATATGCTGGGGAGGTGGCAATGGATATGGCACACGGGCCAAACCAAATCTTGCCTAGGTAAGGCATGTACACATACAAGCCACGTCTAACATAGAACGGTCCACTGAACTATGCTTTGACATAAGAAGTATAGGCACATACCAGACCAAGCTCAACATGGAAAGGCGCAAGCCGTGGGCGGAGGTGATGCAATGAATGCATGCAATCTACAATGCAATAGAAATGGATACAATGGATATGGCACGCGGGCCAAACCAAATCTTGCCTAGGAAAGGTATGTACGCGTACAAGCCGCGGCTAACATAGAACGGTCCACTGAACTCTGCTTCGACACGAGAAGTATGGGCACATACCAGACCAAGCTCAACATGGAAAGGCGCAAGCCCTAGATGGAAGTGATGCAGTGAATGCATGCAAGTTACAATGCAATATCTACAAATATGCAATGGAAATGGATACAACGGATATGGCCTGCGGGTCAAACCAAATCTTGCCTAGGTAGGCATGTACACGTACAAGCCGCGTCTAACATAGAACGGTCCACTGAACTATGTTTCGACGTGAAAAGTATGGACGCATACCAGACCAAGCTCAACATGGAAAGGCGCAAGCCTTAGATAGAAGTGATGCAGTGAATGCATGCAAGTTACAATGTAATATCTACACTATATTACAATGATGCATGACAATGCAACTATTTACGATGGTGCATGACAATGCAACTATTTACGATGATGCATGACAATGCAACTATTTACGATGATGCATGACAATGCAATTATATTTTTTGTTTTGTTTTGTTTTTTAAATGCAAATGCATGATGATGCACGATGCATGGAATGCGCGACAAAGCGCGGCTTTTGAGATGCATGTGAACTTAAATATGCGACGACGTGAGTCGCTTGAAATACATGTATAATGCAACTCATCAAAAGTCGTTTGGGCACGGCAAACACCGAAGGACTTGCACCTTCAGAGGATTTAGGGTCTCCTAGACCGTCGGAATACCTGTGCGGTTCGTCTGGTCGCTCCAGCCTCAAATGAACCGTACATACAATATCACGCCTGCAAAGAAAACAAACTTAACAGGTACAGCAACATGCAAGATAATGCCAATGAAAGCAAGACAACGCAGGTCGCAAGGAATGTAAGACAATGCAAATGAGGACACTCATGCTAACGAAAATGTGACATGCATGCCAACGAAAATGTGACACGCATGCCAATGGAAATGAGACACGCATGCCGATGAAGATGGGGCACATATGCCAATGGAAATGAGACACGCATGCCGATGAAAGTGAGGCACACATGCCGATAAAAATGAGGCACACGTGCCAATGAAGATGGGGCACACATGCCAATGAAAATGAGGCACGCATGCCGATGAAGAAGGGGCACACATGCCAATGGAAATGAGGCACACATGCCAATGGAGATGTGACACGCATGCCGATGGAAATGTGACACGCATGCCGATGAAAATGTGACACGCATGCCAATGAAAATGGGGCACACATGCCGATGGAAATGAGGCACACATGCCAATGGAAATGTGACATGCATGCCGATGAAGATGGGGCACACATGCCAATGAAAATGTGACACGCATGCCAATGAAAATGGGGCACACGTGCCAATGGAAATGAGGCACACATGCCAATGGAAATGTGACACGCATGCCGATGAAGATGGGGCACACATGCCGATGGAAATGTGACACGCATGCCAATGGAAATGTGACACGCATGCCTCATAAGATGCAAAATGATACAAATGAGACACGCATGCCTCATAAGATGCAAAATGATACAAATGAGACACGCATGCCTTATAAGATGCAAAATGGTACAAATGAGACACGCATGTCTCATAAGATGCAAAATGATACAAATGAGACACGCATGCCTCATAAGATGCAGAATGGTACAAATGAGACACGCATGCCTCATAGGATGCAAAATGGTACAAATGAGACACGCATGCCTCATAAGATGCAAAATGACACAAATGAGACACGCATGCCTCATAAGATGCAAAATGATACAAATGAGACACGCATGCCTCATAAGATGCAAAATGGTACAAATGAGACACGCATGCCTCATAGGATGCAAAATGGTACAAATAAGACACGCATGCCTCATAAGATGCAAATGATACAAATGAGACACGCATGCCTCATATGATGCAAAATGATACAAATGAGACACGCATGCCTCATAAGATGCAAAATGGTACAAATGAGACACGCATGCCTCATAAGATGCAAATGATACAAATGAGACACGCATGCCTCATAAGATGCAAAATGATACAAATGAGACACGCATGCCTCATAAGATGCAAAATGATACAAATAACACAAAATGCGTAACAACGCACGTGTTTCGGAATGCATGACAATGCATGGTAAGGGAATGCACGGCAACGCGAACGATGCGCGAGGCGACGTATGTATTGAAATACATGACAATGCTTGTAATAAAAATGCAATGACAATGCATGAGAGATGTGCATGACAATGCAAGGGGTGCGTGTTACAACGCATGTAGTATGTGCATAACAATGCAACTGTGAGGTGCATGATAGCGCGACGTAATGCATCGAAATAATGCGATGAACGCGTGCAACGCACACGGGATAACTTTTGGATCTTGTAAAAGGCAAAAGGGATACCAAAGGATACAACATTGTATGAGTTGGAGTGCTACGCACAGAAGATACGGTCCGAGGTCAAAACGGAGGCCGGTTGAGCGTCAGAGATACACTTTCTTGCACTTTCTTGAGCTATGAATACCAAAAACTACTCATTTGGCCTAAACAAGGTTGTGGGAACACCACCGGTCGAGAGGGGAAGCCACCGGCTGTCCACTGGCTGCAAAATAATTTCATCGGCACAATATTCTGCCGGCCGGCACAAAATGTTACCGACCGGCAAAAAGTTCCTGAGTCGGGGCAGATTCGACATTTCACCATGGGTGTTTTAAAATAGGGTTTCTAAACCCTATTTCTCACTTCCTCCTTCACCGAAATTCCACACTTTCTCTCTCTAGAGTGTTTTCCTCTTCTCTTTTCTCTGTTTCTTCGCGTTCTACGCCCGTTTCGTCGTCGGATTCGCGATTTTCTTCGCGTTTCGGACATTTTCAACCGAACAAATCTTTGTTTCGGTGCCTCTTTTGTCGTTCCCACCTTTTTGGGGTTTGTTCCCCTCGCTTTCCTCTTGATTTCTGTACCTTTTCACATCCCGCCATTTTCGGCCATTTTCGACCTTCTCGGTGGTTGACTTTTCGGTTGACTTTCCATATTCTAGCCCGGTTTTCCTTCCTCCGGCTATTTTCTCATCATTCTTGACATGGCCGACGATATTCCATAGGGCGGGACTCCCCCGGATCACGAGATGGATCCCGGGGTCGAGCTTCTACCTTTGAGCGAGCGCCCGTTCGACCCGGCGACCTACCGGCCGGCGATTCATGTTCTTCCCCCTGACGGACTGCGCCAGTTTCGGAGCTTCGAGAGGCACGTGCCGCCCGAGCTATTACTGCATGAGCCTACCTCCCACTTGTCCTTCGGCGCTTCCGAGGTAACTCTCTTTCTCTGCTTTACTTTTTACAATGTAGGATACAAAACTGTAGTAGCTAGTTGTGCTCTTTAACTGCTTTAGCTCAGGTACCCTGTATACTGTAGTTGATTGTAAACATACGTGCAACTGATATCTGCTTGAAACTGACACATGCACACACGGTGCACTAGCCCTGAATCACCCAAACACACGGCGCTCACTGTATTTCACTGCATACGCACTGGCACCCAATATTTGCTTGAGTCTGGAAACACGCACACATGCTATACTGTACTGAACCACCCGAACATGCTGACACATCACACGTTGTAGTTCACTGTAAGCACACTGGTACCCGGTATTTTGTTCAAATCTGTCAAACTTGCACCCATGCTACATCTGCTCTGAACCACCCAAACACGCTGACGCATCACACGCTATAGTTCACTGTAAGCACACCGGTACCCGATATTTGTTTAAATTTGTCAAACTTGCACACATGCTACATCTGTTCTGAACCACCCGAACACGCTGACACATCACACGTTGTAGTTCACTGTAAGCACACCGGTACCCGGTGTTTGTTTAAATTTGTCAAACTTGCACACATGCTACATTTGCTCTGAACCACCCAAACACGCTGGCGTATCACACGTTGTAGTTCACTGTAAGCTTCTTAAAATTGCATTTTGAATATTGACTTGCAATTGTTGCTTTTGATTATAGGGGGATTCCCATACCATCCACGGGTATGGGAACACCGGTGCCCGGGACTGGTATGCCGAGCTTCCCGATGCGGTCCGTCGCATAGTGGACCAGGCGGGCTTTGGCCCATTCTGCAGAGGACTCTCCAGGCTCACTACATGCAGACCTCTCCTCGCCGCTCTGGTGGAGAGGTGGTGGGACACTACCGATTCATTCCATTTCTCCGCGGCAGGGGACATGACGATGACCCCTTACGATTTCTCGATGCTCACAGGCATCGGGGTAGGGGGTGATCCGATCCCCTTTGATATTGACATGGATGAGTGGACTGCCGCTCAGATTTACTTGCTCGGTGAGGTGCCCCCTCTCGCTCGTCCGGGCTACGTCCGATATTCCTGGTTCGAGGTGCAGTTCAGGGTCCAGCCCACCCTTGTTGATGCAGCCCCGATGACTCCGGAGGCCGTGGGGAGATACGCACGCGGCTTCCTCATGTTCTTGTTTGGGACGACCATCTTCACCGACCGGGCGAACACCGTGCCTCTCTGCCTGCTCAGCGCACTGGTGGACGTCAGGCGGATCTTGCATTACGACTGGGGTGGCGCCGCTCTGGCCACTCTCTACGGATATATGAGCTCAGCTTCCCGCGGCAGCGGACAGTTGCTCGGAGGCTACTGGCGTGCTTGGGAGGTACATTTCTTTTTCTGCCTTTCATTTCTGTTCTATATTCTCTGTACTCTGTACACTGCACACACTGTAGTCTGTTTTATACTTGCTGTATACTGTACACACGGCACACACATACATTCTGCTTTACACCTGCTGTATACTGTACACACGGCACACGCATACATTCTGCTTTACATTGACTGTACACTGCTTACCCTGTACACCATATACAATACACTGCACAACACATGGCCCTGCCATTTTTGCTTTATTCTGTATTCTGCTTTATCTGATAATCATATTGATGTTTTCTCTGCAGTTGTGGGTTTACGCCTACTTTCCCAGGCTTGCACCCGTGCCAGTCACGGAGACCCCTCTGGTCGTCCCTTTTTCGCGTCGCTTTGACGGGAGATACACCCGGAGGCCGCGAGAGACTTTCAGCTTCTTCCGCCGCTTCTTCGACACCATCACCCCCGCAGAGGTATGTTTTACTTGCAGTTCATTTAAGCTTCGCCTTTCCACTGCATATTTCAATAACAGTAGATAACAAATTATATTGCATTTTCAGATCACCTGGCAGCCTTAGGCTCCTTTGCCAGCCATGACGCGGGATCGGTTTGCCGGTGCCGATGAGGCCTCGCGTTTCCAGATCTTACTGGAGGGCCCAGCCTGTCGGGCTTGGTACCTGGGTGAGCGTTTCCTACGCCAGACCCTAGGGTTACCGGAGCAGATAGTCCTGGTTCACCCTCCTGAGGACATGAGGGAGACCGAGAGGCTCACCACCGAGCAGATGGCCGATTATACCATTGGCTGGGAGGCGACCCGCTTTAAAGGCATCGGCGACTACCGAGAGTACGTGCAGACGTACATTATGCGGTCTCTGAGCGGCGTCCGTCGAGCTGAGGGAGCCAGGCCCGGGGCGCCAGCAGCTAGGACAGGAGCAGGAGCTGGAGCAGGAGCTTCGAGGAGGGCCCGGGTCCGTGGCAGGGGCGGAGTTCAGGGAGGACGGGGGACCGGTTGGCCTGTTCTGCCCACTTCATTGACTTTCCGAAGGTAGGGTGGGGCGACCTATCAGGTCCTCTTCGCCCCGAGTTTGTCGGTGTCCCCGACTTGCCTCCAGTATGTATTACTGTATTTTTGTACAGTCATTTCATTTCAATTTATTCGATATTCCACAGAATATTGATGCATCTGATACTTTTGCAGGCTTCTTCTGAGTACACCCGGCAGTCATTGGAGATGAATGCCTCCATGATGGGGATGCTACAGCGGACCTTTGATCTCCTGGCCCTCTACAGCATTCCGGCATGTTCTTCTGATCACGGCCTCAAATCACTCACAGGCTGATTCACGTAATCTGATGCACAACACAACACCTGATACACTGATCTCACAGTGTCTGATACACTGCATACACTGCATTCTGCACTGTATACATTGCATTCTGCACTGTACTCCGCACTGATAAACTGCCCACGACATTCATACATTATACTTATAGACCGCATTCTGCACTGATATACTGCCTTCGGCATTCTCATACTGTACCCATACACTGCATTCTGCACTGATATACTGCCTTCGGCATTCTCATACTGTACACTGCATTCTGCACTGATATACTGCCTTCGGCATTCTCATACTGTATACTGCATTCTGCACTGCTCACATTATTCTGATGTATTTGTCCTTTGTGATTTTTCAGCCTCCCTTCCAGATTCCCGTGGTAGGAGATGCTCCAACTGGACCTTCCGTCCTCGCCCGAGGGAGAGATGAGGAGGGCAGAGTATTCCCCCGCTCCAAGGCGGGGCGTACTCATGTCAGGAGCAGTTCGCGGGCTCCCGTCCCTGATGATGACGATGACGATGACAAGTCGGAGGCGGAGGCAGAGTCGGAGGCGGAGTCATCGGAGGAGGAGACCGGAGGCGGCACTAGCTCGGGCTCTGACGACGATGCTGATGATGCTCCTGGACCTTCGTCCAGGAAGAGGACTAGGACAGACTGATAGCCCTCGGAGTCGCTTGACATAGATTTTTGTTGTTTTTTTTTTCTTTCTCTTTCTTGTACTTTTCCTTTTTGTTGGTAGTTAGATTACCATGTACTGCCGTAGGCAGATTTTTTTGTTTCCAAAACTTTGTACTAAAAAAAAGATTATGAAATGAACAAACTTTTTGCTTAAAAAGTGTTACATTTACATATCTCATGTATTGCATCACATCACATCATGTTACACCTCAATGTAAATGGAATTGATTGGTTGTCTGAAAATTGAACACTTGCACTGTAATAATCAGATAATTAAACAGCTAACAACCAAATAAACCCAGCAGCCCAGTGCCTGATTCTGGATACATAGCCCTTACTCTGCTGGGGATTGATCTGTATATAGCCCAAAACACAGCATTCAGTTCATTTTGCACACAGCAAATCCCGAGTGAACGGCCCAATTTGACAAGACGGAGCTCAAAGATGGAACCGGTTGGAGTTGAAGCACGCTCGTATATAGAGAATGGCACAACATTCTGAGTATAAATGATTTTTGAAATTAAATAAGGGTTTTTTAAACCGGTGTATCGAGCCTACAACCGAACACAGCGGGGAAAGACTCAACAAAGGTACACGACCTAAACACAACGAGACATGCCCAGGAAAAACAAAAGACGAGATCGATAAATCAAAAAGACACGACACACAGACGCGTCAGTGAAGACGGGGGACCTCAGATCACGAGGAGCCAGTTTCCCTGGGTATTGTTTCCATCATTTTCTCATTTGTGATTCTCACATCACTCGACCCTCAGGCTCGGTTTTTCTTTCAGAACCATTTTCCTCACTTTTTTCTCAACTTACACCTCTCTGTTCTTTATTCTCTCATTTTTCATCCCTCCCCAGGGTGATTGATGGATAAATAGGAAGGTGTGGGTTCATGCTCAACACCGTTAGCTCACGGCTATTTCTTCTGGTGGGTAGAGTGCCCTTCTGGCAAGTACGTTGACGACGGGGGGAGGGACAGAACGCCTGGGTCAACTGTGCCCTTAGTTCATCACTTTGACCATTTTTTGTTTTTGGTTTTCTACTAAAACAATTTTGATCAAGATGAGAGTCGGATTAACGTACTTGTTCGATTTTTGATTTGAAAATCATGCAAGTCAGGCGATGAGCACTGAAAATTTTCCTTTTTGGGTCCAAGACAATGGTCCAGTTTTGGAAAATGGAATAGTTTTCGAGAAAATAGTCAACCTCAGTAAAAATTTTCAAAAACTATTTTGCAAACAGTCAACGCTCAACGAGCATGGAACTTACTCTTTGAGATGTGCGACCTCGGATCGAAGGCAATGGAAAATTGCCCCTGGTTTAAAAGGGGGGTGGATGGCAACGGAAAGTTGCCCCTTGTTTGGATGGTGTCGCAACAGTCCGCAAACAGTCTTCATTGGCGGTGGTCGAGCTCTTGGACACAGAGATGACGAAGACGGTCATAACAAATATATGGACACAGTCACCTTGAAGGCGTTGGCGACTGGACCTTGAAACCATTGCATGGACTGAGACGCTATGAAAGCGTTGGGGGCTGGACTTCATGATGAAGTTGCCTACGTATCCCAAACATGGGAATCAAGCCTTACGTAGTTCCGGTTAAGGTACACTCGGGTATTTTAACCTTCACTTTTCAGGCTCTAACTTTTGCCAAGGCACCCAATGCGGGTTTTCGACCTTGCGAGCTTTGTTCTTCTTTTTTTCAAATTTTGTATCTTTTCATTCTTTTTCATTCTTTTTTTTTTTCATTTTTTTTTCTCTTTTTTTCTTTTATTCTTGTTGTTATTTTCTTTTCCTTTTTTTTCTGTTCTTTTTTTTTTTGCTCTAACTTTTGCCTGGGTCGCCCTTTCGGGTTTTTGGCCCAGCGAGCCTCTCGAAGGGTAAAAGTGTAACAAATCCATGCCAAATGGTTTTTGAAGTTGAAGCCTCTCTGTGTCTAGGAGAACGGCTGTTGCAATGATTTGCAGAAGAATCCATCATGGATACTTTGTACTACCGCAGGCAGATTTTTGTTTCCAAAACTTGTGTACTTTATGCCTCCAGCCACTGGTACAATATGAGTCTTCAGGTGATACCTCGCGGGGTCAAAGAGGTGTACGCTCAGTGGTAAAGGCTGAGGCTCAACCCCCAGGTCAGCCACAAAGTCTGCGGTAAGCTCTACCGGAGGGAGTGCGGGGAAGCCCCCATCATGCGGGATATCGTCAGCCATCTGAGATAGATACAAAAATGAGAAAAGATGAGTAAAATGGTGAAAATTTGAACAAATCAAATCCTAAGAGAGAGAAAAGTCAAAGAAAATCAAAAACTCAGGAAAAGTGAACTAACCTTAAGAGAAATTCGGGGCAAATGATCCTTGAATGGTGGAAATGACGGAAGAAGTGTCGAAATCAAATTCTGATTGATTCAAATTGAAGAGAACTAGAGGGTTTTTGCGAAGAAAATGTTTCTAGGGTGTTAAGAAACGCACAGAACGCACAGATCTAGAGGGAAGGCACACCTAGAGAGCAAGGGAAATGATTTTTGTGCAAGGCGTTGTGAGGAAATGAAGTGATTTTGCCCCTACTTAAAGAGCCACGGTTGAAAAGACAGTTTTGCCCAAAGTTGGCATCGATGGCCGGCAGTGGCACATTGATGGTCGACACCCCTTTATTGATGGCCAGCAGTGGCCACTAATGGCCGACAGGGGGCCGGCAGCCTCCCCCCATGGTTGGCAGGCTTCCATCATCTTTCTATGCCTCTTTTCCTTTGATATGTGTCCTTGGGTTCCAAGAAATGCCAGATATGCTCAAATTTTGATTCAAAATGCCTCTGCGGAAGCCCAGAATCGTGTTCTTAGTGTGCGGTGGTCATCGCCTATCAACACACACAAGGTGTATCCTTTTTAGTACGTTGCATCTCTCCCAGGAGGTAAACCGGAAGTTGCCTTCGAGTTGTCTTTATCGAGCATGCTTTTGTTGTCACATAGCATTTGCACGTTACATTGAACATGCATTCTAAATTCTCACATACACCATGCATCGGTTATTATCTTGCATTGACCATGCATCGTTGATTATCTTGTATTGATTATGCATCGTTGATTATCTTGCTTTGATTACGTATCGTTGATTATCTTGCATTGATTATGCATCGTTGATTATCTTGTTTTGAATATGCATCGTTGAGTATCTCGCATAGAACATGTTTCGGTTTCATCTCTTGCATGTCGAGCATTCAGCATGCCTTGGCATCGTGTTGCGATCATTCGTCTCGCGTGAGACATGTATTGTATTGCATTATCCTTATCAAGTTTCTTTCTCATACATGCACGATATTTTATGTACGGTTCATTCAAAGGGAGTCCGGGTAAGATCATTCCTATCCTTTGAACACCTTGTTTTGGTTAGAAGCATCTGGGTACGCTCGGTGCTTACACCACACCTCGTTGGTTAGAGACATTCCGGTACTCCCGATGTCTGCAACAACATCTCGTAGGTGCTTCTCTCTTTTGCGTGTGATATGCTGAGAGGTGTTGCGTTTCCCTCTCTCGCGTGTGATACGCTGAGAGGTGTTGCCTTTCCCTCTCTCGTGCGTGATATGCTGAGAGGTGTTGCCCTTCCCTCTCTCGCGTGTGATACGCTGAGAGGTGTTTCATTTCCCTCTCTCGCGTGTATTTCCCTTCCCTCTCTCACGTGTAATACGCTGAGAGGTGTTTCCTTTCCCTCTCTCGTGTGTGATACGCTGAAAGGTGTTGCCTTTCCCTCTCCCGCATGTGATACGCTGAGAGGTGTTTCATTTCCCTCTCTCACGTGTGATATGCTGAGAGGTGTTTCATTTCCCTCTCTCGCGTGTGATACGCTGAGAGGTGCTTCATTTCCTCTCTCATGTGTGATATGCTGAGAGTTGCTTCCTTTCCCTCTCTCGCGTGTGATACGCTAAGAGGTGTTTCGTTTGAGACTTCGGGTATTCCCGATAGTCACTTTTAGCCTTTCTTGCGTGAGACGCAGTGAAGATTGCATGATTTTCTTACAGCTTTTCTGTTGAAATGTTGAGACTTCTGTAACTTGTAGGTTTGCTTAAAATGTTGTATTTATTTTGCATAAATGCTCCATTACAGCCCTCTTTGCATAATCATAAGTTATGTTTTTGCATCGTGCATGTCATTTGCATTTTGCCCTAGCCTGTGGGTGCATCTCTATTGTTATCTTAAGTGTTTGTCCGAGTCTTCGGCCTTGTCAAAAATGGGTCGTCTCTGGGCTTTGACATTCACTCTCGTCATTTCATGACTTCCAAGTTCTGTCAAAGAGGGGCAACTGTAGACATCCCATTTTTTACCGTCCTCAAGACTTGGATGTTCTTGCAGGGTACATCCAGCAACAAGTTTGATCGCTCGTCGAGTACTCAACTTTCGCGATGGAATGCTCAAGGTTTGATCCTTCTAGACCCTATTTCCATTCTATCTCATATTTGGACCATGTGTTGGTCTTTGCATATTGGTGTTTTTGATGGCCTGTCGGCCATGGTATGGCACTACCGGCCATGGCCTTTGCCCTTCCGACCACAAATAGGCCCCGCCGGCCATCAATGAGGCACTGTTGGCCACCCTTATTTTAACAGTTATATTTTAGATATTTTTGAGCCAGCTGTTTTCAGGATGGACCATCTTCTTGCACGTGGATGGCTGGATCTTCTTGGATTGCTCTTGTATTTCCTATATATTGAAGCCATCCTCTTGCATGCAAAGGGTTACAAAAAATTTGGCAAAGATATTTCTCTCTCTCTCTCTCTAGAATTCTCTCTCTCTCTACATTTTAGCCTTGAAAGTGTGTTTTCTCTTCATATTTACACTAGCACTCTTAGCCAAACACCTTAACCTTAGGCTTGAGGTTCTTGGAGGCCTTGTTGGAGCTCCTTGGAGTGATTTTGGCTCAGAAGTTGGCTGATTACTTGCTGTTTTAAAGTTGTGCTTCAAGGGTGAGTGTCTTCCCTCTTTAAGCTTTATTTTGATCAAGTGTTTGGCTATCTTTGCATGCTTCTTTTGGCTTAGCTTTCAACTATAAAAACTTTTATTTTTTAGTGTTAAAAATGGTTGTTTAAGGTCTTGTTGGAGTTAAAGGTGTTTTTCTCCTTTTTGTAGCTTATTTGCTAAGCTTTGTGCTATCTTTTAAGGCTTTTAAAACTATCTCTTTTTGGCCTTTTAACCACTGAATTCTAGAGGAATTTCGGTGGTGGAAAGGTGGTTTTGAGGTCCCAAATAGGAGGGGATGGTCCCCTCTCCTCTTGTCTTGCTTACATGTGTTGATGGTCCACCAAATAAGCATGTGTTTCTATCCTTTTGTGGCTTAGTTTAAGCATGTTTTTGTGACTTTTTAGACCTGTCATAACTCTATTTTTGGTTGTCTTGGTTACCTTTTGTATGCTTCTTGCACTTGTAGTGTAATCCTACTTATTAGCCTTGCAAAGTAGCATGCTTTTGTAGCTTGAATTGGCTTAGTTCAAGCATGTTTTTGGTGTTATTTTGGCATGTTGTAACTCTGTTTTGGCTTGGTTGAGTCACCTCTTGCATGCTTCTTACACTTGTAGTGTAACCTTGCTAACTAGCTTTGCATGCTTGCCACTTTAGGCTATCATTCTAGCTTATTTTGGCTTTACTCCAACATGCTTTTATTCATGTTTTAGCATGCCTTAACTCTGTTTTGAGTGGTTTAGGTCATATGAGGCTTGCTTTGTATAGCTATAGTGTAAATGGCTTTGACTAGTTTTGAGTTTCGAAGTCTTTACCATGCTAAGCTTGAGGTATTTGCGTGTTTTGGCATCATTTGACATGTTATTTCAGAGCATATATCTCTGTCACATTTCCATATTTTTCACTCTTTAAGTGCTTTTGAGGGTTGTACCTTATGCCTTGTTTGTGGGTCAATGCGTGAGCATGCATTTCTTGCCTTTCATGCTATCATTTCAGCTCATTATGGCCACTGTTTTGGCATGTTTGAGGTCTATTTAGGGCTGGTTTAGTCCTTTGAGCATTGTGTTGCATGGTTCTAGTGTTGTGTCCTTCACTAGTTTCAATGCCTAAGTCGTCTAGCATGTTGTGCATACGTTGTCTGCATGTTAGAGTCTTGTTTCTCCTATCATATCATGCATTGAATATCTGCCACATTCCTCATTTCTTCATTCTTCAATTTGCTTTGAGGGTGGTTTGGCCTCAAGGTTGTGTTTAAACATGAGGTAGGGTTGGTGCTTAAATGGCTTTAACCCTCTTTTGAGGGTTCCTCCTAGTCAAAGGCAGCATCCCTGTCATGCCTTAAACTCCTCTTTTTGGTTGACCCCTTATCATTAGAGGACTTTCACATTTGGACTTAACCGATTAAAGAATGGATTGGTAATGTTAAAATGTGTAAACAAAATCAATCAAGTAAAATGTGCCACGATAAGCATGTTGCATGTTTGCATTGCATCGTGTTCAACCGGACGTTATGTTGAACACGAGGTGAATTGGTCGATTTCATACTCAAAGTGACGAAAATGAGTCAATTCCCTTTGTCTCCATTACCTTTGATCTCCCATGATAAGGTAATGGCCCTAGAGTCTTGTTTGCATTGCATTTATTGAATTTGTGCAAATTAGATCTTTGGCTATCATGCATTGAGATGCTTGGTTGATGGTTTTGGATCTAATTATGCCTTTCCCTAGATGTTTTGAGATGACATGGAGGGGCATAGTACATACATGTTCTTGGGAGACCCTCCATTTCCTTTGTTTTGTGCTCTATTGGAGTTTGGTGTCACAGCACACCAGTGGCCGGCAGGGGGGTCGGCAGCAGCTTCTCATGGCTGGCAGGCCATTGGTGCACTCCCTAGCATTGGTTTGGTAAGATTCAGCAAAAGGTTCTTGGAGCACTTTGCAAACAGAGCCTCTAAAGAGCAATCAGAGAGCTTTTCAGGATAGAAACCAAGGCATGCATGTTCAACTTCTTCAAATAGAGCTGAGGCAGTATAACTTTAGAGATTTACTTGTTAGTTAGCCTGACTTTGTAATTTAATTAATTTGTTAATTAGTTAAAGTGTTGTAATAATTAGTGAGCAGTTTACTAGTTATTTGTTTTGTTGTGTAAGAATTAGTCTAATTAGCTTAATTAGCTTAATTAGATTAGGTGATTAGCTTAGCTCTCATTCGGACCCTTCTTCGCGAGAGTGCATTGTTGCAATAAGGGTGCGTGTGTATGCGAATGTCTTCCAATCCCACGTCTTTCTCCCTTTTACTTAACCGCTTTTGATGGTTAGTTTAGGGCACATTTTGATTAGCATACCTTATGCTCGCATGTTTGCATCATTTATTTGTCTTGCATGCACCGGGCTCGGCGCATCATTCAAACTGCATTGACTTTCAACACCTATTTGAATATGTGCATCAAATCATTATATTCATATGCCATCTTAGATAGCCGAGCCTATTTAGTTGCATTTTTGCATGTGTTGCATTAGGCATTTTAACATAGCTAGGATCATGCATTATTTCTAACTAGTTCTCTGTTTTGGCTTGGAGTACACTGTAAGTATTTACGCTTTAGTATACTTATATGTGTGTGAGTGTTGCCATGATAACATGCTTGCCATGAGGCTATTTGCTTAATTGCTATAACTGCATGAATGCCTGTGGATGAAGGCTTCATTGCTTGAATTTGGACAATTCATCAAATGCAAGTTTTAAGCCCACTTGAGGGTGGCAAATCATCATGTTTTAAAGCGTACTTGAGGGTGGCAAATCTGCGCTTTAGCCTACTTGCGAGTAGCACTTTCAAACCATTTTTCAAAAACAAACATGAAATGTTTTGTTCCAATTTGAGTGATTTAGTCTATACTTGTATGCTGTGCGCATCACATAGTAAAGCTAGAATAATAACCGGAATAAGAACACGTGTGTTTATAAAACAACATATCATGGTAGTAGAGGCCGATCCTTTGATCGGGCGAGCAGGGGTGCTCATTCCATGACCTTTCCCTCTCGTACCCAAGTTCCCGAGCCGAGGTAACTTTGGTGATGACAGACAAATGGCCTTTGGCGCGAGCCAGGGTTTCCTAAATTTTCCAAAATAAAATATTTAGGTGGCGACTCTGTAATCTGGCAAAGTAGTCCTGTTTGGCATAATTTGATTTGAAATCTGATTTTTCAAAACGATTTGCCAGATTGGACTTCTTTGATGCTTATCAGTCTCACATTGCACTTTGTGAGATTAGATTCAGAACCGTGACAGGAGTCCGAACTGTAGTAGCATGAACCCAATTCGTGCCCTCTCTGAAAGGGAGGCGCGCAGAGGAAGTTCGGGCAGTCTACACCGTCGTTTGTCTTCCATCTTCTCATTGGATCTCTATCTCTCTCTCTCTCTCTCTCTCTCTCTCTCTCTCTCTCTTTCGCTCGCGTTCACGGTGTTGGATTTTGGAGATGAGTTGGGTTATAGTAATAGAGGTTTGGTGTGATGGTGTCGGACTGGTTTACGGTGGCGCTAGTTGTGGTTGTGGCGAAGACTGAGAAAGCACAACAGAGGGAAGTGAGGAGTATGGCTGGGTCGCAATGATTTTGGGGTGATGGCGATAAGAGGCAGAAGATGAGAAAAGAGAAGATAAAAGCCGGCGAGAGGCGATGGTGGGAGTCAACAGTTACAATGAAGGTGGCTGGTAAAGATGGTGGGAAAACACTGGTGTGCTATGAAATTAGTGTTAGGGTTTTGAGGGTTTTTTTTTTTTTTGATAATTTTAGAAAGGGGTAAAAGTGTAATCATTTTATTTTGAAAAGTTAGGGTGTAATGAACTGTTTTTGTTGTGTAAGTAGAATTGCTCCACAAAATAAGGAGGTAGTACAAAGTTATAGATTCCAATGCCCTTGAAACTCAATTAATTTGCAAAGCCAACCCTTTTTTGGGGGGCACCTTTTTGAGATGAGAAAGATTATGGTACATATCATATGCACCTTATAAGTATAGAAGAAAATAACATAATTTCATATTTTCTTAATCATAACCCCCCCTCCACACACAAAATCATGACTAAAATCTCAAAATAATGTCATAACTAAAAAAGAAATTTAGTCTTAACAAAAGAAGAAAATAGTATAACTAAATGTACATATAGTATGAAAATGTATAATATAATTCTCCTTTTGAGATACTTAATGCAACCTGTTTGGTAATTAAGTCCTCGTTTGGTAAAAAAAGCACAAAAAGACAATACACTATATAAGTCAATAAGACAAAATATTGTATCCAAACCATAATTATTATACTTTTTCTCTCACAAAAGTAAAAAAAATTCAAAAATAAAAACCAAATGAGGTTAAAAAAGCCCTAACACAAAAAAAATTGACTACCGTAGTCAATGCCAAACAAAGCTTAACTATTTTAGTTGATTTTTTTAACTTTTTACAAAAAAATGTATAGAAAAATAAAGAGTGTAATATGACAACTTGTAATAACTTTTTAGTTTTTAAACTAAAAACTAATGTCCCCAAACGGGGTAGGTTGAGGGTTTTTCTTTTTGGCCATAGCTGCGATCTAGTCCATGATCGGACTAGACGATACTGTTAAGTCGTGGTAGGCCCAATTTTCGGGCCCATCTTGATGATCCAAATCATCCAATGTATAGAGCTCGTTGGGTACATCATCCCTGCAAAAAATCATATTGATCAGATATCGATAGCTATTTTATTGGATTGTATTTGTTTCAACGACAACTATAATTTTAAAAATAAATCGCAAACACAGTTGCAATCTGATTAAGTGGCTATCAATGTCCGATTAACATGATTTTTTACAAAGAGGATGTACTTGGCAAACTCTACACATTGAACGATTTAGATTATCAGGATGGACCCGAACTTAGACCCCCCGTAACATAACGTCACCGTCCAGTCTGTTTAGGATTGGAGAGGAGCTAGACCCTTTTTTTTTTCCCCCAAATTAATATTGGTATTGGTATGTCGATAGCTTTGAAGGGGAGGACAAGATTCAAAGAGATGTGTAACGGTTCTGACTAATTAGACTACTCACAGTCGGTTAAGACTAGCATTGCATTTGGTTAGAACCTGAAACAGACTTCAATCAATCTCTCAATCAAAAGCCCAGAAGAACATTCCTTCTTCCCTATCCATAAATCAAGTTTCAAAAAATTGGAAAATAGAAACACACAGAAAAATTTTAGAGCATTCAAAGAACATATTGTTAAGCGCAAAAATACTAATGCATGTACAACTTACAAACATATAAAGAACACAAAATTATTAATGCATGTACATCTTACGAACATATAAAGAGAAAGTGGGTGGGTAGGAAGAGGTTATCTAGTAGGTATGTCCTACTATGTCACCATGTGCTCACCTAATAATAAGAATAATTTTATCGGGTGGGGATACAATGAATATGACTCGCTTAAGCCATCAATTCCTTTATTTCTAATTTAGCTTTAAAAAGTCAAAATTGGATTGCTGTGTATTTACATCAAAATGCAGTTACAAATACCCAGCTCCTTAGCAAGCTCATCCCACACAGGAAGGAGTGTCAACACAACCAGGAAAATAGCCACTGTAAGAACTGTCTCCTCCATGTTCCAATCTGTCACATCATTCAAGCATGGTTTCTCTGGTGCCCTCTGTGCATGTAGTATTTGCATAAAATTAGGCATGTGAACCATTATTTTGTGTTGTTTTTCATAAAATAAATAAATAATCTAGCTATTTTGTTCATATATAACCTACTGATTGCATACCTGACGCATCAACATATACAGACCCCAAGGAAGTGACAAAGGTCCACCAAGCTAGAAGGAGAAAACAACAAATCACGAAAGTAAACTTTAATTCAAACAAAATATTATCATAGGATGCCACTTTAATGGCGGTTTACAATTTGGAAACATCATCATCTACAAGTAGTTAAATACACAAACCATAAAAGTAAGGGGGTGTCAGAATACAATACTTGTTTAACAAAGTCTTATTGGGCTAATGGCTGTGGAGGTTTGCTCTGTCTGAAAAACTCTCATTAAAAGTGCCTTGTGAACTACATGCTTCATGTCTCTTTTTCTGATCCCTAGGCTATATCAATGACAAGGAGGAGGAGTGAGATGCTACAAAGGTACTCCCAGTAAGGAGGCACAGGAAAAGAATTGAAGTCTCATCTTGTCTATTGGGAAGAGGTGTGTTTGCCAGTAAAGGTGGTGTTTTGGCATTAGAAAGTTGGACTTGTTCAACAAAGGGACTGTTTGTTACAGCTTTTGGGGATGATTATAGCTTATTTTGATTTGAGAGTCTGTGACAGACTGTTTGGTGTAGCTTCGGCTTATAGTTTATAAGGCAGAAATAGCTTAAATAAGCTTAAAAAAGTTGATTATTTGAAAGCTAGAGTAAGGGTGCTTTTAGTTTTTGCTTTCTGATTATCAGCTTTTAACTTAAAAAAAACTCCACCAAACAAGGCCAAAGTTTTGTTTGTAAAGTTGTAGTGGATATTTGTTTTCAGAAGGAAGAGATTGCGGTGAAAGGTAGGCATTAAATTGGTGCACCAGGGTGGTCAGACAAGTTCATGGGTTTGAAGTTTGGAAAGAAATCACATGAGTTAGGAAGAATTTATCAATTTCACAATTTTCAAGGTGGGGAATGCTTGTGAAGTTTGGTTTTGGCATGATACTTATCGGGCATCAACTTTTGAGGGAGGTTTTCTAGGCCTATTTAGAATTTTGGTAGATGGGTTTTGAAGGGGTGGTGTGGACCCGACAATGGAGGAGGATGTTGAAGGATTCAAAGGTGGAGTTTGTGGAGGCCATCTTTGGGATAATATATTGGCTTTAGTCTAGAGGCGGCTCAAGATACTTCAGCTGGGAAGCTTCCAAGAATGCTTTATTATTTTATAAGAAGCTATGTCAAGAGGAGGATTCTTCCTTCCCTTGCAAAGATATTTGGAAAACCAAGACCCGTCTAGAGTAGCGCTTTTTGGGTGGACAGCGTCTCGGGAGGCGATACTAACCCAAGACAATTTGAGGAAGAGGGGCAAATAAAGTTATGATGGAATGATGCTATATGAGTAACAGGGCAGTCAATAATTGGATTGGAATCAACTTATTTTACAGTGTCCAGTGGATCGAGATTATGGAGTTTGACTTTTGTGATTTTTGGCATTGAGTGGGTGATGCCTTGTACAGTTAGAGACCTGTTTGCTTGTTAAAGTAGGTATGTCCAAAGAAATAGCGAGGAAAACTTGAGAGGTGGTGCCTTTGCGCAAGATGAGGTGCCTATGGAGAAAGAGAAATACAAGATATTTTTAAATTGATGAATTTACACATACCTGGCCTTAGGAATGTTTTATTGCTTCCTTGTTTTTTTGGGTCATAGAGTCCCTTTCTGGAGGCAGATTTACTGTTTTGAGTTTTGAGGGGATTTGTATATTTGTTAGGTATATAGAGATTTTAGGGATACACTTACTCATGTAGTTTTAAAGGTTTGCAACGTAGACCTCTTTTTTGTTGTCCTTGTTTTTGTTGAAGGAAGAGTATTATTTGTTCCATTTTTTATTTTATTTTATTTTATTTTTTGGCCCCATGTGAGAGTGAAGGCTAGGGGTGACCATTGGTTCAATGGTAAAACATTGGCTGAAGATTATGGGTTCAAATCTTGGGGCAACCACTTTGTGTACTATGCTAAATGTTAGGTATGTACCCAAGTGAAGGATGTGGGATAATACAAAAGTGCTGCACAAGTTAAATTTTAAAATTAAAAGTAAAAAATAAAAATTCAAGACACATCAACAACTGACATAATTATAACTAGGCAACTAATGAATCTATGACTAGTGTGTTCTAAAACTATCTTTCATTTCAATTTGCTTTAGTTGAATAAGAACATATTTGAAGCGATGCAACATTTGTAAGCAATAAAACTCTATATTACATGCACTCTTCAAAATAAGTCAAATACCCGTGTTGGACACCCAGCACTCGGACAAGTATGAGATATGTGTTGGATGCTTTTCAACGGACACTTCTTATGTAATTGTATATAATACTATTATTATACGTACATATTGTTTTGTAATTACTATAAATGTCTTTTTCATATTGTAAGTTACATATAGCATCATTTTATCTCACATACTTGATTAAAAATATAAAAATATGACATTTTTTGCCGAGTTCACGTATCCTTATATTTATGATTTGATGAATCTGATCTCTAAATACATACCCGCACCCAACACCTGTATCTGAGTCCATGTACCGTAGATAAAACTCCGTATGTTAATTCAAATTGAAATTCATTTACTACTTATAAATGGTTACTAAAACCATATACCTTTTTAAAAGCATCATATACAAATAACATGAGGAAATTGAATTAAAATGGATTGTATATGACAATGGTATCGAGTTCTACAAAGAAACATATAAATAAGCAAAAGGGTGGACATGCCACTCCCAATCCAAGCAATGTGTAGGTTGTCAAACCAAATCCAATTAGTGCATTTTTCCCAAAGGCACCCTATAAAACAAGAAATTCAAATTCTATAGAAGTTATAGAACACAATCATAAAGAATTCCAGGGTGTCAAAGGAAAGGAGCTCTTCTATTCTCTCCTTTTCATAGCAATTGAAGAATCTAGGACTCGGTTGATTACAAAGGGAAAAAAATTAGTGATGCTCATAGAGAGGTATTTACCCCATATGGAATTAAAATATTTTAACATTTAATTTTGTTATGGGGGTTTGTGTTATACGGACTCTTTAAAGTAAATCAAATATTTGTGTCAAACACTCGACACTTAGACAAGTATGGGATATGTGTCGGATACATTTCAACAGACACTTCTTGTATAATTGTATATAATACTATTATTATATGTACATATTGTTTTTTAGTTACTATAAATGTTTTTTTGATACTGTAAGTTACATATAACATCATTTATCTTACATACTTGATTAAAAATATAAAAATATTACATTTTTTGCCGAGTTCGCATACCCTTAAATTTATAGTTTGATGAGTCTGACCTCTAGGTACATACCCGCACCCAACACCTGTACCCGAGTCCATGTAACATAGATGGGGGTTAGAGATGAACCTTCCAGGTTCTTGAAGTAAATCAAAATGAGCAAATACAAATAAAGTAGTTCCCTAATTCAAAGTATTGACTAACAATTAGGTTTTGTCGTTTGGCCTATTTACCTTCTTATCTAAAAAAGCCTTTGATAGTTGTCCAATCCCTTGTAATATCAAATCTCTGTGGAGAGATGCCACAAGAGAATGCCTCTTGGAAATTAAACCATCTGCTTCCCGAGCTAAGACTAACTAAAGAATATGTTGGGATTTATACCGCATCCTACCAACGCATACAGAAGCACACCCACACACACTAAAGAGGAAAAACAATCACACAGATTTACGTGGTTCAGACCAAAATGCCTACATCCATGGGAGAGAAAGTTTTCACTATGATAAAAATAAAGAATACATGTGACATGGCCAAAATATTCAAAACCCACACCAATATCCAAACCCCATGCTCAAGGGTAATTGAGCCCTTGCTCACTCCGGCACTCTCATGATATTTTTTCTGTCACCCTTTACATCACTATTTTTCCTCCTCTCAATCTCTCTCAAGAAAATCCTATAATCCACATGACTATTTATAAAAGTCTACCCATGAGAATCTTAGTTCCATACAATTCTACAAAAATTATGTTCCCCAGTAAATTTCAAACTCTACTATCCTAACCCAAATACATGTATAAACCAACCTAATAATTGTATGGGACCACCCACCTTTATCACATGCGTGGACTAATCCTAGCAATCACTCCTTCAACACATATGGGGCAAATGTTATGTGCACCCTCCAACCTAAGTGTTCTAATTTGCATGATACACTCCACCTTCACCTACATAATGTTGCACCCCCTTCAACCAAGTGCCCACGTTATTTGCACCTCATGCCATAGTGCTTTAAACGTGTCCTTTGCAGCTTCCTTTGTCCTCATGCTTGGGCTCATGGAATTTGTCACACCTCCGTAGGTGTCTCCATTGCCACGAACCAAAACCTTCATAGAAAGAGCACAACTTTCGACCCAACTTCCATTGATGTACACCCTTTCGCCGCAAAACTATCTCAAGTTCTATGCCTAAAGCTTCCTTTTGTGAACATCCAGCAACCTGTCGTCTTCCTCTTGGTGACCACCAAATATCATTGCAACTGTTGCTCACCACTATTCACCCACGACTCATATTACTTGTCTGATGTTTGATAGTAACTCCCCTCTTGTCACAAGATATTCCACGAACCTGTACAAGTTACCAATCATGATGTCCAATTAGAAAAACACAATCTAATTAACCCCACAATGACTGAACTTCCTTGTTGATTGAATCAGATTACTCCTAGATCATCCTTTATCACCCACGGTCAAACCTGATCACCGTCAAATCTATCCAATTCCTTTAAACCATTTAATAGAGAATATATGTAACATAGCAAAAATACTCAAAAACCCACACCACCGAACCCCATGCTCAAGGGTAGTTGAGCCCTTGCTCACCCCGGTGCTCTCACGGTATTTTTTCTCTCACCCCTTACATTTCTATTTTTTCGCCCCTCAATCTCTCAATCTCTCTCAAGAAAATCCTATAGTCCACATGACTATTTATAATAGTCCACCCATGAGAATCCTAATTTTATACAATTAGGTAACCAAATCCTACATATATTAGGTTCCCCAGTAAATTCCAGACTCTACTATCCTAACACAAATACATGTATAAACCAACCTAATAATCATATGGGACCCACCTTTATTACATGGGTGGAATAATCCTAACAACATATGCTTAATTGCTTATAATATAATCTTCGCACTTGTATTACATCCTAGTTCTCAAGCTAAGGGCCTATGACATTGAAACTTAAAACTAGAAATGACAGTTAAAGCATGAACTTAATAAACATGTGTGGCATATAGCTGCTCAATCCCTAAAATCCTGAAGCCAGCATCACGACTAAGACTTGTGGTTCTCCGTCTATGTATCGTGTATTATGACCAAAGTCCAACCCTTAAAAAGCTCCACAAAACAAATTGATCTTTTTGTTAATTTTAAGACAAGTTTTAGCAATTAGCATGGCAAGAGCTTAGCTTTTAATTATTGTCCAAGCTCCTTCATGCTTCCTGATTTACCATAAACCTCAATACTTCATCAAACAATAAAAGCAAAAGGATACCTGTATAGCTCTTCCACCGTCAAGACATCCCACAGGAAGCATATTAAAAGCTGACGTAGTTAACCCACACCTACAACAAGGACTTGAATGGTTAGCAATCTATACATCGTAATAAAGAAACAATGTTCAAGAATGGTGTCTCACCAGCCTGCAATTACAAGAGGATGGACCCAAACTGTGGCTGTATGCATTGCTCTACAGGGACACATTAGCAAAATCTCAATCAGTATTGTCAAGACAACAATAATTTCAGTTTTGAACAAAAAATTATATATCAAACTGACACTTAATTAAGTTAAAGAAGATAATTGAGATAACATTCAGTGCTTCAGCTTTACAATAGTTATACTTTATTTATTTATCTTCCAAAATTGCAATAATTAAAAAACCATTAAGTTGATGAATCATACAATGAGATTATGGGAGAGAGTACGTGATCAATGCTTAAGGTGTTAGAGAATTAGCTTAAATTTATGCATGGCAGATCAACTAAGGCAAGAACACATTTATTAAGACAGTTAATAGAAAAGTATTGGAAAAAAAAAGGGATATACATATAGTTTTAATAGTTTTTGAAAAAGCTCAAATTAGGGTGCTTAGAAATATAATATAGGGGGTGTGGGAAAAAAATAGTGTGGGATATATTGATGTGACAAAAGGCATGATGAGGTTGTGACTACAACTAGATCACCAAACTAATGAATTTTTAATGGATGTTAAGGGTCAACTTTGAGTCATTACCTAGTTACCTCAGGGGTCTGCCACATAGATGTGTGACGGTGATGATGTGACACCCGTAGTGCTCGCCACGTGCCAAACACAATATAGATACCCACGTTAGCTAAACACATTCAAGATAATATCCCATGATAAATGTTTTTCACAAATGATATATTGTTATAGTGGATGACACTAAAGAAGAACATAACACCAAATTAGAAATCTAAAGAGAAAAACCAGAGTCAAAATGATTTTAAAGTAGTAATAATAAAACTAAATATCCAGAATGTAACTTTGGTAACAACTAAAGGAGAAATAATGAGGTGAATATTAAAAATCATAAGATAACAAAAGGTGAACATTTTTATTAAATAGGTTCGGTTATTAATAAGAATGGCGAGATTGAAGATGATGTGATCCATATAATTAATGTGTATTGGCCCAAGTGAATGAGTGTATCTAGCTTATTATGTCATCTATGAATATTAACAAAATTGAATGGGAAAGTTTATAGAGAGCTATAAGGGCAACAATGATTTACAGAATAAAATGTTGGGCAACTAAGAAACAACACATTCATGAAATGTGTGTAAATGAGATAAAGATGCTTAGATGGATTTGTGGTAAAACTAAGAAAGATTGAATTTGAAGTGAATATATTCATTAAGTGGTTGGAGTAACACCAATTGAAGTTAAATTGAGAGAAAACAAGTGAAGATGATTTGATTATATAGAACGAAGATCTATAGATGCAATAGTAAGGAAAAGTGATATGATCTCTATAAATGGAAATGTTACGAGGATGGACAAACCTAAACTGACATGGGATGTTGTAATAAAAAAGAATAGTGATTTTTTTGGTTTCATTGAGCATATAACCATTCATAGAACAAAATGGCGAAAAATTATTAATGCAACTAATCCTACTTGATTGGGACACAAGGTTTAGTTTGATTTGGTATATTTTATTTTTATTTATTTTTCTTTTTTCTTTTTATTAAGACCCTAGCACATCAAAAGTCCCATCTAGGATATTTGGTATGAGGTATAATCCAAAGGGGTATTATAACAATTAGGTCTAGGATTTATTGATAGTTTGCATATGTATCATTTATCAGCCAATCAAAGCTATCAAAGCAGAGAAAAAACTTACACATAACCTAAAGTGGCTCTGCTTATTAATCCAAGAAGCAAAGAACCTTGAAATAGCATGCTAGGAACCTGCACCAAATCCCCTGCAGCATTTGGGTTTGATGAAAGCAGCAAGCCAACAACAAACATAGAAAAAGACAATGTAGCACCAGTAAATGGACCCGCAAGGGAAATATCAACTTTTGTCTTTCGGTCAGGGAGAATAGATTTGACCTGCAGAAGCCAAGATGTGATGCTTTTTAAGCAATAAAAATGAGGTATATCATAAATTTACAAACAAATAGAACAGACATAGATCATAATTCCAATCAAAAAATGAAAGGAAAAAAAACAATAAAATAAACTCTCAACGATATAGGTAGAAAAATTGCATCCATGGATCAAATCAAAAGAGCAAAAAACAGAAAAATGTCGTGACAAAAAAGTGCTTTTACCGAATAGAGTTGATCTCATTTATCAATGGTAATGGGACCATTATCTTATTGATGAAAGAAGATGTTGTTAAATGGCAGACTTGAGATAAATTCAAACTCTCTAAAATTTGATACAACAAATTATTTAAAAAAGGAAAATGCTAACAGCTAGCCCATGGGCGGTGGTTAATGTTGGTATATGTGTAAAAAAATACAATAAAATATATAGGGAGAGTGTAGGAAATATATAACATAATAAGAACTTCATTTAAATTAACATCCATCAAGTGATAAGTAGACATAATTACCTGAGTAATTGCACAAAAGCTTCCAAGAGTAATATTAGGAATGAAGAATGGAATGCTTAGTTTTACTTTCTTTGGGAAAGCAGCCAAAAAATGCCCTACTTTCTGCGTCAATTGAATTTTCTCATATGCATATTCAAAAGATAACATACTACATGAATGACTAATTAGGGTGGAATTAACCTCGGGGAGGAGAAAAAATAAGGTTCAGTCTGGTTAGGTAGCATTTACCATTTACCATTTTTTGTTTACAGAAAATAGAAAACATGTTCATCTTATTTTATTTTATTTTTTTGCTAAAAACAAATACAAAAAATATGTTTGGTACACACATGTTTTAAAATACCCAAAAAAATAAACAAGAAAACATGTTTGGAGATTTGCCAAAGGGTGTGGTTGCCAGAGGGGGTGGGAGAGGGAAGCGGGAATGAAAACTTATTTTCAAAACAAGTGAAAACACAAAATTTGTGTTTCCTAGAATTTTGTAAAATTTGAAAATTGTTTCCATTTTTTGGAAATGAAAACAGTTGTCAAAACAAGAACAAAAAACAGTAACATAACCGAACATATACTTAAAACATGTTTGGTACTTTTTTTTTTTTTTTTTAAATTGTTTTCCAAACAAGGCTCCAAAATAAACACACACACACAGAGAATGAAACCAAAAAAAAGAAGAAGAAGAAGAAGAAGAAGTAGTGTTTTTCAAACTTATTTTGGTGTATTAACAATAAAAGGAAGCCCATTAAACTTCAAACTCTCTTGGGAAAAAACAAAAACATGCTCCTTTTCCTTTTCTTTTTTTTTTCTTTTTTTTTTTTTCAAAAAACAAGAAACACACAACGAACCAAACAACAACTAAGTTACAATGCAGATCAAAACAAAGTTATGCAACCAATGAATACAAGAAGTGCAAGTTATGACATTCTCTTTCGTAGCATCCATTATCAGTAATATTTCAATACATATGCAGCTTCCAACAATCTCATGCACCGAATGCACAATGTATACAGTAGGTAGCTAGAGGAAACAATGACACAGGCATAAAATTTCAAGATTGCCAACTCGAGATGAGTGATGCTTTCTGTGAAACAACCAATAGTAAATAACTGTACGGGGGCGAAATATCCTCTGCTTTCCGTACTCCTTGCACTCCAAGCCTCTCTTGACGGCGTCTAACCTGGCGACACAGAAACGGTGAGCTGCCCGGCGGTGGTGTGCCGGATAGACCCTCCGACGATCAAGTCAGTCCACTTGAAGAAGAAGATTAGGAAGAGAGTGTTTTTTTTTAGAGAAAGAGATTGCATACCTCTAACGTTCGTCCTCCTCCCTATTTCAAGGCTGGCCATGCAGCCTCAAGATTATGCGCGCACTACCTCTGCTGTCCTTCCCAGGACAGGTGGTAGTGCTCACCTCTTACCACCTTACGCGTGTAAAGGCTTAGTCCTCCCACTAGTACACGCAGAACTGTCCAACGGTATTGGCGCATGCTTGGAGCTGATTTCCTCTATCCCTCATGCCATTGGTCCAGGTGGCACACTCGACCAGAATACCGTGACCGACCTATCACTCGTGGAGAGTTGCCATCGCATGCACACCACTGAGCTATGCACCGCCAGGCTGTCCCTCGTGAAGGGGCCAAAGGGCGGCACTCATGGCCAAGTTGATATTGACCGATTCATTTGGCTAACCGGTTGTGAGGTATGCCGGCCTCCACCCGTCCTACCTTCATTCTCAGTCACACGAAGCCCACTTATCTCGGCTGGTCAGTCAGAAGCATGCCAGCCCTAACCGCGTCCACAGTCTAGCCCGAGTTGCTCCTAGCTTGGTCATCAGACACTGCTACGCCCACGGCCGCGTTATAGCTCGGCCAGGCATTAGTTCGTCTCTGGCCGGTCTCCTGCTCGGCGGCGTGCGGTTCGTCATGATCGGCGTTATCGTAACTCGGCCGTACTAGCGCGCAAATCTCCCCTCTCAATTGCCCCTTAACCCCATCCGACCTAGTCGTGACTGGGGTTACCATGGTGATCGAGCTAACCGATGAGTTGTGCCATCACCAAGCCGAGCATGATTGGGGGCATATCTATCGCCGAGCTATCCTGTTTGGTCGGCTATTTTCTCCGCAGTCTCATCAAAGGTCGTACAGCCATACTGATAGCCGCGTTTCCAGTGCCACGTGGCATCACGCCATTGGGTCGTGCAGCCAGCTGTCCTGCACGCGCAGAATTCAAACGGCGCAGCTGTTTGGGGTTCATTTCCCCTCTTTTATATTCCAACGAAGGGCCTACAATTCTTCACTTTTCACCTTCTCTTCCGCACAAACCCCAAACCTCTCAAACCTTCGAACCCCCCAGACCACTGCCCTTACTGTCTCAGTGCTACATCCTCAATTTCAGATCCTTTCGAAGGCCACGATCAAGCTCTCGAGGTTGCGTTCAACCTCGTATCTGTCCCCCTGGTAAGCTACACTACCTTCCCTTGCATTTTCTGTTTCTGTTTCTCGAAATTCTTTATACATGTTCTTCGATTCCGTGCCACTGTGCTTCGTGTGTGTGTGTGTGTGTGTTTTTTTTTTTTTTTGTGACCACCAGAGTCCCCGGAGCCCCCTTTCTTTGCTTAGAACCTGCACACCCTAGGGCAAATGGGAACTTTGAGAATGGAAGGGGCCTCTGAGCCCCCTGTTCCTCCTTGGTTCAAACGAGTTCGCCCCACTTCTAGGATGAACAGTTTAAATCTGGGTAGAACCGAGCTAAACGCTCATTTAGATCCATAGGTAGAGCTATAGCCGAGCAAAAACTGGTTTGTGGCTTCTTACCGAGGTCGCAACCGAACTGAATACTTTAATTAGATTGGTAAATAGGAACGCACCGAGCTGAATACCATAGCCGAGCTGAATACTCCATTAGATCTGCAAATAGGAGTGAACCGAGCTAGGAAATCGACAAAGTGGTCTAGCCGAGGTAGGGGTCGAACCGGCCAAACACTAGTGACCCTTTTATTGAGCTAGTTGCAATAAGAGCCGCGCAATTTTTGCCGTGCTAACCCTTCGAAATTATTTTTAATAATGCAGAACACACTAGGACCGTCCAGGCCAGTCCAGAACCATCATTGGTGGAGCTCAAGGTCCGAGCAAATACACTATCCTTTTTGACCGAGATAGTCAATAAACCAAATAAAATCGAGATAAATGGGGAAGTACCGATTTATGGTTAGCTCGCCCAGCGCGATGGCGGAGTTTCGAAGGGAGTATAACATCCCCGATGATGTCGTCTTAGAGCTCGCCAAAAAGGGAGACACCTCTTGGGGGACCTAGACCGGTGCCCCTTTACCGTTGTATCAATAGTAGAGGGAGGGCTCCGCTTCCCGGTCCAGCCTTTGATCTGCGAGTTTTTGAGGCAGACAAGGCTTTGCCCGACCTAAGTTTCAAATAACACTTACAAAATAATAAACGGGGTCGCCGAACTGAACCGGAGGCTCGGTCTCAATCTCGGTCTGGCTGAAATTTTCCACCATTATAGTCTTAGTAGAAATAAGAGCGGCTTTTGCTGGTACCTCAAAGTGAAGAAGGGCCGAGCAAAACTCATAGAGGGCAACCCGGACAAGGAGACCAACGACGACGACTTCTTGTGGGTGTCCGGTCGCTATGAGGACACCGAGGCACCCATACCGGGATGGTATATTAGAAAGGATTTTGGCAGTGCGGGTGAGTTGCTCGGTTGACCGCGCTATTTTCTTTATGCATCCATTACTTTCTATGCCGATCTGACACTTGTCTTCTTTTTGCAGATAAGCACCTAGCAGCAGACTACCACCAGGCCAACCAAGAGGCCATCAGAACCCTGCTGCGCCATCCTGCCGAGGAGAGGGAGGCTTCGAAACTGCTCAGCTTCGAGCAGACCTACAACTACACCGCACCGCGAAGGAGCCGGGTTACCGACTTTCTGCGTGCGCCGTCCCCAGAACCAGATCCAAACCTACCACCGATCAGACTTGTTCCACTCACCGCCAAGCAAGAAATGGCGAAAATCAAGGCCATCAAGTCCATGATCACCGGGGAAGAAGGCGAGTCCCAACCACCAGAGGCAACCGGGGGGACTTCCTCCACACCCGCCGGGCAACGAGAAGGGGCAGTACTGGCCCTTGCCAGCGAGCAGCCGGCTGGTCGGTCCAAAAAGCGGCCGAGGACAGAGCAAACCGGGCCAAGTCTGGCAGATGAAGACTCTACCGAGCTCGGGGACCAAACCGAGCAACCATAGACCGGCAAATCCAAGGGCCCAGCCACTCCCCCGGTCTCGGCGCCCGAGTTCAACTACCAGGGCCGAGCAGTTTCTGCTGAAGACTTGGTCTACGCGGACAAGGACTACACGCTTGGTTTCAATTTGACCAAGGGGTTGATCTTGCCCGCGGATATGAAGAAACACGATGAGCTTTCCGACCTCAAGGTCCTCCGCTCGGCGGCGAAATCAATTGTACTGGTAAGTTCTCCATTTTTTGTTTCGAACTGTTTGCTCGATTTTTGCTCGGTTTCTCGAATACTCACAATCTTTCGCTTGTTTTCAGGCCGCACAAAATAACTACTTGGCCCACGACCGGATGATCAAGGTGCGGCAGAGTCTGCGTGAGGCCATCGCCAAGAATAAGGCCCAAAAGGCCGAGATAGCAAAACTCAGGGCCGCGCAAGAAGCGGTCGTGGCGGAGCAAGATATCCTAAGCCAAAAAGTCGACTGAGCTAACGAGGACAAACAACAGGCCATGAAGTCGACCAAGGCTCAGTACCTTGCCGAGCTGAGGAAACTGCGCGATGCCCACAAGGCCGAGAGGGACAAGGCGGTTGACGAGGCAGAGGACCGTGGATATACGCAGGGGGAGAAGACTTATGAGCGTCAAGTTGAAGCGACCAAGGACATCTTTTTCCAGTGCGGTTGGAAAGCAGCCGTGGAGAAAGTTGGCCTTGGTCAGGACGCTGATATGTTCTTGAATCTCCCCACAGCGTATATCCCGGTCTATATGCAGGCGTACGCCAATGCCACTCAAAATCGGCTCATCGCGGAGGCAAGGAAGGAGGCCGAGGAGGAAGCCGCCGCCGCGCAACAACCCGAGCAAATTTCTCAAGAAGCATCAGGAGATGCGGAAGATGAAGTGGCTGATCGGGATGTTGCTGTGGAAGAGGGAGCTGACGATGACGCCGAGGAAAACTTGCCCGAGCAGACCATTGAGATCGCCGAGCAGACGGTGGAGGCAGCCGAACAAACTGTCGACCTAGACTGAAGATCTTGTTTTGTTGTTGTTTTTTTTTTTTTTGGGCATGTAACCGGGCTATGCCCCCCGTCTTGTACTTAAATTCCCTTTATCAATGAAAATTTTGGACTTTTTGCTCGCTCACCTTCTATTTCTGTTCGGTTTGCATCTGCATGAATTCCTTGATTCAATTGTTGACAATTCACAACTGCCAGGTCGGCTGTGCCGTACAGTTTGCCGAGCTAAAATCACCTCACATGTTTTCTGATCAGAACTAGTAGTTCGGTTCCATGAACTTTCAAATGAACTGACATTTTAACTCTTCCGAGCAAAATCTGCTTGGCCGTAATTCGTTTGTACACTATATAGAATTCCAACGTGGCCGAGCAAAATCAGCTCGCCTTTTAAGTTAGGTAAGTCGCCAACATTTCCTTTAGGCCGAGCAAATTCAGCTCGGCTTCTCATCGGTTGGACAAAACTCCAACATTGCGAATTCTGCCGAGCAAATTTCGCTTGTTTTCCATATTGGGCAAGACACCAATATGTCGATTGGGCCGAGCAAAATTAGCTCGGCCCTTACACTGGGCAAAACACCAATGTTTCAGATAAGTCGATCATGACGCCAACATTTCAACCGGGCGAGCAAAACCAGCTCGGCCCTAATGCGAATTGGGCCATACGCCTATTACATCGTCGGACAAGGCACCAACTGTTTGCGCGGTCTGCTTTTATTCCGACATGCATGCATCAGTCCGGTCCCATTCAGGTCGGTCTCCCTGCCCCTGGCATCCATAATTGCCTTGCGTCCTTGCGATGCCATTGTACAAAGATGTAATACCAAACAACAAGAGGGCTATTTTTCATTACAAAAACATCGCTATCATTTACATCAAGTGTCAAAAAGGCTAAAGGTCTAGAAAATCTAAACAACACAAGCAGATTACATCCTAAAAGTAAAAAACCTTAAGGTTGGCCGCATTCCATGGTCTAGGGATAGCCTTGCCATCTAAATCTTCCAGATGGTATGCCTCTTTACCAGCAAGACCAATCACCTTGTATGGTCCTTCCCAATTTGCACCGAGCTTTCCTTCGCCGGGGAACACCGTATTGCCAAGCACCTTCCTTAAGACCCAGTCCCCAATCTTGAATAGCCTGGGGTGTACTGCCTTGTTGTATTTTTTGGAGAGTTCTTGTTGATAAGCCGCTATGTGGATCAATGCTCGCTCCCTCCTTTCTTCAGCAAGGTCCAACTCCAATGCCACCGCTTCACTATTCAGATCTGGCTGGAAACTTTCAGAGCGGATGGTTGGCATGCCAATTTCCAATGGGATGACGGCCTCCATGCCGTAGGCCAAAGCAAATGGTGTTTCCCCGGTTGACCGCCTTGGCGTAGTGCGGTATGCCCAGAGCACATTAGGGAGTTCTTCAGCCCACTTGCCCTTAGCCTTCTCAAGCCGCTTCTTCAGCCCGTCCAGGATGGTCTTGTTTGAGGCCTCTGTTTGACCATTTGACTGAGGATAGGCCGGCGTCGAATTGTAGAACTCGATCTTCAACTCTTTGCAAAATCCGCGAAAGCGTTTTCCATCGAACTAAGTGCCGTTATCCGAGATGAGGGCCTTGGGTATACCGAAACGGGTGATAACATTTTGCCATACAAACTTCTTCACATCCTTTTCCTTTATGGTCGCCAACTGCTCGGCCTCAACCCACTTCGTGAAGTAGTCAGTGGCGGCGATGAAGAACTTGCGATTGCCCGGAACAGCTGGGAGTGGCCCAACAATATCCAACCCCCAAAGCGCGAACGACCAAGGACTTGTGAGAGGGAGCAAATCTCTAGCCGGTTGGTGGATCTGGTGGGCGAACTTTTGACACTTTTCGCACCTGCGAACATATTTTTGCGCATCTGCCTGCATGCGCGGCCACCAATATCCCTGAGAGATTGCTCGGTAAACCAAGGATCTGCCCCCAGTATGGCTGCCACGGATGCCCTCGTGTATCTCGTAGAGGAAAGCCTCCTCCTTGGTTGGGTGGACACATTTCAAATACGGCCCGGTGAAACATTTTTTGTACAAGGCCCCGGATGGGGAGAGCCAAAACCGCTTTGACTTTGCCCGGATCTTGTGTGCTGCCTTCTTTTCTTCTGGTAGATTTCTATCTCTCAAGAAGGTGATGATGGGATCCATCTAGGAAGGACCCAAGTCGGCGCAGAGTACCTCGGCTGATTCTAGTTCCTCAATGCTTGGCTGGGGTAAAAATTCTATCATTAAGGGGTTGGGAAAAGCTGTCTGAGCAGAAGCGAGTCCAGCCAATTCGTCAGCCGTGTTGTTTTCTTCGCGGTTGATTTGTTCCATCCTTATGGCAGCAAACTTCTTGATCTCTGCGCGTACCAGCGCCTGATACTTGGCCATTCTCTCATCCCTCGCTTCATACTCCCCTAAGACCTGATTGACCACCAACTTGGAATCACTGAACGCCATAAGGGCCGTGGCTTTCATCCTCAGCGCGCTCCTTAGTCCGGCAAGGAGGGCTTTATACTCAGCCTCGTTGTTGGATGCTGGGAAGCCGAGTGTAATCGCATGCTCGATGATCAGCCCGTCCGGTGAGGTCAGCACTATGCCCAGCCCAGCCCCATGCCTGTTGGATGCCCCATCGACGAAGAGCTTCCACATCTCGCCAATGAACAGCTTCCAGCAATCAGACGGGTTTTGGGAGGTTCTCAGTTCCAAGTCTCTAGTCAGCCAATTCTGGTCTTTTTCCTTGTCTTGGTTTGGTTCATCATCGTTGGACTTTGTTAGTCCGGTCGTGCTCGTCCCTTTTCCTACTTGCGAACCAACACCCGTTTCTGTTGCCCGAACCATAGGTTGTGCTAAATCCGCGCCAACCAAATCAACCGGGCATACTGGATGCATTCCAGGGGCAAATTCCGCCACAAAGTCGGCAAGTGCTTGAGCCTTGATTGCGGTGCGCGGTCGGAACTTGATGTCATATTGTCCTAATTCCACGGTCCATTTCAAAATGCTCCCAGTGAAGTCTGCCTTTTCAAAAAGCACTTTAAGCGGGAACTCGGTTAACACAACTATTGTATGGGCATGAAAATAGTGTGCCAGCTTTCTTGACGCCATCATTAGGGCCAGCGCCAATTTTTCCAAGGGAAGATATCTCATTTCGGCTGGGAGAAGAGTCTTTCTTACATAGAAGATCGGCAGGTGTTGGATGCCTTTAGCACGCACCAATACCGCGCTGACTGCGTGTTGAGAGACAGCCAAGTAGAGGTACAATTCTTCGCCTGGCTGAGGTGTGACCAAAATAGGGGCTGAGGAGAGATATGCTTTCAGGTCTGCTAGTGCGCGGTCGCACTCGTCATCCCAGAAGAACTTGGACTTCAGAGTTTTAAAGAAGGGCCTGCAACGATCAGAAGACCGGCTGATAAATTTGTTCAACGCGGCTGCTATCCCGGCAAGATGCTGCACGTCCTTTGTGGAGTTGGGGCGCTCCAGGTCTTGTATGACCTTGATCTATGATGGGTCAGCTTCAATCCCTCGATTTGTGACCAGAAAACCCAGAAACTTTCCGGTGCCAACTCCGAAGGCGCACTTCATGGCGTTCAGACGAAGCTTGTGGAGCTTAAGTATGGCGAACATTTCTGCAAGGTCGGCGAGGTGTTGAGACTTCTCCTTACTCTTCACCACCATATCGTCGATATAAGCCTCCATTGTTCGGCCCAAGAGAGGAGTGAACATTTTTGTTACCATCCGCCGAAAGGTCGCCCCGGCATTCTTTAGTCCGAACGGCATGACTTTGTAGCAATATAACCCTGTGGGAGTTGTGAACGACGTGATCTCTCTGTCTGGTTTATACATGGCTATCTGGTGGTAGCCGCGATATGCGTCCAGGAAACTAAATCTCTGATGGCCAGTGGTTAAGTCCACCAGCTGGTCAATTCGTGGGAGGGGAAAGCTATCATTTGGGCAAGCTCGGTTGACGGTTTTGTAGTCAACGTAGACTCGCCACTTGCCGTTCTTCTTCGGAACAACCACCGTGTTGGATATCCACCGAGGGTAATGCACCTCCTCTACGGCCCCAGCTTCCAACAAATTCTTCACTTCTTCTGCCACCACTTCAGCATGGTGCAAGGCCGAGAGGCGCGTCCTTTGAATGACTGGTCGTGCATTGGGAAGACATTCAACTGATGACAAATGAAGCTTGGGTCGATGCTGGGCATGTCGTAAGGCGTCCAGGCAAAGGCCTCCAAATTGGAAAACAAGAAGTTGACATAGTCCATCCACTCGGCGCTAGTCAAGGATGACCCCAAGAGGAAGAATTTAGTTGGATCGTTTTCGTCAATGCGCACTTCCACCAAATCTTTGACCAATTTTTCCTCGGCCTTTCTCCCTACGTCTTCAAGGACTTCTTTGCCCTCGGGCCCCTTAATCATTTGGACGAACCCTTTGGCCGCTCGGCTACCATTTACCGCAACGAAGCATTGTTTTGCCATCACCTGGTCCCCCCAAACTTCCTCTATTTGCCCGCTTGGTGCCGGAAAGCGCATGACTTGGTGGAAGGTCGAAACAACTGCTTGCATGGCGTGCAGCCAACCCCTCCCTAAGATCAAGTTGTAAGTCGATGGAACTTTGAGCACCCAGAACTCTACTTGCTTTACGACCGATCCCGCTTTGACCGGCAAAATAATCTTTCCAATTGGCCATTCTGGCTGTGAGTTGAAGCCGACCAAAGGGGATGTTGCAGGGGCCAAGTCCTTGTCTTCCAACTTCATTTGTTTAAACGCATCATAATACATAATTTCTACCGAACTCCCCTGATCGATCAAGATTCTCTTGATGTCAAAGTCTTTGACGCGAAGAGTGACTACTAAAGCATCGTTGTGCGGCATCTAAACTCTTTCCAAGTCCTTGGTCGAGAATGAAAGGATGTCCCTTTCTTCGGACTTTCCCTTCTTCACGGCGGGCTGAACTGAGAGCACTTCCCTCATGTGCTCGGCCTTCTTGATCATCCCTCTCAGCTCACAGACCTTGGCCGGTTCAATGATGCCGTGGATGACGTTGATTACACCTTGCGGGGGCGCTTCTAGGGCGGCCAGGCCGTTTGGCTCGAGTTGGTCCGCCGTCGTGGCCTTGATGCCCCCATCTATGTACTGGTCAAGATGCCCCACCGCCACCAACTCCTCTAAGTGTTGTTTGAGCGGCAAGCAGTCCTTTGTTCGGTGCCCCCGTTCTTCATGAAAGGTGTAGCGATATTTTGAATTGAAGCCCCTCTGCGCGCTCCCCAACTTGGCCGGCCAACGGATGAAGGGTTCACCTCGAATCTCGCTCAACATGCAGTAGATGGGGATTTTAAATACCGTGGTGATTCCAGTTCGTGCCTTTAATTTTCTTTTGGCATCCTCTACTGCGTCGCGGGGAGTGTCAGCCAGATCGTTTCGGCGACCCTTTTTTCTGTCATCACGGTTCGAACCATGGCGCTGATCTTTTGACCGGTTGTTTGGGTGGTTATCCTCCTACCCAACCGAGTAAACTTTTCCCGCCACCCTTCTGTCCGTCGTGACCGGATTAGCCTTCTTGGTCGCAGAGGCGGCATCATCCTCCACACGAATATGCTCATTGATCTGTTGCATCAATGACTCCATGGTCGTGGGTTGATGCATCGTGAGTGAATCGCGCAGCCTATGTCCGACTGGGAGACCCCGTTTGTATTGAGTGATTGCCAGATTAGTGGGGCAGCCGAGGATCTCATTGTAAGTTTCCCAGTATTTCGCATTGTATGCCTTCAACAAACATCCAGACTCCATCTTGACGCCCAGGAGATGGTCGACCTCCTTCAGCGTTCGTGTGTTGGTTTTGAACCTGGTGACGAAGGCTTCCGCTAATTGCTGCCACCCCTTAATACTCCCATCCGGGAGCCTTTCGAACCATTTCAAACCCAGCTCTCCCAAGTTTGCTGGGAATATGAGACATATCAAGGCATCATTGCGCCGGTGTCCAGCCATTACTTGCCGGTAATGGCTCACATGCATGTACAGATCCGTCTTGCCGTCGTACAAAGTGAACTTTGGCTGGTGGAACCGGCGGGGAGTGGTGTACTCTCAATCTCTGGAGACAGCGGCGTGGCTGTAAGTCGTGCCAGCTCTTTGTCCACCAGCGCAGAAGCCATCACTTTGGGGGCTGGCATCGCCACTTCCTCACTACAACGAACTGGAGCGCTCAACCTCTGCAATGCCGGCACTCCGGGCCTCCCGACGGCGCGCCCTCTCCTCCAATACATCCCTCAAATCCCTGGAACGTGTGGAGAAAGAGGATCCTGACGTCGACGTCGAGCGTGAGGGGCGGTAGGTGCTGTCACGAGAAGGAGACCTGTCCTCTCTTTGGTCGGAATCTCCAACCCCGTAGTTCCTGGTGATGGAGAGAGAGTGAGTCCTCCCCTGGCGGCGACTGCTACTAAGAGGGGACGGGGTGCGCTCACTGAGGTTACCCTCTCCAACAACACCATTCCCTTTAATCTGGCATTTCAGCAGCTCCATCTCCGCCGCCATCTTGCGAATGAGGGCGTCTTGGTCCTTGAGTTTGTGCTCCAGGCGCTGCGCATAGGACTCCCCCCGGCGTCGGCGGCTCTCCGGACTCTGCGGGCGATCAATACTCCTCCCGCGTTTGTCTCACGCACCTCGCGAAGAATTTTCTAGGCCCGCCATGGCTGGGATATTCGGAGGACCTTCTCTCAAGCGGACGTACTCAGGTGTGACACCATCGACGATGGATGGTGGGGCTTCGCCGTTGTCGGCCGTGGAAGTGGTCGAAGAAGCTCAAAGAGCAAGGGTTGAGTATCAAAGGATTCCCACAGACGGCGCCAATTGTACGGGGGCGAAATATCCTCTGCTTTCCGTACTCCTTGCACTCCAAGCCTCTCTTGACAGCATCTAACCTGGCGACACAGAAACGGTGAGCTGCCCGGCGGTGGTGTGCCGGATAGACTCTCCGACGATCAAGTCAGTCCACTTGAAGAAGAAGATTAGGAAGAGAGTGTTTTTTTTTAGAGAAAGAGATTGCATACCTCTAACGTTCATCCTCCTCCCTATTTCAAGGCTGGCTATGCAGCCTCAAGATTATGCGTGCACTACCTCTGCTGTCCTTCCCAGGACAGGTGGCTCACAAAAAGGGAGTTTGGTAGCCCAAAGAATAAGCAGCCTTGCTGCGTCTCTTTTTCTTTTTTCTTTTTTTAGCAATTCTTGTGCCATGTATGAAGCATATGTTGGCTATTGCTTATAAAAGGGGAGATTAGGGCCAAAACAATGTGATTGCATTGTGTTTTTTCTTTTTAAACTCCTCTTTTGGTGCTTGTTCTATTGTGCTTTCACATATTCGAATCAAAATAAATGAGTGGGCATAAAAAATAATCATGATGAAATATAGTTTTTGTCTTACACACTGATACGTATAGTTGGCTTTTAAGTGAAAGATCTTACTGAGATCGGTTTTACTAAAATAATTGTTTAAGATGATTAAAAAACATATGATATGAATACAAGAGTAGAATTTCGTAGAAGGTGACGCTATCAGGAAATGCAATAAAGAACCACCAATTATTTCAACTGGAGAGGGACGAAATACTGAGAATGTGCGCATTAGGACCAGTTTATGATTCTAAGATGAGAAGCAGATGGCTGAAAAGGGCACATATAGCATTGGACAAAGACCTATTATCTATGGTTCAAGTCAGAAACTTGGACTTTTACCAGATGAAATGGTTTAAAACAATTAACAATGTCATAAAGAGGAGAATGGGAAAGATGGAGGAATGGATGTATATAACTATCTCGTGGGGCAACTTCTTTTTTTGTTAAAGAAATTTACTTACTAGTCTACAGTTGATAAAGATTAAATGTAGGCTAGTTTAGTTTATAAGCTTAAGCCCTTATAATCTTATGATAAGAAATTACAAATAAAGAAGGTTAAAGGGACTATTTTCTGCATAAAGCCCAGCACAGGAAATAGTAATACACAAGAAACATTTTTTTTCCCCTCAAGAAAAAGCATTCATTTAACTAAATCAACAAAAGGAGAGAAATTCTTCTTACGTGAAATAACTAAACCCCCAGGACACCATATGCCAGGGCAGAGCTCCACAAATGGGAATAAAAGCTGCATATCTGGTGGTTCAATGACATTTGGATCTGTGAAGTACTTGACTACCTCTGGTGGAAGTCGATTTATCTGCTTCATGAAAAATGCAATGAAAGAACACATACACATGGAATAATCTACTCTATGAAAAGGATTTGATAAATGAAAAGGAGATCATAACTTCTCTTAATACAATAATGTCCAAGTGTAAAAGTAATCAGCAATACCTGAGATGCAATTCTTAGCTCCACCGAGGAACCAATAGTGAGAACGAATAACAATAGAGCAATCACATATTGCCATAGTGTTGTTGGTCCTTGTTCTGAAACCTCTTTACGCAGCATACCAAAACTAACACGGGGTCCACCATAAATAAATTGTACTTATCGCCCATGAGTTCAGCCAGCTGATTCTGAAGTTTGGAAAAAACTTCCTCTCTCTTTCCCCTCAGATTGCCAAGAAAAAGAATGCCCTCTCCTAGATCTCCAAATGGCTTTTCTTTGGTCACCCAGAAGGTGGAATAGCCAAAAAGGTTTTTCTTAATAAGCTTTACATCGGTAGGATCAACCTTCTCTGGTTAAAAGAGTCGACTTGGAAATTATTATAAGATGGTCCAACAGTTGAAATTGTTGGTGGCTAAAGAAGGGAATCAAATATATTAGAATCAACATTATCATTGTTGTGTCAAGCAAAATTATAAACAACCTATCTTCTTCTGTATATGGTACCCGTTGGTAATATTATATATTCATCCCATTTCCAACCCTCCTTTTGTTTCTCTCAGATGACCTTGGTTGTAATCACATCCATCATCCATGTGCTTTAGCATGTGACCCATGCTAGCCCCATTGGCCACAGAATCATCTGATGACTGATTGTCTATATACTTTTAATCTACAAGCATGAAGATATGTGTGAAGGTAGTATGAGAATATATTGTGTATTTTCTATTATTTTCCAAATTAGGCATGATTGTGGTTGTACAAATATGGTTGTGTTAGAGTCCTATTAGAGGCATAATTGTATTCTCCCTTTTGGTTTAGGATTTAGGGCTATATAATCTAAGGTCTGATTGTAATCATTCACACATTGAATATACAAGAAACAGAAAAGCTTTCAGGAATCTTACATGGTATCAGAGCCACCACCAGAACCCTAGAAATTGTCTTCCTCTTCAGTCTCTGTGTGAGTTGTGGGTCATCTTCTCCCTTGATCAAATCTGGTTCTCAAATCTTCTCCTTTGATCGATCGAAGTTCCCTTGACCTTGGCGAGAACCAGATCACCGAGACGTAACTCACTCTTCCCCTTCGCTCCTCTCGCTCCACGTTTACGTGTCGGAGCCATTGACGCTACAAAACCCTAGCGGGCACCACCAACCACATCGTAATCTCCCTCTTCCTTGACTTCGGCTTTAATCTCTCTCTCTCTCTCTCTCACTCTTCTCTGATTTGGTTCTCTCGGCTTCAGACTGGTTCTTTCGACTTCAAAAAAAAAAAAAAAAAAAAAAAACTAGTTTTTATATTTTACATTCAAACCTAACACTCTTCTGATTATTACATTATGGTTTTGGATTTATTGGCCTTACCCCCATCAGATTTTTGTGTATTACCATTCGACCCCTGTTTTGGCTATTTTGTTGAATATAGGGTTTATTACACTTTAACCCCTCAATTTTCTAGTTATTACGATGTCTCTGGCTTTTGATGAGTGTGCCTTCTGTCATCAGAAGGGCCATTAGAAGTACCACTCTCCCAAGAAGGGACGTCAGCCTGTCTCATTTTTTCAGCAATCTCAAAACCACTTCCGGGCTTCTCCCACTGCGTATGTTGCATCTACTCTGACTCCTGATCTTGACTTGGCTTCCTTGACTGCTTAGATTAGTCAACTTCAACATATATTGTCTACCTCCTAGCCATCTCCATCTGCTTCTGTTGTTTCATCTCTTCATTCAGGTTTGCTTGGGTCTTCTTTAGATATCTTTTCGTCTGTCTGGCTTTTTGACTCTGGTGCCTCTCATCACATGACTCCCCATCTTTTCTTACTTCACAATTGTACTCCTCCTCCCTTTCCTATTACTGTCAATACGGCTAATGGATCTGGTATGTCTGTTGTATCTGTTGGGTCTATCCTACCGTCTGCTATGTCTGTTGTCTCTATTCCATCTGCCATTTATGTTTCTCAGTTATCTGTCAGTTTATTATCTATTAGTCGACTTGATGCCGCTGGTTTTGATGTTATCTTTTCTTCTGTTATCTGTTCTGTACAGGATCAAATGTCTAAGCAGCAGATTGGGACCGGCCGTAGAATTGGAGACCTCTATGTGGTGGAGAACTTGCATCTGTCTATAGTAACCTCTTTGACTGTCTTTTCCTCTTTTCAGTTAGATTCTCTGTCTAGTCCTTTCTACTTATGGCATTCTCGATTAGGGCATTTGTCTGCTGACCGCTTACGGTCTTTAGCTCAGTCAGGTATTTTGGGTAAAGTTTCTCCTAGTGAACTTACTGAATGTTGGGGGTGTAAACTTGCCAAAATGATAGCCTTACCTTTTCGTAAAAGTACTTCTATATCTGATACACCGTTTTCTTTAGTTCATACTGATGTTTGGGGCCCTTCTCCTGTTCTCACCAAAGGGGGCTCTGCATACTATGTGTCATTTGTTGATGACTGCACCCATTACACTTTGGTTTATCTTATGACTCATAAATCCGATTTCTATCAGATATACCATGCCTTTCAGTCTATGATTACTACTCAGTTTGGGTCTACAATTAAAGTGTTACGATCTGACTTGGGTGGGGAATATTTTAAAAATGAGTTCTGTGAGTATTTGGCCAATTTGGGTACCATTCACCAAACTTCCTATACAGATATACCTACCCAAAATGGTCGAGCCGAGCGTAAACACCGTCATCTTCTTGAGACCGCTAGGTCTCTTCTTCTCTCTACCTCAGTTCCGGTTCCATTCTGGGGGGAAGCAGTTCTTACTGCTGCTTTTCTTCTTAACCACATGCCTACTCCCCTTCTTTCTGGTCGGTCTCCTTATGAGGCTTTGTTCTCCCAAATTCCTAACTATTCCCTCCTTCGTGTGTTTGGGTCTGCCTGTTTTGTTCTTCTTCCCCGTAAAGATAGGACCAAACTTAGTAACTGGTCTGTCCTCTGTGTCTTTTTGGGTTATGTCCTACTCAGAAAGGTTATCGGTGTTACGATCTTGTTTCCCGTCGTCTTTATGTCTCTCGTCATGTTTCTTTTCTCGAACGTCTGCCTTACTTTCAGCTTCCTCCTGTCACTGCTCCAGTTTCCAAAGAGGATTTGGTTCACATTGACCCATTTCCTTCTGAGGAACCGTCTGATGAGTACATCTCCACAATTCCTCTTGAGCTTGTTTCGTCTTCTCCTCCTACTTTACCTCTGGCTGTTTCTCCTTCTTCAGTTTCTTCTCCTCCTCCGTTGTTAGTTTATTCTCACCGTAAGGCTCTTCCTCCACCAGTTGTCTCCACTCCTACTGTTGATCCTCCTACTTCTGACGACTATGATCCTACTGCACACCGATATCCTCCTCGAGCACGTCATCCTCCAAACAGGTTGGGTTGGTCTAATACTTGTTTTTCTACTTCCTATCGTACTTTTTTGTCTACTATTCACTCTTTTGTAGAACCTCAGTCTTACAAGGAGGCCTGTCAAGATCCTGATTGGGTTCAAGCTATGGAGGATGAGTTGTCTGCTTTACAGAAAACTAGTACTTGGGAGTTGGTTCCTTTACCTGCTGGTAAGAACCTGGTTGGTTGCAAATGGGTTTACAAAGTCAAGACTTATTCTGATGGCTCTCTTGAGCGTTACAAAGCTCGTCTGGTTGCCAAAGGTTTCTCTCAGGAGTATAGTATTGATTATGAGGAGACATTTGCTCCTGTTGCCAAAATGACTACTGTTCGTACTTTGATCTCTGTCGCTGCTATTTCATTCTTTGCCTCTTTATCAGATGGATGTTAAGAATGCTTTTCTTAATAGCCATCTCACTGAGGAGGTTTACATGCGTCCTCCTCCTGGCCTTAACCATCTCTCTGGACAGGTTTGTCGTCTTCGGCGTGCTCTGTATGGTCTGAAACAGTCTCCTTGTGCTTGGTATGATCGATTTCAAATTGCTGTTACTGAGCTTGGGTTTCATCCTTCTGCTTCTGGCTCTGCTTTATTTCTGTGACATACCTCGGTTGGTTTTGTTGCTCTCTTGCTCTATGTGGATGATATGATCATCACTGGCTCGGACTCTTCTGCTATCTCTGAGGTCAAGCAGCATCTCTTCCGCACCTTTGAAATGAAGGATCTGGGTCCATTACGGTATTTTCTTGGTATTGAGGTTATTTCTTCTCCCAAGGGCTATTTTTTGTCTCAGGCTAAGTATGCTAATGAAGTCATTCATCGTGCTGATCTTACTGATACTAAGGTTTCTGATACACCTATTGAGCTTAATGTGAAGCTTAACTCTACTAATGGTGTCCCTTTGGATGATCCCACTTTATATCGCGAGCTTGTGGATTGTTTAGTTTATCTAACTGTCACTCGTCCTAACCTTGCTTATGCTATTCATGTGGTTAGTCAGTTTGTTTCTGCTCCTTGCTCTACCCATTGGGCTGCTTTGGTTCGAGTTCTTCGCTATCTCAGGGGTACTATCTTTCAGGGCTTATTGTTGTCCTCTACTTCCTCTTTGGACTTGGTGGCCTATGCTGACTCTGATTGGGCTGGTGATGTTACTGATCGTAAGTCTACGTCTGGTTTCTGTATATTTCTTGGAGATTCCTTAATCTCTTGGAAAAGCAAGAAACAATCAGTCGTTGCTCGCTCTACTGCCGAAGCTGAGTATCGTGCCATGGTTCATGCCACTGCTGAGATTGTTTAGCTTCGTTGTTTCTTGTCTGATTTGGGTGTCTCTCAGTCTTCTCCGACCTCTCTCTATTGTGACAATCGCAGTGCAGTTCAGATTGCTCACAATACTGTCTTTCATGAGCGGATGAAACATATTGAGATTGATTGTCACTTTGTTCGCCAACATCTGCAGTTTGCCTCTATCTCGCTTCCTTTAATCCCTTCGGCTTTGCGACTTGCGGACTTCTTCACCAAGACTCACACTACCACTCGGTTTCAATTTCTTCTTAGCAAACTCTCAGTGTTTTCTGCTAAAATACCTTGAGTTTGAGCGGGAGTGTGAGAATATATTGTATATTTTCTATTATTTTCCAAATTAGACATGATTGTGGTTGTACAAATTAGAGTCCTATTAGAGGTATGGTTGTGTTACAATCCTATTAGAGGCATAATTGTATTTTCCCTTTTGGTTTAGGATTTAGGGCTATATAATCTAAGGTCTGATTGTAATCATTCACACATTGAATATACAAGATACAGAAAAGCTTTCAGGAATCTTACAAGTAGATTATCCAAATTTTCGTCAAATCACATACTTAATCATATATTACTTGGCAGATTATTCTAATGCACACAATCATATTCTAATATGCCCACTCATGCACAAAAACTTTATACCTCTTCAATACCACACTCAACAACTTGTACTCATTCTCAATCTTTTCTATTTTGCTCGGATATTTTAAAGTTGCTTTTGATTCTAATTTCCACTATCAAACCTACAGTAGCACTGACATGCAACACACCAACAGGACGATTTTCAAAAAATATAGAACATAGTACGAGTGGGAACTGTTAAAAATTTATATTTTTATAGATTTATAAAAGTCAAATATATGAACAGTTTTGTTTTTTTCTTTAAGCAACATACGCTAATTAAAATTAAAAAGTCATATTTTATTACTTAAACATCAAGGTATCATTCATATAACACAATTACATTTTTAAAAATGTAAAATAATTGTAGAACATTGAAATAAACATGATGTACTGATCATATAAATGTTCCAACACATATTTAAAGTGCATAAGTTGCATTTCAAATAATGCAAAACATTGTCTCTGTGATGAGATTCATTACATAGCATGTATTCAAACAGTTCAAGAAATGTCACCAAAGTGTCCGAAAAGTTATGTGAAGTGTTCTATTATAAATTTAAATTTTTAAATCAAACATGTTGAAGAAAGTACTAGACCCGCTTTTAGATGTTTACATAAAGTGTCGTGTACAACATGACACAACTCCTTAGAAGAGTTCGTGCTTCAAATAAAAAGTTGATTTTAATAAAGTAATGAAATTTGTCTTCGATACACACTAACACACATTAATGTGTACTATTTGCCCATTGGTTTAATGAAATTTGTCTTGGATACACACACAAATATATATATATATATATACATATATATATATATTTTGAATTATTTGTCAAATAAAGATATTTTCAATAATTTTTTAATAACCATTTTCTAAAATGGTGCTTTAATGTTGGATTCTCCATCAAAATTGTCAATTTTTTCCACCTTGTTTGTTTCCAATTTTATAAATTCAATTTTTTGAAAATTAAATTTTTTATTTTCCGTATATTTTTTTTACTGAATTTTTTAATATTTTAAATATTTTTTTTAGTTTTTAGATGCACTTAGGGGTTGTTTGGGAAATGTCAGATTAGAATTTTTTTTTTTTTACTTTTTACGAAAAAATGTGAAATGAAATGTGAGTTGGGGTTGAATTAAAGTGATGTGGTAAAGAGGTGATATGAGTCAAATAAGAAGTGATGTGACCCTCGTAAGATGATTGTGATCTAAATAAGATAATATACTAAAATAGCTTGCTGTTTTAGCTATTTTGGAACATGTCAAACAACCTCTTAATATAAATACAATTAAAAAGTATAATATATGTGAAATTTAAAATAAAAAAAAACACTAAATACCAAAAATAAAAAAATTCAATATATTTTTATATTTTTGTATATTTATTGACTTTTATAAATATTTTACTTTTTAATTACATCTAAATTAAAGAGTAAAAAATTTACTTAAAAATTTTACGAAAAAAAAACATGAAAAAAAAAACACTAAAAAAAGATATTAAAGAAAAAAACCTTAATTTTCAAAAAATTAGAACCAATTCATTTCCTGCATTTTCAGCTACCAAATAGATTTCATTCTCATCATCCCTGCCCAAAGAGTGGTGCTATTAGCATCCCATGAATTATTTTGGACCCCCCATTTCTTTGGACCCCCCACATATAAATTCTAAAACCCTCAAAATTTCTTCCCTCCCCCCAAAATAATACCAAAATTATCCTTATGAAAACATTCCACCCATTGAATGCACACCCCCACACCCCAAAAAAATTCCTCTTCCAAAAAACCCTAACAAAACCCACCAAGAAGAAGATGAGCCAATGTGATTACTGTCGGTTCTGCCTCATCCACCTTTGTCACAGTTGGTATGATCTCTCTCTCTCTCTCTCTCTCTCTCTCTCTCTCTCTCTCTATGTATATATATACATAATTTCTTAGTTTTCTCATAATAATTTCTTCTCTTGCAGGAAAAAAAATTATAAGAATTGGTTTGGTTGGGTTTGTTGGTAGATATTATAAAATTGTGAGATTAGCAGACAACCATGCAGCAATATTAGCAAAGCTACGCGATGAAGGATTAACTTTTGAACCTGATAATGGATTTGGGCTACTTCCAATAGCTTCTGCAAGTATTAAAAATTTTGACCATTCAATGTATGTTAAGAAATTTCCATGTTTGGGCCTATATTCTCAAACTTGAAAAAATGAAAACTTTTGCAAGCGTAAACAATTTTGACCGTTCAATGTGTTAAGAAATTTCCATGTTCAGGCCTGCATTCCTAAACATTACTTATTTGTTCATGAACTTCCCGAACAAATAAGTAATGTTCGGGCCTGTATTCCCGAACTTGAAAAAAAGTAAACTTCTGCAAGCGTTAACAATTTTGACTATTCCATTTGTTAAGAAATTTCCATGTTTGGACCTGTATTCCCGAACATTACTTATTTGTTTGGGAACGCCTTTTCGAACAAATAAACAATGTTCGGGTCTGTGTTCCTGACGGTCATATGTTCGGGAGTTCAATCTCGAAAAAATGACAAACATATTTTATTATTTTTTCCATTTTTTCAATAAACTTACCCTTACAAGGCCAATCTCCTCTGAGCTAAGAACATAATCAATGCTATGAACCTCCTCTAAGCTTTTATTGTTATACTCCCCTCGGCTTATGGAGTTGTGGTTACCATAAAAACTACCACTCATTGTCATTACCGGAGAAGTGTAGGTAGTCAAATGGTTGCTACTGTTACCGCCAGAATATTGCTGCCGAAGGGTTTTCAAGGTTTTGAGGGTGGATAGGTTTTGCAGGTGGGATTTGAGGAAGATGGATGGGTGGTGATGGAGATGGGTGCTCTCATAAACCCTAATTCATGATGTAGTGAGTGTGTAAGTTTAATTATGAGATGGGGTGTTCCAAAATTAATGATATCCTTTTTAGTAATTTTATTTAAGGTTATTATTATAATAAAAAAAATTAAAAATTGAGGGGTCCAAAATAATTTATGGAGTAGCACTCTTCCTAAATTAGGTACAACTTTCAATTCAAACACACTAATTAACCAAAAAACAACAAACTATAAGAGATAGATAGAAAAAAATCTCACCCTTGATGAAATAGAAGCCTTAGACTTGTCCGAATCAAAATCATCGTTGCTGTGTGGGTGATTTTTTGACCACACTGCCCGCTTAGTAACCAGTTGGAGAGCACCGGCAGAATAGATGGCACCTGGCTGACCTGCAACAGAAAGAGAAGACTCCGGCGGTGGTTCGTCCACCCGGGGGCACTCCGACGATCAAGTCAATATATCTCTCAAAGATAAATCAAGTGCTAAACTCACAAGCTTGAGTATCAAAAACATACCTTAGACCCATGGGGGTGCCTCTCTCTTATAGCCAATACAATCCTAGTCCCAATAGGAGCCTGGCCCTAATGGACTTAGGATTACTGCTAATCTGGGACTCCCAGTGGGATTAGGATAAACTCTCTAAGAGTCCCGATAGTCATCACTGGCTTCGGTGGAGAAAGGAGAGTTACTATCGGATGCGTAACAGTTGATTTAGCCGTCGGAGAGATTCGCTCGGCCACCAAGTTCCATATTATCGATTCTGAGACAAATTATCACATCATTCTAGGGAGGACCT
>NW_021025642.1:652332-697854 GCF_004153795.1 Camellia sinensis | reverse complement strand
TTTTTTTAAATTTTTTTTTTTTTTTTTTTTTTTTTTTTTTTTTTTTGAGCAACAAACAAACAATTTTATTGAAACAAAGATGATAACAAAGGGAGAATAAGAAGTCCTCTTACAAAGTCAGAAAATATAAACCTAAAGACCAAAGAAACAAAACTACAACATATCACAACCGGCACTAAGTATGACAAATAGCAGCCCAAACCCTAGAGACCATTTCTAACAAACATGAGATAAGATGGAATTCCAAGACTTACTAGTTTCGGTAATCTTGTCCAACGAAACAAACATAGTAAATTTTCACAAACTAGTCTTGAATACTAACCCAGAGCCTCCCAACTTTTCTTTTACCTACGGTGGAACTTCTTAAGAAAGTCTCAAGGTGTACATAATTTTTCCAATAATTGAAGTAACTTGATTTTACCATGTATGATGTGACAATATTTGAACCAGCATGTCTTTTAGTTTCTCTTTAAAAAATGGTCAAAATTGCATATAATTTTGGAGTCAGAAGTTCATATTTCTGTGTATTCTTGGAATGTTGTCGACTTAATTTTTGAGTTTACTATTAGCTACCTTGCTAATATCCCTGATTGTTCTCCTTTATTCTTTGAAATTCTCAAATGCTTATGCGCCATCAGATTATTTCCGGATAATCCATATTTAGTGTATGAAACAAGATAATTATTTTTCCTATTAAAGCAGTTCTTATTATTCCTTACCAATCCAGGTCCTGTGGAGGGCCGTGGAGTGTGCTGTTGGTCCAGGTTTTGATCATGAGAAGTGTGAAGTGAAGTTGGTTGGAACCCCCTTGACACATCAAAGGTTTCTTCGGAGGAATAGAGGAACTTATGGGCCAGCTATACAGGCCAGTAAAGGCACTTTTCCTAGACATTCAACTCCGTTCCCACAGCTTTGCTGCTGCGGTGATTCTACATTCCCTGGTATCGGAGTCCCAGCAGTTGCGGCTAGTGGCGCTGTTGTTGCAAATTCATTGGTTTCTGTGTCTCAACACTTGGAGCTTCTTGACGCTGTTGGAATATGATAAAAGCTGGCGAGTTCTGTTTAATGTTTCTAGTGAATTTTTCCTCATTTTGCTGTATGTTTATTAATATTGTATTGTTTTTGAGAAACAAGTATTTTTGTCTTGCCGTAAAATTTAAATAATACACGTTTTTTTTAGCACACAAGAACTGTGCTATATTAGTTCCACAATAGCAACATCTATTTCTATAATAGCGATATACTGTGCTAGAATTTAAACAACCATAAGAAAACTAGTTTCACCATAAGTATTTAGACCATTACAAATTAAAACTAAAAACTAACAAACAAAAGTAATAAAAGAAGATATTATATGGTTTTAGGTTTGAATTTAGATTTTATATAGAATAAGAGAAGATACTATGGGGGAGGATGTATAATAAAAATATAAACTATTTGTATACGGTCCGGATTTGTTCCAATCCGAAACCGTGGGGTTCAATCCGGAACCAATCCGTGGACTACGGATTTTATATAGAATAAGAGAAGATACTATGGGGGAGGATGTATAATAAAAATATAGACTATTTGTATACGGTTCAGATTTGTTCCAATCCGGAACCGTGGGGTTCAATCCGGAACCAATCCGTGGACTACAGATTTTTAATTCTTCAATCCAGAACTGAACTGCGGATTCAAAAAACCAATCCAAACCTATCGGATTGGACTGGATTGGATCGGATTACGGATTTCACGGATTCCTTGCTCAGCCCTAAAACTACTGCTTGTAAGAGTTCCCATTGATAAATGGAGTTTCAATGCAATATATGTATATGTAATAAATGCTTTTTTTTATAGTAAAATATCAATAAATCTTAAAATATGATCTTATAAATTGTTTAGCCTTTTTTTTCTTCTTATGAACTTAAAGATCCTATTAAAGTAGAAATTACACACAGAAAAAAAAAAAGAGTAGTCACTTACAAGTTTGGATTTAATTTTTGTGTGGATTTCTCCAAAGAAAAATGGTAGGGATACTAATAATCTTACTAACACACTCACAAATTGATGTGGGTCTCATATCAAATGATGGTTGATCTTATTAAAACTTGTGAATGTATTAGTAAAATTGTTAGTAAATGTGTAAGTATCCCTAGCATTGTTGTTCTCCAAATATAAAATTACATATTTGGGCAATCTACACTACAAAGATTTTAGATTTTCTCTCATTCTTGGACAAATCCTACATTTCGAACAAAAACGTAACATTTTAATGTACCACTCCCATGTAACGTAGTAAAAAATTTCTTATTGTAATTTTCCCAAACGTAACAATATAATACTCAAAAAAACTGTGTATTTTTTCTAAACATAACATTTCAATGTAACACATAAAAACACTAAAAAATTTCTTAGTGTATTTTTCTCAAATGTAATAATATAACGCTAAAAGAAACTCCTTATGTTGTGTTTGGTTGGAGGATTAGAGGAGAGATTTGAAAAGGAAAATAAAAAAGGTAGATGAAATGTAAATAAAGCATATCTATATTTCACACACATTTTCTCTTTCTTCCCTTTCCCTTTCCAAATCCCTCCCTAAATTCCCTAACCAGACACAACATTAATGTATTTTTTTAAAACGTAACACTCCAATGTAATATACAAAAAAAACTTCTTACTGTACATTTCTCAAACATAACACTCCAATCAATTTAATTCCAAACGTAACATATTTCAATATAACACATACAAAAACATTTAAAAAAACTCCCTAGTGTACTTTTCCTAAACGTAACACTCACAGTTTAAAATTATATATTTGCTTAAAACTTACTAAGGAATTTGTGTATTACTTTTGGAATGGTTTGAAGAATCTCAAATCCTTTTGAAATAATTTGAAGAATCACACCTTCTTTTTTGGAAGTGTTACATTGGAGTGTTTCGTTTAAAAAAAGTACACTAAATGATTTTTTTGTATGTTACATTAGAGTATTATATTTATAAAAAGTACACTAAGAAGTTTTTTTGTAATATTATATTGGAGTGTTATAATTTGAAATTATATATTTGCTCAAAACTTAACAAAGAGTTTTTGTACTCCTTTTGAAATGTTCGAAAAATCCCATATCCTTTTTGAATGTTTGAAAAATCTCATATTTCTAATTATTTTTGTATTACTTTTGAAATATTTTCCAAGTAAAAAAGATGGGCGCATTACACTGACATGGGAGCTTCTATTTCCACACACTACTTCCTCTTTTTCCACAAACTTAATGATTTTTTTTTTCAATTACATTTTTGTCCTAAAATTAAATTACCAAAATATCCCTTTCCCAAAACCCTAACTCTAACTCTCTCAAACCACCAATTTCCACCATCACCATCCATGGCTGTCGCTTTGTAGACACTCCATTTTGACCAGCCCTAAGACTTGTGTGCTTTCTTTTGAACACTCAATAATGAAAATTAGAATATGCTATATTACAAATTTCTCAGTAGAAAAGTCAAATTTAAGCTTTAATCCCAACCTTAAACCGTTTTGGCCAAATTGTTTTAGGCCGTGTTTGTACATATTTTTGGTATTTTTATATTTAAAAATAATAAAAAAAGAAAAAAAGGAAGTGCGTAGCACAGGCGCACCTAATTCAATCATGCATATATATATATATATATATCGGCTGAGGCGCACTTGATTCAATCATGTATATCTTTATATATAATAATTAATATAAGATATATAAATATGTTTCTTTGATGATGGATGTCGGCCGTTTTGTTTATTTTTTATTTATTACTTTTACTTTACATGGCTATAAATGGTGTAAAACTTCTGAAGAAAATGAGGGGAAGGCTCAGAGGGGGGAAGAAAACGAGAGAGGAGCCGAGAATTGTTTATAAACACATAGAGTTTGTTTCTTCATAATTATTTTCTTCCAATACCTTTCACATACCACCTTCACTGTGATACCATCTTTTAAAGCTAAAATTTAAAATTTCTTGCTGAGATTCCAAAGCATACATCATAACCTTGAGGGTGTAAAGAAGAAAGTTTGATAATCAGAAAATTCACCATTTCCTCCAAAGGTGAAATTTTACAATTTTCTCATTTATTTTCTTTCTATTTCTTTTGTTTTAAATATGTGATACTTGGGTTGCTAAAAATGGTTGATTGATGAAATTTCTCTACTAATTTTATTATATAATATATTATTATATTGTAATATATATTTTTTTTTGGTACAGTGGTGGGTGAAACCACCATTATATTTATCATAAAAGAAAAGAAAATAAAAAGAAACAAGAAAGTTGTCTGAAGCATCTGCTTGGGTGCTATTTCCTACTGGTATTACTGTCTAAATATTATGTGTGAGAAAATACTTTACGAGGTTTGGTTTGGCTTAGTGGTTAAGATGTTGGGTGTTGGGGCTTTTCATCATGGGTTCAAACCCCCATAGCAAAATATTTGTCTTTTCGTTTTTTTTTTTTTTTTTTTTTTTTTTTTTTTGTATATTAGTATTTGTGGATAATAATGTCAGCATGAAGCACCGTTGACATCAGCAAATACAATATTGCTCGTTTCACAGAATATTCCTTGGTGTTGACAGAATATCTCATGAATTCTGAAAATTGCACTATGGCCCAAAATTTTCAAATAATTATGGTGTGGCCTGACTTTCTGGGAGGATTTTCAGTAAGGCTCCCGGAAATGTGGCGAAGTTATTCCTAGCTAAAAGGACCATTTCAGACACAACTGTGAAGTTAGAATTGTGAAATTTTGAATAATTTTTCAATATTGTCGGATTAAGCTCTAATTTTGGCCATAAACAAAATGAGATAATTTGCGAATATTTGTTAGATTTTTCAATTGATAATTTTTGTATATATTATATCATTTCTCTTGGAAAGGTTTTGTTTGCTTTGTTTTGGTCTTGTTGCATGAAAAATAGGAATTCCCAAATGATTTTCCAAAGGTGAAATAGAGCAACAAACAAATTTTTGGTGGATGATCTCCAAGGCCTATGTAGTTTCTGTTTTTCTTTTTTAATTTGAGTGTTTTATGAGGTTTTTATTTTGTTGTAATTTTTTTTCCTCTCTCTCATTCGGTTTGTAATTATTTATTTAAAGTATTGTAATAATTCTCCATCCCCACTTCTTATCTATCTCATTCTTTAATTTCCCTACCTGTACATATGTATATATCATGCATGCCATGCATATCCATGCTTTTACATACATGATTCATGCCTAGATCCAGCTAAATTTGTATCTTTGTGCTTTAATTGATTATTACATGATTTTGTGCGTTATCGCATGTTTTGCAATATTTCACATGTCATGTTTTAGAAGCCGGATCTTTAAAAGCATTCTTGTGTATGTATTGCATTAGGATTTTGAATATAGGATTATGCATATTTTACTAATTTTGTTTTGTAACTGTTTGCGAGATGTCGGTAAATATGTAAGTTGTTATGCTTTAGCATCCCGCTTGTACATAATTTTCTTACTGTGTTTAGCATTCTACCATGAGGCCATTTTCTTATGTGATATAACTCTATGAATGCCAGTGGATGGAGATTGTGTTGCTTAATTCAGAATGATATTGGGTTTCATGATTGTAGACTTAATTTCTTTGAGTTGTACATGTCACACCCCAAACCAGGTATGACTGGTAGTGGCCCACAGGGCCTTAGCCCAAGGCACACGTAAGCCTAACCACTAATCCATAATCACATTGAACAACTATACAAAAGTCCAGTAATAAATAACCAAACTCAATCCAGTGACACGCCACAAGTATAAATGGCAAAACCAACTGTAATCAATACCATCCAAACTTATGGGATATAAACAGCCTACATATCAAAATAATCCTAAATGAATCTCAATAAAAATAAAAATAAATATGCACAAACTTGACATAACAATCTAAAACAAAATAAATGAATGTCCTAGAGGTCCATGCAATTGAGTCCCTACTACGCCATGAGTTTACTCTAAGTCCTTCTAATACTTGGGAAATGATAAACAACGAAGTCAGCTGATAACTCAGTGAGTAGCAACATGGATAGTATATACAGTTTTGAAAACAGGAATCAATTCCAAAATAAGATATATATCACAGAAACTAGATTGACATACACTTTTAATAAAAATAATCTGTTTCAAAAAGAAGGTTCCACAGTTAAAATACTCATGTCTCTTAAAAACATGATAAATGACATTTTTCACTTAAAACAGATTACAACATGAACACCAATAATTTTCTGGGTACCAAGAATAACAAGTAACATGCCACACAGTTCTCAAGGCTATAGGCTCGTTGGATCCAATATCGAACTAAGAGTCATCCTCAGAGTGGCAACCCGGGCCTTTTCTCTAAGACGATCCGATTGAAGGTCACCTAGCCCAACCCAGGTCTTTTCCTTATAATCGTTGAGCACTAGAGTCATCACGGCCCAACCCGAATCGTTTCCCTAGTGGCCAAAGTCACCACACACAGTGGAATAATTTCCCAGGACTAAATATACAGATGGTCCCGATAATCAATAAAATTCAGTTTCGCAAAACATGGTAGTTCACCATTATAAACATGAGACCATAACAAATAGTTTACAGTATGCCAGGTTTACACATGTTTCAGAAATAATTTAATTCCATTGATACTATAATAATTTATCAAAACAATTTAGTCCTGAAACAACTATTCAATTTTCCAACAATTCAGGGTAGGGGAACATTTATAAAAATATGTAGCATGCAACTACTCACCTGAAAACGGAACAATGTAGTCCTGGAATAGAGTATAAGAGTTCAACTAGTGCCCTAAACCAAGTATGAAAACTACACGTCACTACTAATTTAAAAATACTAAAGAATAAGAACTAAGTGACCCCAAACTAAAGCGCACTAACACGGCTCAACCCAACTCACCGTTACTCTTAAATATTACCTAAGCTCATGTTCTTCAAAGTCTAAAATTACCAAAGACATGGGTTCAGATCGAAACTTAATTAAAAGTAACTTGAAGATAAAACAGAGTTTTAAACAAGTTTTCCCAATCTATTCGCTAACTTTGAAAATTACAAAACCCACTCCACACTGTTTGGAAAATTCCAAAACTCTCCAGATATCAATTAATATATCCTAAGTTTCAAACCCAAATGGTTTCACTTGATTTGCTTAACAAAATAATTATTTACAATTTTAAAGAAATTAATGGTTCTCTTAGTAGACACGAGCAATCAACGGAAGGCCAAAAATGTAAGAATCTAGACTTGTAATTAGTTCTAATGACGCTGATTTGATAATTTTCGAATTTATACCCAAAGAGAATGACACTTCTGAAGTTACTATTTTAAACCAGTTTTCTAGACAGATTTGAACACACTAGTTAATATAGATTTCGGCTCCCAAAAATTATGAGAAAATTCAGATATGCAATTCAATATGTAATTAATCTACTGTAAAAATTTCAATTCAAAATTCATTCATTTGATATGGTTTCTTGATTTTTAAAGTTTGTAGCTATACGCAGAATTTCATGCTCATAAATTGCACCCTCAACTTTATGTACTCGATTAATTCCTTAAACTACATAAAAAACCATGATATTCACAAACATTGGTGGCCAAGTACTCTACCTAACCCACGTTTCACTCACAAGGTCCACCATTACAAGCAAAAACACTCATTGAATATAACCATGCCATATGCATGTTTTTCATACATCCACTATACCCATTACACTATTTCACACCAACCATTAACCTGATAGATATTGAAGCCACCTAATTAGTACCTTTCATTCCTTCTTCTTCCAAAGAATGCACAGAAACATCTATACAAAACAACTATATTTTCATAATTAGATATTGAAGCCACCTAATTAGTACCTTTCATTCCTATCTCCTCTTCTCCCTAGACTTCACGGCTGCTCATTCAATATAATGAGAGTTTAGGGTTACCCACACACTTCAAATAATCTAACTCCCTTAACCTTTTTTTTTTCTTTTCTTTTCTTTTCTTTTTTTTTTTTAATTATTATTGTTGTTGTTGTTGTTGTTGTTGTTGTTGTTGTTGTTATTATTATTATTACTATTATTATTATTTAACATTATTACTATTATTATTATTTAACATTATTACTATTATTTATTTTAATAGTAAATTTTGCCTCTAAATTAGAGATTTTCACCATAAATTTATTTTAGGTTTAAATTAATTAAAAGACCCTCCAATAATATTTAATTTGCACTTTAGGATTCACCATCAAATTATTTGAGATTGTAATATTATTATTATTTAATTATTTACTTTATTTTTATATTCGGGTTCTCACAGTACATCTTCAAAACTCTTTTTCAAAATACATGAAATCAAATTATTCCAAAATGAATGACATAGTCTATACTTGTATGCTTCACATAGTAATTTTTAGGATTTATTAAATAATTAGAATATGAACATATAAAGTAAATAAAATTCATATTATGGTTTAGTAAAGACCGATGTTTTTTGATCGGGTGAGCGGGGGTGCTCAATTAATGACCTTCCCCTCTCATACCTAAGGTTCCGAACCGAGACAACTTTAGTTATGGCAAATAGTGGTCTTGGCACGAGTCATGGGTTTCCTAATTTCCCAAAATATTAGGTGGCGACTCTGAGATCTGATGACGCAGTCCATTTTTGGTAAAATGTTTTGCAATAAAATGGATTTTCTAAAAATTGCCAAATCTGGACTCTCCATCTGTATTTCACATTGCATTAGTGAGATTAGATCAAAGAGACCGAGGGTTCGAACTGTTTAACGTGCACGGGTACCCCCCCCGGGCATGTTATAGTTTCTTGTGACTCTACTTGGGTTTTTATGAAACCTTGACTCGAACTCGATGATATGACTTTTATTTTCAATTATATGTTTATTGCATTGTATGCATTGGTGCACTTAAAGTCCCTGTGTTGCTTAGATACTAGTGAGAGCACAAGCACACTTTTTGTGACACTACACCTATCTCTACGTTACTTTGGAGGCCTTTTGTTATAACCTTTTGAGATCTGAAGGTTTTCAGTCTTTGAAGAGAGGCTATATTGACTCTTCTGATTTCTTGGGATCTTTATTAGTTATGACCGAAAGGACTCTTTGGTAACGTCACCTTGACTTCAACCCCTAGAGTACAACCAACCTTACACATATAGTGAGCTCTAGTACCTTCCAACAATAAGACAGGATGCTCTCCCATTTCTAGGTTGTATAATGCCGCTTGTTTGAATAGTGAAGCCCTAGATCATTTCAAGCTAGGACAGGGTAACCCTAGCCCCATAGGATTGTTTGTTCTTTTTCCTAATATCTGCAATGTATGGGATCTGAGGTTCTCAAATTCTGAATAGTGGTTCAGGCATGTCAGTTTGTGGGGTTCAGTTTTTTTCAGTGGGGGGCATACAACGATCAGTTATGTTAATTAGGCTAAAGTGCCGCCATAGTTCTGGTTTGAAGTTCCGTTTTGTTTTTGCTAAGTTGTTATAGCACCATTGCTTCAGAAAAGTTCGATATCCTACAAAGTCTACCAGTGTACATAAATATAACTTGTGGGATATCTAACCATTTATGTGATTGGGGAGTGACCACCTGTTGATTGCACGGGCTTTATGTTGAATGTTATGATGGCCCACACTTTGACTAGCAATTTGAGAATGGTTTTATTCTGAGTTCTGAATTGAGTATTAAGTCTAAGTTTGATTCCACCAAGTTTGTAGAGTTGGGATCAGGCTCGAGTCATTCTAGTGAGTCAGAGTTTGTTGATTTTGGGAATGCTAACCTAGACATCTTTGTCCTGTCTAGGTCTTCTTTGTCATTTTCTTTTGATTTTGGGAATGCTAACCTAGACATCTCTGTCCTGTCTAGGTCTTCTTTGTCATTTTCTTTTGAGTCAGTTGTCATCGCTAAGTCGTAGTTTCTTTTCAATGAAAGTGCCATAGATTCTACCTACTTCTCTATGCCTTTAATTCATTGCGTTGACCAAAAATTACAAAAAAAAAAAAAATTCAAAACTCTGATAAAAATGAAGATGAAGAAATTCCTCAGGATTTGTAAATTTTGATTGACTGAGAGGAAGAGAGGTGTGCTACGCCCTTGATGAATGAGATCATTTCTGTTAATGTGGGTATTTAGAAGGATCCTGGCTTGGTCCAGATTGGTTCTATATTGTCTTCGTAAGAGCACGAGCGATTAGTCACTTTGTTAAAAGATTTTAAAAAATGTTTTTGTGTGGTGTTATGAAGACATGCCTGGAATTAATCTTGAGATTGTACAGCATAGGATCCCTCTCGACTTGAGGTCCAACCTCCTTAGCTTTCAAACCTTGATTCAAAATGTTCAAAAATCAACCAAAGTATAAGGCTTGCATAGCCGAAATGGAGATAGCCCTTGAACTAGGGGCAATAAGGTCGGATGTAATTCAGATTAGAAGCAGCCCTTGAATTAGGGACAATAAGGTCAAATGTGACAAAGATTCAAACTGGATCGTTTCTCAAGCTAATGAAGACTGGAAAAGAAGTCCAATCCCGAAATATGAGAGAATGAGTTTTATTACTGAAGGACAATCAAATTCCTATCCGCTACATTAGGGGAAAATTCAGACCCAATTAGCTTAGTCCCTACATCATCATGTCTATTTGGAGTGTAGCAGTCATTCTTATAGATTTAGATAGCCTAGAGATCGCACAACAAATTAACATGGACAAGCTAAAACGAAAGCACCACCCTTGAGAGGCTCGTTGGGATGAAAACCTGGAAGAGCGACCCAGGCAAAAGTTAGAGCAGAAAAACAAAAAATAAAAAAATAATGAAAAAGCTCGCAAGGTAGAAAACTTAGAAGGGCGGCTTTGGAAAAAGTTAAAGCACAAAAGGAAAGTGTTAATACCCGAGTGAACCTTAGCCGGAACTACGTAAGGCCTGATTCCTATCTTTAGGATACATAGGCAGCTTCATCCTGAAGTTCGGCCATAGCTATTTTCAACTCACTCATCCCGTCCATATTATCTGATGTATCTTTAGTCGACTTGGTTGTCCTATCCGTGTTTGCTTGGCTTGTCTCTATTCCGCTCGGTTCAGTTCGGTTCGATTCAACTTGGCTCCGTTCGGTTCTGTTCTGTTCGATTCAGTCCAGTTTTGCTCGGCTTCGTTCAGTTTCGGTTATCACCATTGCTACAACAAAATCAATTTGCGATTATCTGGCTTGGGACTATGCAGCCTAATAGTTGATTTGGCCTTTTTCAAAAATAGGTTTTTGATTATTTTGAATGAAGCTGACTAATTTTTCTCGAAAATCATTCCATTTTTGCAAAACCAGACCATTTTTTAGACTTAAAAAAGGGAAAAAATTTCAATGCTCATAGCTTGACTTACATGATTTCAAAACGGAGAGTGGAACACACATGTTAATCTAATTCTCATGTTGCTCAAAATCTTTTTAGTCAAAAAAAAAAAGAAGATCAAAACAATGAACTAGGGGCATAATCGAGTTAGGAATTCTGTCTTCTCCCCGCATTCTCGAGTCCTATGTTCATATTTCAGCTGGCCGGCCAACCATTTAGTCGGCCATCCAGATTTTAGTTGACTCTAGGTGTGTTTCCTATTTGTGTCAGCCAGTCGGTCACTCAATCTGCCGGTAGGCCAATATATGAACCCAAAATGTGAGAACTGCATAATTTGTATAAAGCTCAATGGCTTGTCTTTTAGTTTTTTTTTTTTTTTTTTTTTTTTTTTTTTTTTTTTTAAGTCTCTTTCATTCTAATGAGTGTAAATAGTTTGTTTGGATTGTTTTTGTTCTGTTCTTCTTCCATTGAGTCATTCTTTGATTTCTAGTCAATTGAGGGCTCAATGTCCAATTCAGACTTCATTTAAATTCGATCATTCTCAAATACAAATTCAATAAAATATTTTCAAAATCTAGTGCAAAGTCATTCACGCCAAGACGTGCAAAAATGAAATTTCTTTTTTTCAAATTCCAAGGTGAACCCCCCCCGGCCGATTACAGCATTACAAAAAGAAGAAGAAATTTGAAAACAAAAGAGAGAAGTGTTTGAAGGATTGGTGCTCCTTCCTAAGCAAAAACAGAAGCAAAAACAACAGCAACAACAACAACAACAAAGAGAAAACAGTAAAGGAAAAACAAATGAGGTAACAATCTTCTCAAATTCAGGCAGTGGCCCGGCGATGACGGATACACGCCGACCTCCCTTGCTGATACCTTCCTTGCTTGATTCTCTCACTGATCACTTATTCTTACCTTCATTTTGGCAGGCTCTTGAAGACCTTGCCTCAATGTCTACAACAACGCCGAAAGTGATGATCCATTGCCAGCCATCAAAGGTAGAAATCCCATAACGAGTTGTAATAGTTGCTTGTCATTTCAGTTCCTTGATTTGTTTCTTCAATCCGCTAACTTCCCTGGAAGAATCTTTGTACATACATTGAAGTAAAGAAAATTTTGCATTCAATCGATGGTCATTCGTCCTGCGCTCCAAGCGATAGGACAGGTTGGAAACCACAGTCACGGTCTCTACGCATGCTTTCAGCCTGAAAGAATTGGCCTCAATTTCAAACTGAGCAGCCATCAGTTGTTCAACTGGCATTGTAGGAAAGTTAAAAATAGAAGAAGGGGAAGGAGCGTGGTTGAGGTTCAGAGGAGTTGGAATCGGTCATCTCTATTGTAGACTCCTTGAGGTCTGGAAAAAGAGTGAGAGAACTGCAGAAAGAGGCCATATCAGAGGAGAGTGAGGTAAAAGAAAGGGGTTACAGAGTGGTGGTAGAGAGAGTTTGCGGCCTTTTGCTCTACCTCTCTCACAGGCCTCGGTTTAAGAAATGAACGAGGAAGGAGAAGAAGACAATGGGGTAAATCAGTAAGGATCTAGCTCCGTTGGCCAGGCGCCGTGTTTATTGAAATCACATACCAGACATGACGCTCGAAGAAGATGAAGAGGGAGAGTGAGAAAAAAACAATGGAGGCGGGAAATATATAAATATGTATGTGTATTGTGTCTGTATGCATATATCTTGTACATATATTATTTGTGTATATATTTTGTAAAAAGAATTAGTTTGGCTTAGTGGTCAAGGATTAAGAGGCTGAGCCTGAGGTCAGAGGTTCGAACCCCCATAACAGAGAGTGTTTCTTTTTTGTGTTTTGATTTTATGTGTACATGTATTGTATACTTATGTATTATATATATTTGTTTGAATATTTTGTCACAAGAGTGGCTTGGTTAGGTGGTTTGGTTTGACGATTAAGAACTAGAAGGCTAAACTTGAGATTGGGGGTTCAAACCCTCGTATCAACGCATTTGTGTTTTTCCCTTATTTTTGCGTGTTTTGAGTACGCTGACATCAGCAAACAGAATATTCCTTATCAATAACGGAATATTCCTCGAATGTGTATATGTATACCGTATGTACATATCTGAATGTCTTTTGCCTGTATATAAATATGTGTATACCGTATATGTCTGTGTATGTGTTTTTGTTCATATGTATATATATGTGTGTTTGTGGGTGTGTGTGGGTGTGTGTCTCCGTGTATGTGTATAGCTTGCCTGTGTGTGCCTGTATATATATTTGTATTATGGATATGGTGTGTATATGTATATGATATTTGGTATTTATACAAATAATAGATAAATAAATAAATAAATAAATAAATATTTGATTTTTGAAAACAAAATAAAATAAAATAAAATAAATCATTCTACTATACCTTCTTCCATTCGCGTAAGACACGTTTGGACTTCAAATTTACCTTTGCTCATTTCATGTGAAACATGTTAGGATTTGATGTTCACCCGGTTAAAACATTCCCCCTCTTTGTATGAGATACGGTTAGGTATGCCTGTTGGTTACACCAACTTTACTCCTTTCACGTGAAACGTGTTAGGATGTGACGTTAAAATATTTCCCCTCCTATAGGAAATATGTTTAGGTACGTTTGTTGATTATATCACCCTTCTCCTATCGCGTGAGACGCGTTTGGATTTGTTCACTATTTCTTTTCTCGCGTGAGATGCGTTTGGATCTCAAGTTCACTTTTCTCCTCTCGCGTGAAACGCGATTTGTTCACTATTTCTCCTCTTGCATGAGACGCATTTGGATCTTATGTTCACTTTTGTCCTCTCGCATGAGACGCATTTGGATCTCAAGTTCACTTTTCTCCTCTCACGTGAGATGTGTTTGGATCTCAAGTTCACTTTTCTTTTCTCGCGTGAGACACATTTGGATCTTAAGTTCACTTTTCTCCTCTCGCATAAGACGCCTTTGGATCTCAAGTTTACTTTTCTCCTCTCGCTTGAGACACATTTGGATCTCAAGTTCATTTTTCTCCTCTCACATGAGACGCGTTTGGATCTCAAGTTCACTTTTCTCCTCTTGTGTGAGACACGTTTGAATCTCAAGTTCACTTTTCTCCTCTCGCATGAGATGCATTTGGATCTCAAGTTCACTTTTCTTCTCTCGCATGAGACGTGTTTGGATCTCAAGTTCACTTTTCTTCTCTCACGTGAGACATGTTTGGATCTCAAGTTCACTTTTCTCCTCTCGCATGAGATGCGTTTGGATCTCAGGTGCGCCTAGTGTTCACACCATCTTTCCTCCTTTTGCGTAAGACATGTTAGGTTGTTGATTTACTCAGTTAAAAACATTAGGTGCGTCTGGTGTTCACACTATTTCTCCTCCTTTTGCGTGAGATGCGTTAGATTGTTAATTCACTCGGTTAAAAAATCAGGTGCACTTGGTGTTCACACCATCTTTCCTCCTTTCGCGTGAGATGCGTTAGGTTGTTGATTTACTCAGTTAAAAACATCAAGTGCTCCTGGTGTTCACATCATCTTTTCACTTTTCACGTGAGACGCGTTAGGTTGTTTATTCACTTGGTTAAAAACATCAGGTGCGCCTGGTGTTCCACCATCTTTCCTCCTTTCGCATGAGACGTGTTAGGTTGTTTATTCACTCGATTAAAAAATGTCAGGTGTGCCTATTGTTCACGCCACCTTTACCTCCTTTTGCGTGAGACGCATCAAGTTATTGATTTGTCTTGGTTACAACCTTTCATTTCTCCGTATGAATTACAGAGAGATATGCCTATTAATTACATTGTTCCCTCCTTTGACTTGAAACGTGTTTGGAATTGTTATTTGCTTACTCCTTTCTGTGTGAGGCACGGCTATATTTGTTTTGATTTAAGTTGAGGCTTCTTTCATTCATATGCTGTTGACTTGATTATTGCTCATTACATCTATTACATAATCATGAATTTTCAAAACAACCGACTTCACGAAGCGTGCAAGTCCAACTTGCAAATTGCATTTTGAGCATATCATTTGCATTTTGCCCCTGAACTACATTGGTTTGATTCCTTGCAAAAGGATACGTAGGCAATCCTCGGGTTCAACCAACTTGTGTATGCATCTTGTTTGTTTGCCCAAGTCTTACGGCCTTGTCAAAAGGGTCGTCTTCGGGCTTTGACATTCTCTCGTGTCAGTAATGACTTTAAATTCTGTCAAAGAGAGGCAACTGTAGACACCCAATTTTGACAAGCCCTAAGACTTGGATGCTTTCTTTTGAACACTCGATGTTGAAAATTAGAATATGCTATATTACGAATTTCTTAGCAGAAAAGTAAGATTTAAGCTTTAATCTCAACCTTCAACCGTTTTGGCCAAATTGTTTTAGACTGTGTTTGTACATATTTTTGGTATTTTTATATTTAAAAATAATATAAAAAGAAAAAAAGGAAGTGTGCGGCACAGGGGCACCTAATTCAATCATGCATATATATATATATATTATTTTATTATTATATAAATAAAGAAATGGACAAAGTGCGCGGCTGAGGCACACTTGATTTAATCATACATACCTAATATATATAAATATGTTTCTTTGATGATGGCTGTCGGCCATTTTGTTTATCTTTTATTTTTTGCTTTTACTTTATATGGCTATAAATGGTGTAAGACTTCAGAAGAAGAGGGGGAGGCTCAGAAGAGGAATAAAACGAGAGAGGAGGAGAGAATTGTTTAAAAACAGAGAGAGTTTGTTTAGAGAGGAGCCGAGAATTGTTTATAAACACATAGAGTTTGTTTCTTCATAATTATTTTCTTCCAATACCTTTCACATACCACCTTCACTGTGATACCATCTTTTAAAGCTAAAATTTAAAATTTCTTGCTGAGATTCCAAAGCATACATCATAACCTTGAGGGTGTAAAGAAGAAAGTTTGATAATCAGAAAATTCACCATTTCCTCCAAAGGTGAAATTTTACAATTTTCTCATTTATTTTCTTTCTATTTCTTTTGTTTTAAATATGTGATACTTGGGTTGCTAAAAATGGTTGATTGATGAAATTTCTCTACTAATTATATTATATAATACATTATTATATTGTAATAGATATGTTTTTGGTACGGTGGTGGGTGAAACCACCATTATATTTATCATAAAAGAAAATAAAATAAAAAGAAACATGAAAGTTGTCTGAAGCATATGTTGGGGTGCTATTTCCTACTAGTATTACTGTCTAAATATTATGTGTGGGAAAATACTTTACAATGATTGGTTTGGCTTAGTGGTTAAGATGTTGGGTGTTAGGGCTTTTTATCATGGGTTCAAACCCCCATAGCAATATATTTGTCTTTTTGTTTCATTTTTTTTTTGTTTTTTGTATATTAGTATTTGTGGATGATGATGTCAGCATGACGCACCTTTTTGTTTCATTTTTTTTTGTATATTAGTATTTGTGGATGATGATGTCAGCATGACGCACCGCTAACATCAGCAAATACAATATTCCTCGTTTCACAGAATATTCCTTGGTGTTGACAGAATATCTCATGAATTCTGAAAATTGCACTATGGCCCACATTTTTCAAATAATTATGGTGTGGCCCGACTTTTTGGGAGGATTTTCAGTAAGGCCCCGAAAATGCGGCAAAGTTATTCCTAGCTAAAAGGGCCATTTCGGACACAACTGTAAAGTTAGAATTGTGAAATTTTGAATGATTTTTAAATATTGTCGGATTAAGCTTTAATTTTGGCCATAAACAAAATGAGATAATTTGCGAATATTTGTTAGATTTTTCAATTGATAATTTTTGTATATATTATATCATTTCTCTTGGAAAGGTTTTGTTTGCTTTGTTTTGGTCTTGTTACATGAAAAACAAGAATTCCCAAATGATTTTCCAAAGGTGAAATAGAGCAGCAAACAAATTTTCGGTAGATGATCTCCAAGGCCTATGCAATTTTTGTTTTTCTTTTTTAATTTGAGTGTTTTATGAGGTTTTTATTTTGTTGTAATTTTTTCCCTCTCTCTCATTCGGTTTGTAATAATTTATTTAAAGTGTTGTAATAATTCTCCATCCCCACTTTTTATCTATCACATCCTTTAATCGTTTTCCCTAGCTGTACATATGTATATATCTTGTATGCCACGCATATCCATGCTTTCACATACATGATTCATGCCTAGATCCAGCTAAATTTGTATCTCTGTGCTTTAATTGATTATTACATGATTTTGTGCGTTATCGCATGCTTTGCAATATTTCACATGTCATGTTTTAGAAGCCGGATCTTTAGAAACATTCTTGTGTATGTATTGTATTAGGATTTTGTATATAGGATCATGCACATTTTACTAATTTTGTTTTTTAGCTGTTCACGGGACGTCGGTAAATATGTAAGTTGTTTTGCTTTAACATCCCGCTTGTACATAATTTTCTTACTATGTTTAGCATTCTACCGTGAGGCTATTTTCCTACGTAATATAACTCTATGAATGCCAGTGGATGGAGATTGTGTCGCTTAATTTGGAATGATATTGCTTTTCATGATTGTAGACTCAATTTCTTTGAGTTGTACACCTTCAAAACTCTTTTTCAAAATACATGAAATCAAATTATTCCAAAATGAATGACACAGTCTATACTTGTATGCTTCACATAGTAATTTTTAGGATTTATTAAATAATTGGAATATAAACATATAAAGTAAATAAAATTCATATCATGGTTTAGTAAAGGCCGATGTTTTTTGATCGGGTGAGTAAGGGTGTTCAATTAATGACCTTTCCCTCTCATATCTAAGGTTCCGAATCGAGACAACTTTGGTTATGACGAACAGTGGTCTTGGCACGAGTCATGAGTTTCCTAATTTTCCAAAATATTAGGTGGCGACTCTGAGATTTGATGATGCAGTCCATTTCTGACCAAATGTTTTGCAATAAAATGGATTTTCTAAAAATTTCCAAATCTGGACTCTCCATCTATATTTTGCATTGCACTAGTGAGATTAGATCAAAGAGATTGAGGGTCCGAACTGTTAATACGCACGGGTACCCCCCGGGCATGTTGCATGCTTCTCCCCTCTTCCACTCTTCCCGTCGTCTCTTCCCCACCACTACGACCCTCTATTGCCTAAGAAAAAGATCGGTGCATCACTGCAATCTCCCTCCGCCTTCATTGCCCACTACCACAATATTCCTTCGCCTTTATCTCTCCTCGCCGCCAAGCAAATCGCCGTCGCCTCCACTTTTTGCCCCCTTCACGACTGTAAGAGAGAGAAAGAGAGAAATGGATCAATCTCAAGAGGAGAGGGTCGAGGTCGCAATGGTGGCACCGGTAACAGCCCTACTTCGCGATTAAAAGAGAGAGGAAATCAAAGATTGATTTTGGCGATGGAGGTCACGGAAGTGGGTGGGGGTAGTGACTGGATGTGAAATGGAGGAAAAGAGGTGCCGGCGGTGGTAGTAATAGCGATGGTGGCTTGTTAGGGTTAGGGTTTGGAAGATGAAGATGGTAAGGGTATTTTTGGTATAGTAAGATGTGTATTGAGTGAAAGTTGATAATTTAAATTTATTTAGTGTGTGTATTGAGAAAATATGTGGAAAAAGAGGAGTAAGGAAACTGAGTGTGTGGAAATAGAATTTCCCATTGATGGTCCCTATAATTTAGGCCTTGTGTTACTTTGGTCCCTGACTTTTCAATTGTAACATATTTAACCCTGAATTTTGAATCTTGCTTTAAATAAGGACAATTGAAGATGCCATTGCTCAATTTCAAGTGCAAAGTCGTCAATTTGATAAAATATAAACTAATTTGATAAAAATAAATGTCAAAAAATATTTTTAAATTTTAAAAAATTATTTCTACCCACCAAAGATAAAATTATGTAAAATTGGTAAATCATTTACACATATTTATTTTACCAAATTAATTTTTATTATGTGTTTGGATGATGATCATGCAATGGGTGGTTATTTTTATTTTCATTAAATTAGTTTCTATTTTTCTAAAATTCAAATATGGCGACAACTTTGATATCATTATTAAACCAATTTATTAAATCAAAAAATCTAAAACTAAAAATATTTCATATATTAAATATATTGATTACACATTAAAAGCCTAACAACCACCTATTACATGATGATCATTCAAACGCATAATAAAAATTAATTTGGTAAAATAAATAAATAAATAAATGTGCGAAAGATTTATCAATTTTACATAATTTTATCTTTGGTGGATAGAAATAATTTTTTAAAATTCAAAAATATTTTTTTGACATTTATTTTTGCCAAATTAGCTTATATTTTATCAAATTGACGACTTTGCCCTTAAAATTGAGCAATGGTATCTTCAATTAACCTTATTTGGAACAAGATTCAAAATTTAGGGTCAAATGTGTCTCAATTGAAAAATTAGGGACCAAAGTGACACGAGTCTCAAACTATAGGGATTGTTAGTTTAATTCGCCCCAAAAAGATTTTCATATGGAAATTCATCCCAAATTTGAATATCATAAATTGTGTATCTTATCTTAAAAAATAAATAAATTAAAAATTAAAAAAAAAACACATAATAGAAATAACGTATAACTGTAAATTCAAAATTTAAATAATATATTAAATCTATCTTTCTAAAATTATTGGGATAATTGATCTATAAGAAAATCTTTAGGACTAAACGGATCACCGTTTCTTAAAATGAGATTTATGGGTAAAATTTCTTTTTTTAGAAATGAGATTTATAAGTAAATTTTTTTTTTTTTTGGTTAGTGCTTTTTTTTTTCATTTAATACAATTTTTTATTTCAAAGTGCAGAGTTTCAATGCACTATATGCCTCTGTATGCATATATATTTGAGATATTTTCTCCAAAAAATTCAATAATGACAGATATAAATTTATAGAGATATAATAAATAATTGGCATTTTTTTGTATTTTTTGTGTCAGTAGGTTAATTACATTTTTAATGTTTAATGTATGAGTTTTGTGTTATTTTGGTTTTAAATATTTAAATTGTGCCAATTTGTCAACAAATATATAAAATATGTTTTAAAATGTTTCAATTTGATTCTCTAACCAAATCGTTAAAGTCAATAGTGAACGTATAATTTTGAATATCAAAATGACACATGTCCCATATTTTAAAAATTAAAAAGGTCATTTATTAAATAAATTTCTACTTAAATGACACATGTCGCTTATTTATTAAGTTAAAAGTATAACGTAAAAAATGATGTATCTTAATAAAGTGATCATATGACATATGAATATATTGTTGAAAACCTCAATACACTCGTGTAAATTGTGTGTGAAATATAAAACAGAATCAAGCTCATAATGCACAAACCAAATTGATACAAATTTAATTGTTAATTATATAAACCAATTGCAAATTAAACAAATTACAACAACAATTGAATCTAGAAAAAAAACAACAGGCTTACAAAACACTTCAAGAAAGGGAGACAAATGACGAACCAAGTTGAGCGTTTCACGCTCTCTCTTTAAGACAAAATTGTCCTTCTCATGATACTTCATAATACTAGCATCTATCTCTTGATATGAAATGGTTTACAATCAAGTCACAACATGCCAAGAAGATTGTCAACGAACCACAATTATGTATGTGCTTACTCGTTGGAATACAAAACTATAAGGTATGTAGAGTATGAAGTAGAGGATAAGAAAGGAAACAAATGAATAGTGACAATTTTTCGATACATAAAATGGCTAGAGGGATTGCTAATTTCTGGGTGATGAAACGTCTGTTTGGACAGGCTAAAAGTGGTTCTAAATGATTGTGATTGAAAATATTCAAAGAGAAGCTGAAAAAATTATGTTTTGTGAGATGGGGGAAATTGAAGGCATTCCAGACCAAATTGCAAATGCAGGAATAGCTCAAAGAAGTTGAGGCCTTAAAATTCTTGGGTAAAATACATGATTCTTGGAAGACAAGAAAAGTATGATGAAGAAAAGTGAAAACCCCGATTCAGGGGGTTTGGGACTTGAAAGGTTCAATGAACTCGGAAACCAAACGTGGCCGAAACACAAAAGGTCCAATGACCCCAAAAATTAGTGCATTTAGCTTCACAATATTTTGGGAATCTAGAAGTCGCACAGTAAAGTGGGTCCCATAGTAACATGAGGGCTTGGAGCTATTTCGATGATAATGCGTAGAATGGTAAGTTGCGACAGGAGTTAGTGACCCTCTCTTGAAGATGTGGAACTTAGAGATATCCCTTCCTAATTAAAATAACTTGCCTATACCTAAAGTCTAGGTGGCAAGACTTGGGGGGTCTTGCAGGACTTGGCAAACCTTGCGGCAAGATGTTTTTTAGAACTACCGCTGACCCTATTTTGTGATGTTGGAGTTGTTGGATTGGTGGCTAAAGACAAAGGATCACCAATGTAATTCATAATGCTGTCGGACTGTCTATTATCCTCGAAGGATTATTTGAGGGAAAGGCACAAAGTCCTCGAGGTTCACAATTACCTCATTTGACAGTTAGAAAAAATCTTTTCCATACATGTTCCCTTTGACACGTGGCATCACTATAATCAGTTGCTTAAACCATAAGCTAATCTTGGGGGTGTATAAATACCTACCACTCACCAAAGCTCCACAAAAAAAAGAAATCACTTCATATCTCTTTTTTAGAGACTCACTCATAGGAGCTTGAAGAGCTTTGGAAAAGCAAGAGCTCTTCAAGCTATTTATCTAATCATTTAAAACTTAATTATTTGATTTGTTTTTAATACAACTTATTTATCTATTTTTGCTAAGTAAAATCGACAAAAATAAGGCATTTGGTCTATAAGTCCAATTTTGAATTTATATATATTTTTTTATTTTTCCAAAGGCACACACTCTAAAATACTTTGTCCATAATAGGAATGGCAACGGGGCGGGGCGGGGCCGGGGATCACCCTCCCCGTCCCCGATCCCCGATGGTGAGCATTGCCCCGTCCCCGGCCCCGATCCCCGACGGGGAACCTATTACTCTCCCCATCCCCGCCCCCGATCGGGGATCGGGTTTCCCCGACCCCGCAAATTACCCGGCCTAAATTTTTTCAACATCATCAATAACAACATTACACATACATTTTCAACAACAACAATAACACAGATCTGAGAGATGCACAAAATCATCAATATCATCAAATAGATCAGCGACAACATAGAGACACACATACATTTTCAACATCAACAACAGATCAACTACAAAAAAAAAAAAAAAATTGATAGAATAAGATACAGTACACAGATCTGAGAGGACGATTTTCAACATCAACAACAGATCAACTACAAAAAAAAAATAAAATAAAATAAAATTGATAGAATAAGATACACAGATCTGAGAGGACGACGGCGGAGGGAGAGAGAGACAGAGAGAGAGAGAGAGAGAGAGAAACTAGATTTGGTAATACCATCCATCATGCAGCGGTGAAGATCTTGAGCAAATCTGCACCATGCTCGATCGATCTCGTCGGAGGACGAGGAAGAGGAAGTGGCACTCGTCGTCGTCGTCGGAGGGCCTGGTTCGTTTGGACCGTCGACGGCGCTGTGTTGGGGAAAGAGCTCTCAGAGCGGAGGAGGAGGGGCTCTATAGATCTGGTGAAGATCTCGGCTTGGAAGGAAAGTGAAGGTCTCTGTTTCACCCATCTGCACGCACTCGTCCGCCATTGATCTTCATCTCAAGAACTACACAGCAGAGAGAGAGGGAGAGAAGCTGAGAGAAGTGAGTGTAATGCGAGTGAGAGAGAGGCTGAGAGAAGAGAAGTGACACAACATAACCTAAACATATAATATATATATATATATATACGGGGATTAGTCACATGTATAGAGCCGGGGATTAGTCGGGGCGGGACCGGGCCGGGTCCGGGGTTGGGGAACCTATCCCCGTCCCCGGCCCGAAAATTATCGGGGATTTTATTTTTAATACCATCCCCGGCCCTATGGGGATAATTTTCGGGGAATAACCGTTATATTCGGGATCGGGGGGTCGGGTCCCCATCGGGCCGGTTTCAGATTGCCATCCCTAGTCCGTAAGAACAAGCTCCCCAAAATGACCAAACTACCCATTTGTATATATATATGGTGTACATGTGAACCAAACCTTTTCTCTATCTCTCTATGTATATATATATGTATGTGGTGTACATGTGAACCAAACCCTTTCTCTATCTCTCCTCTCTTTCTCTTCTCTTCTATGATCAACTATCCACCCACTCTCTCTTGTGATCATCATCATTGCCGTATCGTTGTCGCCTTCTCGTCGTTTTCCACTTCTCCATTTTCTCTGTTTAACATCGCTGCAACCGTTGTCGATCTCCTCCTCCGTGGCTTCGGAGACACCACCGTAGCATCGCTTGGTGCCGGCTAATGATCTCTCCATCTTTTCTATCTCTTTGTGACAATGATGGTGACTCAGATATGGCCCTCATCTGCGTCATTGGACTGTGCCGTCTCGAATCTAGAGTTTTCGAAGCTCTAGTAGGCCTTCATTCGCAAGTCCGCTTCAACTCTACCTCACAAGCGAATCCCTCCTAGTTTGCTCTAGATCTCAATGGATCAATTACCAATCCTTCTATCAATGGCTTGGATCGTCTTACTGATTTGCCTCTTCTCGTGTCTCCGTCATCCGTACCGAATCTTACTCCGATGAACTTGTCAAAACCGTCGTGAGTTCAATATATATACACATAATATGCATTAATTAACTGAGTTTGTTGTATTTTATTTTTATTCATTTATTGTTTTTGGGGTTTCAATTATTGCAAGTTGTGAAGGTCACTGATTGATCATATTTCTACTTAAATTTCTTATGATCTTGTAGGTTGAATAGAACACCTGCATGTTTGCAAAAAAAGACATGACTCCATTGTAGATCGGAGTCATTCTCCGTGACTCTCACGGTATTGCTCAGGTCAAGAAACCATAGATAGATAGATAGATAGAAAGAGATAGAGATAGAGATATGAGGAGATTGTAACAAATTTAAAAAAAAAATAAAAATAAAAATAAATCAACACTTGAGACCTCTCTCTCCCCTCTCTTTCAGTTTTTTATTTTTATTTTTATTTTTATACATTTGAGCTCAGTATTAGATCTGTTGTTGATAAAGATGATAAAGATGATAATGATCTGTTATTTTTTTTCTTCTTTATTTTCTATTGTTAATAGTTGATTGTTTGTTGTTGTTGTTGTTGTTGTTGTTGTTGTTGTTGTTGCTGTTGCTGTCGCTGCTGCTGCTACTGATGATGATGATGATGAAACATAATGCAACCGATAGGGGGAGAGAGAAATGATTCCAACAGATAGTAGATTCATCAACAGATATTTTTAACAAACAGAATAAAATTGAATAGATAATTTTTTTGAACAGTGGATTGATTTGTTCAAAATTAGAATTTGAACATATAAGTTAAAAATGAGAATTTGAACATATAAGTTGAAAATGAGAATTTCAATAGATAGAGAAAGAGAGAAAATAGAGGTGTAAAAATTGAATAGATAGAAAAAAAAAATTGAATATATAGTCAAAAAAATTGAACAGATAGGAAAAAAAAATTGAACAAATAAAAAATAATTTGAATAGATAGATATAAATTTGAATAAATAGTCCAAAAAAAAGTCAATACATAAATTAAGAGGTAAAATTGAAAATAAAATGTCCTTCAAAACAATAAAAATGATATCTCACCAAATTATTTCACAAAGGATAGACCACTCACTAACAAAAAATATCCACTTGACCTAATGCCTTAGTTACTCTCCAAATTGGATTTATTACTAATTTTCTCCAAAAAGAATAGTATTTTAGCCATTAAATTAAATGTAAGTATACATAAAATGTCTAAAATATATTTTTCGAGTTTAATGGCTAAAATATAAATTTTTTTCATCGTAACGAAAATAGACAAATAGTTTAGATTGGGTATAAAAAAAAAAATAGAACTTAAATTGACAAATTAGAAAATTTAAGATGTATTTTGTTATAGGTTTTTATAATTTTGTTTAATAAAGCCATTTTAAAAAAAAAAATCTTCAAAAACTTCCACTAGATATATTGATTATTATCTTACAAAAACCTCGTTTGGAAAGTTAGTTATTTTAGTTAGCCTTTTGGCTATTTTAACATGGCTAAAAAAAATTTGTTTGAGAAGTTTGCTTTTTTGTTTTGTTTTGTTTTTTTGGTAGTTGATTTGATAGTTGCGAAAGAAAAAATGAAATAATTATGATTTAGATATGACATTTTGTCTTATTGGTTATTTTAGTATATTTTGTCTTTATTGACTATTTTAGCTTCCAACCTACTTCCTCAAACACTCCCAAAATCAGTAATGCACACAGAGGACCAAACACAGAATCAAACACATAAATTGTTCATTTGGCCGGACGACCGGATGGTCAATCGGCCAAAGGATGTCAACTGGGACTATCATCTTGTCAACCATAGTTGTCATCTTGTTGACTGCGATTATCATCTTGTTAACTGCGGCTGTTATCTTGTTAATCGCGACTATCATCTTCTCATCCGGTCGATCACCCGAATGGATACTTTCTATGTTTGGTTCTATGTTTGGTCCTTTATGTGCGTAGCATTATTGCCCCCAAAATAGGGTATGGGTTGCTACTGTGCCCTTGACACAACAGTAGTTCTTGTGCTTCAATTTGAGACTTATTATGGACTCATTTTTATGATCCCAACCGTTCATTTTGTAGGATTCGTTGAGTACTTCATACATATAAAAAATTATATTGATCGGATATCGGTAGTTACGTGAAGATTGCATATTTTTTATACTATTTTAATAGAAAAAAAATTTATTTATTTATTTTTTTAATGATAAGTGTAATCTGATTACATGGTTACTGATATCTGATTAATATGATTTTTGGCATATTTGAAGTATTCTGCGAGTTTTACAAAATAAACGATTCAAATTATAAAAATAAACTATAATAAACCTCAAATTAAGATACAACAGTTATTATTATGCCCTGAGCCCAACATAGTAAGTGTAAAGGATCAAATTTATGCATCCCTAAAAACCCAAATTTCAATTCATCTCAGTTCTGTAAAAAAACCAAAAAATTAATGGAGAACTAAATGTAAGTGGAAGTTGAAAAAAAAAAATACAAATACATAAGAGGCAAGTGTGTTTACAATGAGTATGAATAAAAGACTGGGGGGTGTAATTTGCACCCCTATATATTGGTAATATTTTTTCCTCATTCCTAGGTAGTTTTCCAAAATTCAAAACCAAAATCATCAAGAAGGTCCATCCAAACCCAAAGCGCGCCTGGCACGTTCTTTCTTTCCCTTGGAGCGATGAGCTCTTCTGTAGCTCCACCTCTTCTTATTTTCTCTCACTCAGTCTTACTCTCTATCGTTTCATGCTCAAGCGATGATACTACATTCAAAGGTACTTTTTACTTCACATCTCTTTCTCTACTCAAATCCTATCTGTGTGCTTCTTCTTCTTTTTTTAAATTGATTTGTAGAACTCTAAGATTTCAGGGTTATGTTGTGAAGTTTTTGTTTAATTGATTTGGTGAAAAGGTTTAATCAACCGCGATCTTCAAGCTGTAGAATATAGGGGATTCATATTTTATTTTTATTTTTTTGGTATGCTAATAGTTCAATTTGTAATTTGTGAGTGCATTTACAATATGGGTTCTATATATAACTATTATTGATTTTTGAGTAAATATCCTTTGAATTCCTCTCAATAATTGTACTTTGTTTTTCTCATACACACTTACTCTGGAGATAAGTGTCTTCTAACCAATGTAAGACTATAATGCCTGATTTGATGAATGATGTTGTTGTTGGTATTTTTCTATAATAATACAAGAAAATATATTAAAAAAATTAAATAGAAATGACAAAACAAAATTTTTTATTATTAAATAATGAAATACAGAATAAACTACACAACTAAAAATATAGAAATGAATTAGAGTACATTACTAATGGAACAAATTATTAACATGGATAACTTAAAATTAGAAGCTATCTTTGTAAACGAAATTTTGAGAAATTTAAGAACAAATGATAAGAAAAGAAGTAAATCGAAGCCTGCACTAAATAGTTTCCTTAAAACAGATTCACCGCCTCTTGATGGATGCTAGAGGTACGCTGGCGTGTGTCTTCCAAGACACAACAGTTGAAACCAGCTAATGTAGAAGCACCTTCTAAATAGCTTTGGCGAACTTGGCAATGGATGCACTCTCTCTAACAAGAATCAAAGAAGGGGGCTAGCAAAAGAAGATAGGAAAAAATTTTCTTTGGTGTACAATAAACATCTCCAACTTTTTATCTCAAAACACCATCACCATTTTCCATCTCTAAAATTCTTCTTCCAAGTTGAAGGGGAAAGGCCTCTATTTATATAAGTAGGGAAATCTCTAGCCATGAAGGTTATACATCAATAAGGCCTCAAATGCCACTAACTAAGGCCATCAACTCTAGCCATTAAGGCTAGATTTACAAAGGTTGAAAACCTAAGGCCACTAATATGGTCATCAACTCCATCATCAAAAGATGAGAGTTACAAAGGTCTAAACCTCCTATGTACTTAATATATACAAATAAATATGTATATAATGATGTTTGAATAAACCAACTAGATGGGTCACAAAATGGATACTAATGTTGGGTTGCAACCCGATCCAAACCCAATTCTCAAACACATGCACATGCTAAGCCCAACACAACATAGCTTAGCCCAAGCTTAAGATTAAGTCCAAGTCTAAGTCCAAGACCAAATCCAACACGTGCACAAACACAAGTCTAGACCCAGTCCAAACTAAGACTAAGTCTAAATCTAAGCTCAATTTTATTGATGCCCACTTTATGAGACAATTCTCATTCATAACTCAATGGTTTCGGCTCAATATTTTTATATTGTGATCTTCTCACTTGAAAGAATACAAAACCACTTAGACCCACCTCAACCGGCGGTTGGGTTCCACTTTAATTTCAAATTAAAGTTGTTGACAAACCATTATTTTCCAACAATTGTAGGCTATATAACTGCTAGGTTAGGGTCATACATTCGTGTCTTTAAGGAATTGGGCAATTATCACAATTATCACCCATAACTAATTAGATAAATAATTGATTAAATAAGCAGGTAATATATATATATATATATAGATAAATACAAGGGTTAAATTCATTTTATCCCCTTGTGGTTGGGGTACTTTGTAACGCCCTAGAGAAATACCTCTAAATTCCCCTGATACCTTAATACAATCAACAATAATACCCGCATACAGACAACAAATATTAACATTAATACAATCCTCTAACTCCTCTTTCCAATTGAACTATCTCAAATATACATCATTGTCAAATTATATATATACAAAAAAAGTTTCCAATTCATTCATACAAATAGTCCATACAAAATAGTGCAAACCAAATCACAAAATATCTACAAAAGAGCTCTCGTGCTCTCATCCAACCTCATTTCATACATCCATTGTTGTGGTGGTGCCTCGATATCTTTTCCTGAAATTTGTTAACTTTTGGGGTGAGCAAAAAGCTCAGTAGGCAATGTATTTAACAAGTAATATAATTAACTGAAACACACATGATCATGCAATGCAGGAAATGGCAAGGCGATGGGCACCCAAAACATCATAACCTTCCATATTTGCCAGCTCCATAAACGGCGGGAACGTGGACACCCAAAACCATCTATTTTCCACATTTGCCAGCTCCAAAAACGGCGGGCTCATGGACACTCCAAAATGTTTTCCCACATTCGTCCGGCGATATGCGCAGACAGGGCAATTGAGCACCTTGACTCCCTGCGTGGGTACCAAATACAATACATAACTCAATTTCAACCTAACTCACTACCTGGACTCATAAACTATTTACCCACTTCCAACTTTCAACCGTTTATACAAAGGTAAAACCAAAAAGAGGTGAATAATGCATATGATGCATGAATTTGTAAACAATGCATTACTTTCCTAAGATGATATCAACTCATAATAATCCACCTCTTCACATTTCATAATTCAAGGATCTACCATCAAGCAATCATCATCTTCTTCTTAAGGTTTACATTAAGAAGGAATCTCCAATCTTACATTTCAATCTCAAAATCAAGTAATTACACTCAATTTCATGTTTTAGAAATCAATTGAGCAAAACCCCTTTTTATAAATTAAAGTTGAAAACTAGGGTTTGAGTAAAATTGGGGTTTTTCTCTCCTTTATGAAATTGAGTTAATTATCCATCATAAAGAATGATATTCATCCATAATAAGTATGATTCCTTTCATAACCATGAAGTATTACTCACATGTATTTCAATTTATTCATTAACACAACAAATCTCTATATAACACACACATATATATATATACCTATGTATACATATACCACATGAATAACTAGTGAAAATACCACATATAAGTCTCAATCAAGTATATAACAAGTTAAAGACACCCCTACCTCAAGATTGGAAGCAAAGAAGCTAGATCAAGAGCATCCTTTCGAAAATCCAAAATCTAATCAGTTGAAAATGTTGATCTTCTCTTGTTCTCCATCCTTGATGCAAGATCCATGGTGGATTTGTTGGTAAAAATGGATGAAATCAAAGTTTTGAGGGCTAGGTTTTCGGACATGGAGGAGAGAAGAAGAAGAAAGGAAGAAAAACTAAGGTTCTTGGGCCAAAAAGTCCCTTTATAATGTCTGTTAGCGACCTGGTCGCTCGAGCAAAGGAAGCTTCGCTCAAGCATGGAAAAGAAGCTCGCAGAATCTCTAAAAATTGCACGGTTCACTCGAGCGAAGAAAGTCTCACTCGAGCGAGCTTACTTCAAGCACAAAAACTCAAAATTCAAACGAACCTAACTCTCTCATCCGAACTCTATTTTAGGTCGTTCTTGTATCCAAATCGAAGCCCCGAAAATAAGCTTTCCAATGGTTCTAGCCTCACATCCAAATTCAAAGTATGGAGAGAGAAAAGGACAAAGGAGTGAAGGTTGGTCAAATCTAAAAACTCAATTTTGGGGCTTTTGATCTAATCTTGCCTAAGTACCTTGTTAAGACTTCAATCAAGGTTCCAAACATTACCAAGGGTCCTCAATTATAATATTTAAGGTTCACTTGTTAACCCATCAATACCAAGAGTCCGACAACCATGCACGTTTTAAGGTGATGGACACCAACTATACCAATCCCGATATGTATTAGAATTCGAATCATTACACACTTTATCTCCCTATGGTTCAAATATAGTTAGAAAACCTCCATATGATTTTGGCCTAAAGTGTTACTGGTACGCTGTGTTTGGATGAGGGATTTTGGGAGGATTTTGGAAATGGAAAAGGAAAAGGTGAAGGTGTGAAATTAGGAGAAATGTAGGTATATTTTGTTCACATTTCAACTACCTTTTTTCTTTCCCTTTCCAAATCCCTTTCCAAATCTCCAAATCAAACACAACGTTAGTTTTTCAAGCCAAACTAACGGAAGGTGTATTACACACACCAATTTTTAGAGTGGGTTTGATTTTCTGAAAAATTAAAGTGAAATTAATACAACAAAAAGACAAATTTACCCCCATTTTCTCTAAATTTAAAATTAGATTAATATGTTAATTAAAATTCAATAAATTCAAGTATTATTAAGAATTGCTCTAAAATATAAAATATAATGAAGAATTGATTTAAAATATAATTAAATAGAATATTAAATAATTAATTATTAAGAATTGAACTAAAATGTAATTAAATTAAAATTAGATTGACATGTTAGGAATTATAATAAATAATTAAGAATTTAGGATTAATTGTTATCTAAAATATTAATTAAAATTAGATTAAAAAGTTAGTAATTATAATAAATAATTAAATATTTGTGATTAATTATGATATAGAATATACTTAAATTAAAATTGCAATAAAAAGTTAAGAATTACAGTAAATAATCAAGAATTTATAATTAATTGTGATTTAATTAAATTAATGTTAGACATTATAAATTATGTGTATTAGACCGGAGAGAGAAAGAAAATGAAAAAAAAAATATAGAGTTTGAGGGTATTATTGTCATTTTACATTTATCGTTAACTATGTTAACAGTTGCATTTTAATTCAAAACCATATGGAGGTTTTCTGGCTATATTTTGAACGATAAGGGCGTAAAGTGCTCTGGCTTCAAATCACAAGGAGGTAAAATGAATTTAACCCTAAATACAATACATTTATAGGGGCCACATGGCAGGCATAGAGAAAGAAAGAGGAGGATCAAGGATGAAAGAAAGTCTGTAGGATCTTTAAAGAGGAAGAGATAGCCATTCAGTAGAAGAAGAAGAGTGAGGGGAAGAAACTCAGGAAGAAAAGGAAGGATAAGTAAAAGAGTGAGGGGAAGAAACTCAAGAAGAAAATGAAGGATAAGTAAAAGAGATTCATAAAAATGAAATGTCTAGAAACAATCTGTTTATTAGTAGATAAGTCAATGCTAGGATATGTATTCTTAAGCCATCAACTTTTTCTCTCTAGTAAGCTAAGTGCACAGAAGTATCTAATCTTCTTCTTTCTAGGGTTCTTTGTATTTACCTCGCGTGAATTTTAAAGGAACAGAATAGAGATATGCATGTTAAATGTACCCAATGTTAACCCCAAGGGTTTGGCCTAGTGGGTGTAGCTTTGGGGTGTGCTCCCTTCCAGGTCTTAGGTTTAACTTCTACTAGGTCCTATCAACTCCTTGGCGCCATGCCCCGCAGGTTTTGCTTGAGATTTGCTTGATCCACATGGAGGGGGCACTTTGCATAGGTCTCAGGATTAGTTGAGGTGTGTGTAAGTTGGTCTGAACACCCGGTTATCAAAAAATAAAAATGTACCCAATGTTCAATTATCTTAAACAAAATTTTGAAAAATTGGTTAATAGACGGAATTTAGATAAAGATGTTATTTCCTTTATGTTTGAAACCTTGGTATAGGTCTAAGTCACAGTTCTATTTCATAGCATAAATATTGTTAAGAGCTCTATGGTATGAAAACAAACAAGTTTGTGATGTTGAACTAGACTTCTGATAGATAAGATAAAATCAAAAAGTACAATATGCATGTGGCTATGTGGGCCACATAGTAGGGATAGAGAAAGAAGGAGGACCAGGGATGAAAGGTAGTGTGTAGTCGTTCAGTAGAAGAAGGAGAATAGTGAGGAGAAGAAACACAAGAAGAAAAATAAGGAAAAGAAAAGAGAATTCATCAAAAAGAAATGTCTATAGACAAACCATTAATTAGTAGACAAGTCAATGATAGGGTATATGCTAAAAAGTAAGGACACGGACACGAGACACAGTGACTTCAAAAAAATAAAGATACGGACACAATGGGGACATGACAATAAAAATTATTTATATATATATATGTAGATTAATATTACATCCATAAACAATTAAAATTAACAAAAACTAACACTAATTCAAAATAATAAAAAAACAACTATTTTTTTGTGATAAATTAAGTTTATTGCTCATAACATTAAGATGAAGCAAAAAATTCAAAAAGAGTCCCGAAAAGGGGAAAGACAGCATAACCAATCAAATCATTCAAGAAAAAAAAAAAAAAACCAAATCCAAATCCAGATCCAGATCCACCCCCCTTGTAGCCCAACTATACAAAACTACAAAAAAACCTATTCTCTAACCACAAGATATACTGAGCCACCCCCTGAAAAATACGGCGATTCCGTTCCAACCAAACCAGCCAAATTAAGTACAATGGGGCCATGGTCCAAGCCTTCTGCTGCCTCCCAATCCAACCCCCTCCTCAACTCCAGAGGACCGTCATCACCCCTCTTTGCTAAACCCAAGCGATTCCAAAAGTAAAGAAGATGAGCACCCACAAACGATAAGCCACAGGACAATGGATAAGCAAGTGATTCATAGACTTTGCATTACCATAACATATATAGCACTAGTTTACTAGAATATAATGATGGCGAACCGAATTATCAATAGTTAGAATCCGATCAAAAGTTTTCGTCCACGCAAAAAACGCTACCTTAGATGAACACCTGTAACCCAAACACGATACCAAGGAAACTCCCCTTCCATACCACTAGACAAAGCTCGGTATAATGACAAAATCGAGAAAACACCTTTTGCACTTGATCCTCCCCCCCCACACCCCAAGACATCCTCTCTCATCCCCCCAAACCTGGACCCTATACAAGAAACTCAGTAAATCCACCAGCTGCCCAACCTCCCAACCGTGAACCTGCCGACGCAATATAATATCCCAAACCATTGCACCTCCAACCCCATTGATGTAGGCCAAAAGGTACCACATTGAGGCCACTTAGGTTACATTTGTTGTCTTTTAATTTTATTTATTCGGTGGAGATGATGTGTTTCGTGCACTTGTACAGATTTGGCAGGAAATATGAAAATTCAATCAAAAGGGGGCGCAAAATCAGATTCTCCGAGCGAGACGTGAAAAATCCGAGCCCACTAGACCACCGCACGTGCGGCCAAGCTTCACCGCACGTGCGGCCCACCTAGGGATGCGTGCACAAACTTTTTGGTCTGTTTTGCTCCGAATAAAAGACAGAAAATCAGTCAAACCTAGGGTTCGAAAATTGAATACAGAATAGAGGGAGGCTAGGGTTCCAAAGAGAGAAGCTTCTACCAAAGCTTGAAGGACACTTCCATGGAGGTTTCTTCTTCACACTCCTCCATGAGTGGCTAGTCGTCTTTTCTAGGGTTTTGATGAAACCTTAGCCATGTAATGGAGTTTTTCATGAGCTTTAATTGTAAATTGGTTTGAATGAATGTATGGATGTTTTAGAAGTTCATAAATAATTGTTTCGTTCTTCTCTTCAAGCTTTTTTACTCTCTGTGATTGTTTAATGCTTTCCATACATTAGTATTCTTTGTGTTTGTATTCAAAGTGCGAGACGAGTCATGCTATGAGAGACAGGTCGTTTTGCTAACATAGTTTAGAGCAAATGACTCGTACTCCTCGGGATGATTCGTGCCTGTACATTGAATGCAACAACCCTCTTGATCAATATTTCAAACTTGTAGTTGTGAAATATTGGGTTGTTCAAACCGAATTGCGATTGGTGGTTGATGTTAAGTTTCATTCATGTGGTTAGTGGTGAATTCTCTACCCTAGGATTTTTCCCCAATTCAATAAATCCACTGTCAGTTATAGTTGATAATTTAATTCCTTAGTTTATTTTATTTGTTGTTAAATTAGGTTATGAACCATCAATCTTTTTATCAAAATTAATTTGGGAATTTAACAATTAAATTAGATTAATTTCACAATTGTCCCTGTGGATTGATACCTGGACTTGCCATTATTCTAAAAGAATTTGGTATAGTTTAGTGATTATTTTTTGTGTGTTCAACGACCCATCACCCATCTAGATAAGATGCCACCACAGCCCTATGTTACCAAAAAATGCTAATACCTTAGCGAATTACGTATTGATATACACGTTCACTTCTGTTCCAAAACGATAAATTTAGTGATCCGAAACGATCCCATAAATTTTACCAATATATTTCCTTAAATGTTACGTTAGGAGGAAAAAAAATCAAATATAATGAACTGTAATCTAAGGTGACTTAAGTTTTTACAAGACAAAAACATAAAAAAAATGAGTCATAATGCTCATAGAAATGTTTTGCTACATGAAAAAAAATAAAAATAAAAATAACAATAATAATAATAATAATAATCTATCACCATGTCAAACCTCATCTAAGATTTGTCCAGCCCAGCAGAGCAGGTTCTATTAGAATCAGCACTACGGTATGTCCATCCCAGCATAGCACGTTCATATTAGACATCACAGCATATCAGGTTCATATTAGAATCAGCATTATGCTATGATCTGGTCCTGCAGTTTAACTGCATCGGCTACATGTTAAGGGATGTGAACTCTGACCCTTGTCACCCTGCTACTAAGACTCCTTTCCAGACCCAAAATTTAAATTCAGCAAAAATAGGGATGGTCAGGTCGTCAAAAGTTAGCATCCCAATGGGACTTTCAACAACATTCGAAGTTTTAACCCTTACCAATGATACACCATTAGAGTAAATTTGTTAAAACACGGTACTTGGCAACCAGCAAGAAAATGATATCAACCAACCGCACAGTAAAAAACAGCATCAACCAATAGCTCCTGCTACATCATCAGCTAGTCAGCCAGCTACATTCAATCTTCCCGGACACAATATAGAAGGCCAGTACATGGTCCATCACAAGTAAATATAATCCAGTTATCTGAATTCACATTACCCAACATGCAAAAGAAATTAAATAGGATTTAGAAAAGGGGTAGAAGAACCAAACAATATTAAATGCAGCCAAGCTATAAAGATCAAAGTGCAACAATACCATCAAACTAAACGTTGGGGGATACATGAAAAAACAATATTTTCATATATCTATGTCATATATATTAAAATATTCATGAATTTAGAAAATACTAAATCAATCTTGTGCTTTATTTTTTTTATTTTTTTTTATTGGATATGATTTATTTATAATAAACTATTTGTTTATTTCTTTTCTTGGATTGGTTTGCAATATAGTTTTTTCTACATCATGCTTGGACATGATGGGCTTGATTTTTAAACTTGCTTGACGTAGTCCAAGCAGAAAGCCATGCATAATGAATTGGGTCCGTGGCAATTTAGAATGAAACACCCATAAAGCCCATAACAATGTACAATAGACCAACAAAAAGAGAGCCTATCCCATTAAGTGGAAAAAAATAAAAATGAATCTGAACCCAGGATGCCTCTGTCGAAGAAGACGAAGTAGAACCGGGTAAGTATGTGTAGCTCGACTTTTTCGCCCCCCCTTTTGAAAACTCGAAATAAGCCCTACAGTTCGGACTCCTGCAGTTCTGAATCAAATCTCACAAGTGCAATGTGAAATTGATAAACACCAAAGAGTCCAAATCTGACAAATCTTTTAGAAAATCGATTTCGAATCAAATTGCCAAAAATGGACTGCTTTTCTAGATACAGAGTTGCCATCAAAATATTTTATTTTGGAAAAATTTAGAAAACCCATGACTCGTGCCAAAGGCCACGTGTCCGTCATCACCAAGATTGTCTCGGTTTGGGAACTTAGGTACGAGTGGGGAAGGTCATGAATTGAGCACCCCACTCGCCTGATCAAAGATTGGCTTTCTACTAATCATGATATGATTTTTATCAACATTATATCCTTTTGTTCCGGTTTATTAGGCTAGCATTTACTATGTGATGTGCGCACACAAGGTATAGACTAGTTTGCCCGAATTGGAACATTTCAAGTCATGTTTGTTTTTCGAAAAGAGTTTGATTTTGCCACTTAACAAAGTGGGCTTAAAGTTTGTGAATTTGCCACTTGACAAAGTGGGCTTAAACGTACATTCATTGAATCATTCCAATTCAAGCAACAAGCTTTCATTCACAAGCACTCAAACAGTTTAACAAGTAAGCACTTAGCCTCATGGCAAGCATGCTAGTCATGGCAATCACTTACACTTATGCAAGTATGCTATAGCACTAAAAACTCACCTAGTACTTCAAACCAAAATGAACAAAAGAGTTAGAAAAAAAAAATGCATGATTCCTAACTTATGCAAGATGACTAATGCAACATATACGATATGCAATTTAAATAGGCTCGGCTAATGTGACAACACTCACCTCTGATTAGTGCTAAACTGTGATTGAGTGTGATAAGTAACTAATTAGAATGAAATCTTGAATTGATTGTAGGAGTGTATTGTTTTAAATGCATTTCTATCTGTTTGATTTTTGAATGAATCTGTTCATGTTTTAATTTCGAACTGTAAATTGAAGGCCTTATCGGCGACCGAATTTGAAATTGATTTGTATTTTATGCTAATTAGAGTTTATGTGATTTTATGGTAGATTTAATTAAAATTCAATTTGGAATGATTTTAGATTAAATAACGTTAAATTACATTAGATTGAGTTATTACGAATTTGCCATTGAGTAGATTGTGCTAGGCCACCACTTCTCTCACCCTTTACATTGTTTAGCATCATTTCCTCATTTATCTTCTTGAGCAAACCGAGTGAGAGAGGGAAATTGGGAGAAATTGAGTTCAACAAGAAATTTAGCTTGGAGACTTAGAAGACTTGAAGGAAATTTGCAAAATTGAGCTTTTATACTTTGAATTCAGGACCTAAGGTAGAGTTTTCATCCTCTCATTTGTGGATTTAAGTCATGTCTTGCATGGTTCATGGAGGTTGGTGATTAGAGTCTAGAATTGGCTCAAAGTGTTGTATTGAGTAGCTATGTATGCATGCATGTACCTATCATGAAGTTTACGGTTGTTTTCCATTAAATTCTTCCATGCATGTCTAGATTATGGTTGTAATCTAAGAATTCATCTTGTTTTTGGAGTCAATGGTTCATTTGATCATGTGTTAGAAGCTTTGTTTTCGAATAAACACATGCATGGTGCATTTACATCATGTTCTTGAAATTTGGGTTAAAATTGTGTTCAATTGACTTACCCTTGGGCTTGATTTTACAAATTGATCTTCAAGACATGTTATATTGTTGGTTTTCAAGTGTTTTCCAAAAAATTGGCCCAAAAGGTTGAGTTTTGAGGTGTTGAATGCTTGGTTTGAGCTTGTGAGGCAAATCTGAAAATTCCAGAATTTGGCTTCCACACTCGAGCGAAGGATTCCACGCTCGAGCGACCATCTTTTGTTCAGAGCTCCGCTCGAGCGTAGATTGCAAGCTCTCAGATTTTTGGTGCACGCAGACGCACACTTGAGCGACGAGACCTACGCTCGAGCGAAGGATGTGTCTCACGCTCGAGCGAGCATTGAGCGGAGATTTTCAACATCCAGCACTTTTTGCATTTTTTACAGACCGCTCGAGCGAGGAAGTCCACGCTCGAGCGACCCCTTTGTTTTGGAAAGCTCGCTCGAGCGTAGAAAGCCACGCTCGAGCGAGACCTCTGTTTTCTGAAAAATTCTGAAAAGTGTTTTAAAGTACATTTTTGCATCCTCATTCCATCCTAGGCATTCCTAGGCCAAGTTTAAGGCATCTTAATGAGGATAATGTTATAGAACCACACCAAGTATGATTAGGGGCTAAGTTATTAATCCCGAGTGTGTGTTCATTCTGCAACTGTACGGTTGGCATCCGAGGACGCTCGTTAGCTTGTCTATAGCCCAGTGCTTTGTGAGTAACAATGTTGTAAAGATATATTCAATTATGATTATTTTCTGAATGATCAACTGTTCTGCTTACTGAAACGTTATTGTTTAATGAATGAATATTTGTCCTATTTGTAAACTGTATTCGTGGCATCCATAGCAATTTACTGTTACTGTATTACTACTGTCACAGAGATCTCTGTCGGTTCCAATGTTCGGAACTACTACTGTTTACTGTTACGATGGCCATCAACTGACTGTTCGGTCTGTTAAGACCTACTGTACTGTTTTGCTATTGGATGTACCACATATGACTGCTATGGTTTCTAAGTGATTGATATGACTGTTTAAATACTGAAAGGACATTCATTCTTAACCTCTTTACACAACTGTTATTCGTTGGGCTTTAACTCACTGTTTATATATATATGTAGGTGTCCAGGCACCGGACCGGAGCTAGGAGCGTCGGGTTAGCTCCTGTTTTGTCAAAGCCAACCATTGTGCCTCGCCTCGAGGTTCCAAGTCTGTCAAGCCATGGCTGTTTTTGGGGTGTTCAGATTCACCCTTCTGTTTCTGTTTTGTAATAGATGAATAAGACTTGACTGTACAGTTGGTTAGGGATTTGGTCCCTGACATGGATGTTTGTGTATATGTCGCATGTATATATGTTTTGTTTATGAATGCGGTTTGTTTACAAAAGTCTTTTCGCATTCAGACTGTCACAGCTCATTGGACACCTTTTATTTATGTTTTTGGCTTCCGCCAGCCCCTTTACTCTGTTTTACTGTCATTACTGTTAAGCAGGCCTTCGGTAATCACGGGTTACTGGCCACTTACGATGCTAAATCCATAGGGGCGGGTTTGGGTCGTGATAGCTAATAAGCATGGCATATGAATTGATTTGATAACACGTGTTCTAAGCACGTATTCAAAGAAGTATTGAAATGACAATGCAGTTAGAATGATGAACCGAGCCTCAGTGCATACAATACAAATGAATAGATGCAAGCATGTGATATGCTAATTGAAACATGATGTCCCTAATCTAACCATCATAAGCTGATAAATAAAAGGGAGAAAGACGTGGGGTTGGAAGACATACACTTTATTATATTGCGCTCGCATGAAGGAGAGTCCAAATAAACTAACTAGCTAGCTAAGTAGGCTAAACTAAGCTAATTATTACAACACAAATTAAATTTGCTAAACTAATTAACTAATTATTACAACAAATTGAACTAATACCTAACTATGCTAGTTAACTAATTATTACAAACCGAATTAATTAACTATTTTAGCTAACTAATTATAATTACAACACACTACAAATTAGCTATTCTAACTAATTACAAAAGCCACTAGTTGAGCATAAAATTAATCTATTACAATGCGGATTCCAAGGATCGATGAAGAACTCATGCATGAACGCGGTTTCGACCCGAAAAGCCATTGTTCTGCTGCCGCATGCCTCTGTTACTCAATAGGACACTTGCACTAATTTCCTTTTCCAGACCAATTATGTTCTGTCTCAGAAGTACACTGCTGAATTTGCATTGGTGGCCAACAGGGGGTCGGTCAGCCACTGATGATGGTCGATCGGCCACTGCTGACTGGACTCCCTTGCTGCAACAGAGAGAAAACAGAGCAGGATAGTGTATTGCTCAAGGGTTTGTTTCCACAATTCATCTCCCTTTTCATGGACAAATCAAAGGGAGACAAACCTTGGTCTTCAAACCATCAACTTAAGCAATTTCGTTGCATGATGGCTCATGAACCAAAGTGTGCAATATCATTGAATGCATAAACAAGACCCACAACCTTCACTCTATCATGCATGATCAAGGGTAATGGAGACCTAGGAAACTTGGCACATTTTATCACTTTGAGTATGAAATGCCCAAATTTTCCTTGTGTTCAATTAATGTCCAAACAATCAAATTGTTATCTTCGCACAATTTTAGTTTCAACTTTTGTTTACTCATTTTAATTACCCTTCCATTCCTTAACCAATTAAGTCCATTGGTGAGAAGTCCTCTAAAAGAGAAGGAAGTGTCAGACAAGGGGCAGTTTAAGGCAAGAGAGAAGTGTCATTCCGTTGGTAATGAATCCCCTAAAGAGGATTAAACCATTAAGCATGGACCTCAATCTCAAGCTTAAACAATCCTAAGGTTGAAACAACCCTCAAAGCAAACAAAGAGTCAAGAAATGAGGGAGGTTGCAGAGATTATGCTTGCTGAAATTAAGTGAGAAAAACACTTAAAACATGCAATCAACTCAAACAAATGGTGTCTAAAGGCCTAAAACACCAAGCTTGTGAGAACACTTACATTACAAGCATACAATACAAGACTCAAATACAACAACCAGCTAAAAACAAAGGCAAAATAGTCTAAAATAGAGCCTAAAACATGCTGGAATTAAGATATAAATGGCTAGAAAAATAAGTTAACACATAGAGCTGACTAGGCTAGCAAACAAGGCACAAGGAGGGGAGGCTAACCCCTCCAAATTTGGACTTCAAAATATTATTTTCACCACTAAAATTACTCTAAAATTCAGTGTTCAAAAGTCTAAAAAAAAATAGCTTGAAAGTGGGAAACAAAGGTGGAAAGGCCTTATAAACAAGGAATAAAGAAGGGTGAGCCACCTCTTAACTTTAAATGGCCTAAAACCACCAATTTCAGCACACAAAATAGAGTTTTTTTTTTTTTTGCAGCCCCAAAATAACCCAAAATCAGTGGGAAAAAGATAGAAAAACAAGTATGCAAAGTAAGTTAAAAAGGTAAGTGTTATACCTCTTGAAGCAAAGATCAATCCTAAGCAATAATTCAAGCCAAAACCAACTTTAAGAGCTCCAAAAAGGCTTCAAGGAACCCCAGTCCAATGGTGATCAACTTTGGTTAAGGAGATGTAGGCAAAAGTGTAGTATATGTAGGCTAATGTACACAAATTTGCAAGATAGAGAGAGAGAGAGAGAGAGAGAGAGAGAGAGAGAGAAATGTAGGGAGAGAGAAATTTTTGCTCCAAAAAAATTCTAACCCTCCTGAAATATTTCTAAACTTTAAAACCAAGAGAGAATGTGAAGTATATATAGAGAAAATAGTCCCTTAGTCGAAAATATCTAAATTGGGACAGCTGGAGCATTTGGAGGACAGCTGGCCAAAAATATCTAGGTTTTTCACCAGTGGCCGACCGGCCAGAAGTATGCATTGTCGGCCATCAATAGTGGCCGGTCGGCCATAAAAAATATACTTTCAGGCCCGACTTCAATTGGGCATATCTCTTTCATCCGGACTCCTTTTCAGGTCATTCTTTAGTCTAAATTGAAGCCCCATAAGTCTTCTTTCCAACGGTGGCAGCGTCACATCTAAATTCTAAGTGTGCAAAGAGACATGCCTATTTTAGTGAAGGTTGCTCAGTTTTGTCTTAATCGGATTGATGCCTGACTTCAAACAGCCATATCTCCCTCATCCGGACTCGGCTTTAGGAGATTCTTAAGTCTAAAATATGTAGCCTCGGAAGTCCCCTTTCCAATGGTGGTGACCTCACAACTAAAGTCCAAGTGTACAAAATGATAGGCCTGATTTAGTGAGGTTGCCTAGTTCTCTCTTAGTGGTTTCAAGCCCAACTTCTTCCCCAACTATTTTTTTTTCCTCTCCTCCAACTTTCTTCAACTCCAACCCTATAAATAAGAGGTTTAAAAGATTTTTGAAAGTGTTCACCTCTCTTCCATTTATTTCCACTTTGTCCTTACTCAGTTTACCAAAAAGTGTAATTTTTAATGAAATGCGAGCCTCGAAACATCGTAGAAACATTTTCAAAAATATTTTGAAAGAGAGGGTTTTAAGGTCTAAAATAATTTTGGTCCAAAATGGGGTGTAAGGTTAGGATTTAGAACTCTTTTTGCTGAAGAAATTGAACATTTGCACAACACAACTCATCATCGGGTGATCAATCAATGGCGCCCAAGTCTTAAGGGCAGTAAAAAATGGGGTGTCTACAGTATGCTTCTTCTTATACTGTTATTGTCTCTTGTGTGACTTCTTCCTTCATCTCTTTCTCTGTGAATCATAGATCTAGAGTTCCTATAGGTAGCATGAACAAAATTAGTGATTTTTTTATTTTATTTTTGGTCATCATCGTGTCCGAGAAGTGTTCGGAGAGTGTTGGAGGTGTGTCCAGCAACTAAAAGAAGTGAACAAAAGTGGGATAGAAGAGAGGGCATATCTGACATGTGTTTGTCATGTGTTCGAACTTGTCGGTGTCCTAGACGTGTTGGACACTAATACATTAGGAGAGATGGAGTTCATGTGCTTCGTAGGTTTTCATATATAATGGACGTGATTCATGAGATGAATGTTTTAACCTCATGGTTATATTAAATGTGCTTTATGTAGATAAAGGAGTTTCATTTACATGAGATCTCCCAAGTTTTGTAACTTGGAAATTTCACAGTTGTTAATAGAATTAGAGTCTGTATTAGGTCAACAACAACATAATTAACTTTTATATGAGTGGTTGGGCTTGTCTAACTAGAATATGACATTTTGAGAATATGTCAATTCAAAGGCTGAATTTGTGGTTCATTCGAGTAATGTGGTATGGGAAATACTAATTTAAGGGATGTGTTACATGATGTCTATCATGGAATTCCTAGAACACGTCATTTCTTTTCTATCTTAGTTTTTGCTATTTACTTCCAACATTCCTTTTTTTTGTTGGTAATATATTTCTTTTTGATAATTAATCACCTCTAAATGTTAATAATGCATGCATTGATTTCGAAAATCCAGTTATTGATGTCACTCCATCTCTCCTCATGGTTATACATCATCTTCTCATGGTTCCAAAGTTGTTTTATTGTGTGAATGCGTTCGAGTTGTTGGTTAGTCAAGATTGAAACTTGGTAGTTATGCCAGTGGATATCAGGTTAAATTGGTCCCATTTGCAGTAATTCTTGAGAAACTTCACAACAAAATTTAGATTTGTTTTCACCAGTAAGTGAAATGTCCTTGAACTTTGACTTTTTTACTCCCATGCTCTTTCTCTCCCTGATACTCTACTTTACATGGACTCAGGTACAAGTGTGTGGTGCGGGTATGTATCTAGGGGTCGGACTCGACAAACCTCTAATTGAGGGATATGGAGTACGTGGATACGGCTAAACATGGATGTGTCAAAAAAATATTATGTATTTTTCTGATAAAGTTACAACAAATTATGGCATAGAATGATTACATATTTTTATGATGATACTACACATTTGTAGTTAAAAACTATTGAATCAAAATTATATATAATGTTATTAAATTTTTATTTTTATTTTCCACGGATAGAAGTTAAATTCCAATGCTGCATCTAATATTTAATCCCAAAACATGAGAAGCTCATGTAAGACCATCTCCAATGCTGCATCTAATATTTCATCAAATTTAAATTTGATGAAAAACGACAACTGTTGAACCTCCAACCCTTTCATCAAACTCATATATCAAATAAGGGATGAACCAAAATTTTTATCAAATGAAGGGAGGCTTTTATCTTCCATCAAATTTAAATTGTTACCATTCGGCTGGACATTCTCCTGGATGTCCACCTAAGAGCAACTTTGATAGCTTTTTTTGTTCATGTCCGGATGACTTCTAGGACATCAATCCGTATGTCCTCTCGAACAACTGGGGATGGAAAAAATCTGATGAAAATTATAGGGTGTGTTTGGTTGGTGTCTTGAGATAAATTTTCAAAATTTTTTTTGAGAAGAGTTTAGAAATTTCTTTGATTTGTTTGGTTGTATATTTTGAAAATAGTTTGTGATGATTTGATATTTTGTTGTAGTTAAGTAAATGTGTATGAGAGAAAAAGTGATTGAGAAGATGAGAGGAGAGAGAAAAAAATGATTGATTAATATATAATAGAGAGAAGTAATTATGGAATTTTTTAAAGAAAATTTGTAACCAAACATGTTTTTGAATTTGAATTTTTTTTTCAAAAATATATTTTAAAACACAAAACAAACACACAAATAATTTTAGTATTAGAGTGAACGGTCTTAAATAAAACGTTTCATCAAATTTTATTAAACTTTAATGAAATTTTTGATTTACCGATGCTCAAAAAGCCAGCCAACCCAATAGCCTTATAATTTTTATTATAAGCGTCCGGATCCTCTAGAGTGATCCTCTGAAGTATTCCTCTAGAGTGGTCCCTTAGAGTGCAACACGTGTCCCATTAACGCATCCAACGACTGAGATGATCCCTCACCAAAACGGCGTCGTTTTGGTGAGCTAGACCAAAAAAAAAAAGAAAAAAAAAAATTTGCAGAGCTGCAGATCGAGTCGAGAGGGAGGAGGAAGAAGAAGAAAATGGATTTGAAGGGAGGAGGAAGAAGAAAATGGATTTGAGAGAAATTGGAAGAAAATAGATTTGAGGAAGATGCAAATGGTCTAAATCTATTTCGGAGAAGAGGCAGAGAGTTCCCTCTGCGTACAATCACTTCATCAAGTGAGTAATCATCAAGCACTACCTTCAATAATACACACACATACACACACACTCTCTCTCTCTCTCTACTGAATAAAAGTTGTATCAATCTACAGGGATGAAATTCAACGCATTAAAGCAAGAAATCCAGATATTAGCCACAGAGACGCCTTCAGTGCTACTGCAAAGAATGTATACAAATTACAAATTTGCAACACTTATTTTGCCAATTAGGGTTTCATTTTTATTTTTATTTTTATTTTTTGGGTTTTGTTTATTTAAGAGAAATTGGAAGAAAATGGAATTGAGAGAATTTGGAAGAAAATAGATTTGAGGAAGAAAGAAAAATAGATTTTCTTCTTCTTCCTCTTCCCGCTTGACTCGATCTGCAGCTCTGCAATTTTTTTTTTTTTTTTTTTGGTCTAGCCAAAAAAAAAAAAAAATTGTAGTTTGATTTTTTAATATGATTGAAGTTAGATAAATATAAACACTCACAAAGAGAAAAATGTGATTGTAGTTAGTTCAATGGTTAT